>OZ025241.1:95003353-95453353 GCA_964019155.1 Osedax fenrisi | reverse complement strand
TATTTCGGAAATTTATTATTGGATATCTAAAATACATTCCAATGTTTACCTTTGGGATTATATTTATTCGCGCCATTTTCAACCAACATAGCGGTTCTGTGTATGTATCCGCGACATTGTTACTAAACATAGCGTCCCTTTGTGTGAATAGGCGCCAATGTCAATCAAACTACCCCGCCCATCGTATGTATCCGCGACACTTTTAATCCACATTGCATCATTTTAAAATATAGATATTAAAACCTGATATTTTTTTCAACTATTTGATAATCACAAATATCTCCAAGACCCGAACCAGTTTACATCACTATACGATACTTATGCTGCTGTCAAACGATGCGGATACAATTATAAAACGATACTGATAGTGATACTTCTCAAACAATACTGAGACTTCTGTCAAATGATACTGATACTGATACTGATACTGATACAGCTGTCAAACGATACTGATACGATACTGATACAGCTGTCGAATGATACTGATACGATACTGATACAGTTTCGAACGATACTGATACGATACTGATACAGCTGTTGAATGATACTGATACGATACTGAGACTTACTTTTTAGAAAATTTGACAACACTAGTCTGTACGAGTGTGTGTGTGTGCGTGTGTGTGAGTGTGAGAGTGTGTGTATGAGTGTGTGTGTGTGTTTGTGTGTGTGTGTGTATGTGTTATTCCTTTAGTATTCTAAATTCATACGTTGTTAACTAACTTTCTAATTAATATATCTCATTACGATGAACTATATATATATATATATATATATATATTATAATATTTAATAGCTCAGAGGATAAATATATAATATACTAACCTAGTAAAAACATAAAACATGTACATTATATAAATTATAGTAATTTAATAATCGCATTTTCTCTGTCATATGTTGAAGCTAGCTACATTCTCTACCTACATTCTCTACCCATCTTTCCATAAATCCATCTATCCTATATTTAATTATACTTTTCTTTACAATTTGTTTTTTTTACAATTTTACACCGTTTCATTGTTGTGTCATTTGTGTGAACTTACGAGAGGTGTGTGTTCATTTCGTTCTAGTAAACCTAATACAACATCATCATCATCATCATCGTCATCATCATTTATATTATATAACCTATAATATAAACAAGTGACCGCATTGTATATTTACTGTAACACCGCCCTCAACTCCATAACCATAATGTCTCACACACACACACAGACTGTACCAAGGCCTAGAATGGATTACCAGCCACATCAAGCAGAGGTAACCTCTCCTCAGTACACTAGGAAATCAATTACTGTCATCGTCCCCTTTCTATTATCATTGTTACCGTGCGTCGTCGTTCAACTGGTGACCTGTGACCCCCGCCCCCTGAAACTACTACTATCGCCGTCTAGCGAGTTAACATCACGAGTCGTCGCCTCTTACAACAACGACTGGGTTCGGGAGTCGACCGCGCCAATATTCCCGGGGTCGTGACAGTTCAGGGGTCGCCGCGCGCTCTCGCTCTCTACTATTCGTAGCGATCTATTTCTACTATTTGTGATAGACACGCGGTGCGTGTGAAGTATTTGTTATATTATCTCTACGTCGTACGTTATGTAATAAACTACTTACGTCACTCGTTATTATGTAATATCCGCATCCGTAATAGGATGTGAATACGTCATCCATCCGTAAATTGACACATAATGATTTATAAACATTAATATTTTATATTAATAAATCCACATACATAAATATATTATTTTATTCGATTTAGTGTTTAAATATATTTCTCAATTATTAATAATCATAAAATTAATGATTAATATTAGTAATAGTGAAGTAAATATGATATATGTAATATTCACAAATAACTATAACTTAAATTCCTACAAAATTACTGATGTCTGTGATATTGTACAAATGAATACAAAATATTAATTCTTAACAAATTAAGATTTTAAAATATATACTTTAAAATTGATAATAAATTAATAAAAGTAGATGTATTTTAGTATCAGCTATATTTTTTCATTTATTATTAATTTATTAATATCACTAATAATCGATAAATAATGTATGTGTCGTAATTATATTATAAACATTTTCCATATTTTTATAATAATATTTATAATACCTCTTATATAAGAATATGAATATTTAAATAATGCACATTCGGATAAGACGAAAATATTAATTTACTATAGTTTTAATCATTTGAGATATAAAATATCCCACTATAGAATATATTAAATAAGTAATACTTTATCTAATAAGCATATATAAATCTATACCATGGTTTTGTGATAGCTATATAGATATAGTAGATATCTATATTTTATTCTACGTAGATCATAAATATCATATATTTTGTTTATTAAGTTTCAAATATTGTACATAACACGAAGGTGTTTCAACCATGAACTATACTATACGCTAGACGCGTGCTTATAAAAGGGTACCTATCCTATTAGCATAATTGGATGATATTGTTTACTTGTTGTGATGCCCAATGTAAGCTGTATTGATTGTTCACCTATCACTACCTTGTGTTTATATTATATATGTATGTATTATATTATGTATATATATATAAATATATATATTTATATAAATATATATATATATATGTGATAGATTTATACATTATACATTTCATACCTGGGTATGTTAAGTATATAGTTATATGTGTTACAGATAAAACAAACAAATACATGCACTATAATGATATATGGAGAGCTTTCAAGTATGCAAATCTAATAGTTGTAATATATAAAATTATAGAAAATCAACCCCTATCGAAATATGTGTAGTCTCAATATTCTTAGTTTTATCACCTCAGTGATCTTTAGCATTCCCCTGTGCAGTTGTATATTGGTGACCTTATCTTTCTATTATGTAGTTGTGGCCACTATAAGTAGCCTGGTATAACAACCATATATTTGCTTACGCATTGTGAAGTCAATTGTCCCGCATTCGCTACCATAGGAATATAATAATATGGGTTCGATTGTAGATTTGAAGGTTCTTATTTTCAGACTGTTTTCCATTTTGGATCTCCAGATTGTTTTCATCTTGTGTATTGCTGACCATGAGAAAGCTACGAATTTCAAAATCTTTTTGTGAACCTGCCATCCATGCCCCCAAATTTTTTAAATGTGAGATATTGTTTATCAGCGTGCCACAGTTATCTAGTCTTATGTTGACAGGATTTGTCTGATTGAAGTCATGACTTCAGTTTTCTTTGAGTTAAGTTGAAGACCAATATCAGCGACTTATGTTTCAATGGATGTTAATAGTTGCTAAGCTTGTCCGACTTATTGTTATATCAGTGCTATATCATCTGCGTAGCTGAGAAATGTTGGCTGTATTTCTAGATAATGTCTCCCTTGTCGTTGTTTTATTTAGAGTCGTATTCTGCTTATCGTTCATCAATGGCTTGTCGCATGGCGTAATCCAGTGTGATCACAAAGAGAAAATGCGCTAGTGTGTCACCTTGCAAGACACCCTTTGTTATTTGAAAGTTGTCGGTCTCTCTGTCAGATGTTATAACTTAAGTGTATGTATACGCTAAGGTGATCTCTTGTATAATGTTGTGGGGTATACCATATGATTTTAGTATACGAAGCAATATTTCTATGTTGATATTGTCGAATGCCATCTTGAAATCGATAAAAATGATAATGGCCTTAATGATTGTGATTTTTTACTCCTTCGAATAAACGTCTTAGAGCTAATATGTGTGAGATCGTGGATATTGCGATGGTATTTCGTGTTGTGTGAGTATCTTGTTAGAGAACTCGAGAATGATGTCATCGAAGTTGCCGTATTTTAGGATTTCTGGAGCGATTCCGTCAGGCACTGCAGCTTTTCCGTCTATTAGGTTTTCCTTTACTTTTCTATATTCTTCGTTCGTGAAAGGTCCAGCTTGTATATCGAGGATACGTTCACTAGTAGTCTTGATTTGTATGTAACTTGTTTCATGTTCCTATCCCACACCTATCAGTTTCTTAAAGTGTTCGTATCATTTGCTTAAACGATCCTCCTTGCTACTGGCCTTGATTTTCCTTCTTTTTGTGTTTCTCCGTCCAGTCACTTTGTTAATTAACTTCTAGCTCTCTGCATGTCTGCTTTGCTCATTGGTTTGTTCAATATGTTTGATGTGGGAATTTAGAATTTCATCTTTTATGGTATCGTATTATTCTTGTAGAAGTTGTTTAGCTTTATATAATTTTACTCGTAAATCGTTTGTGTTTAAAATGGAATAATCCGTATTTACTGTTTGAACGACGTTTCATTGTTCTCTAATTATGCTGACATGAGAGATTAACTTGTCGTATGGTTATATTTTCAAATGTATTAATGAGACTGCTGCTTCTTAATTCGATTTTATGTAGTGCTCATATGCGGCTGTGGCAGATGTGTTTATGGAGTATGTGTTAAGGTCGCTTATGTCATCGTATATGAGTTTTACTGTGTTGCTGTATTCTTTGCTAATTTTCGTATCATTTAGTATGGACCACTGCCATAAACAGCAACCGAAAACCAAATCATGTAATTACAACCAAACAGCTCTAAGAGCCCCTGATTACATCGCAACCACAAACTCCGAATTTGAGTATCGCTCTCAATCGGGCGACTTTATGACAAAGTGTCTTTAAATCCGGAAGGAAGGGACAATTTTGAGAACAAAAACCAAAGAGCCAGACTGCTTAAATGCGAGCAGAAACTAAAAATAGCAGTAATGAACGTAAGAACAATTCGTCTCCCAAATAAAAGAAAAGAATTAGCAGAATTAATAAGATATAATGACATAAACATACTTGGAAATGTTGACATATGAAATGATGTATGATTATATCTGCCATGATGAAAAAATTAAATACGAAAAACACGAAAAATCATACATATATCAACACTTATAACAACCTCTGCATGGCGTAATACCAACAACGCATCCGCCGGATGAATTGAAAATATAATTATAATATAATATTGATTAATATAATCGATACAAAAGCTAAAAACGCCATCTCAGAAATAACAAAATGATATAACAGAATACTAATCGTAAATTTTAATTGCAACCATCGAATCGTCACAGCAATCTAGGTTCAACCTAGCTAGGCTCAAACGTAAGCTTACGTTTGAGCCTAAGATCCAATGTTAAACAGAACAAAAGGAAAATCTACGACTGGCCCATACAAATGGCATAGATTTAAAGTACCTAAATCTATGACTAAATGATACGAAAATTAGCAAAGAATCTTTGATTAATAAAGCAACACAGTAAAATACATATACAACGACCTTAACACAGAATCCATATACACATCTGCAACAGTCGCATAATAGCACTACATAAAATAGAATTAAGAAGCAGCAGCCTCATTAATACATTTGAAAATAAAACCACGCGAGAAAATTATCTCCAAGATAGCAGAATTAGTGAACTATTATTCATATAAGAAATTACGTTCAAGCAGCATACAAGGAATATTCCGTTTTCAACATAAATGACTCACAAGAAAAAGCTAAACAACTTCTACAAGAAGAATACGACACCATAGAAACTGAAATTCTAAACTCCTACATCAAACATATTGAACAAACCAACGAGTAAAGTAGACATGCATAGAGCTGGAAGTTAAATAACAAAATGACTGGACGGAGAAACCCAAAAAGAGGGAAAATCAAGGCCAGTATCAAAGAAGATCGTGTAAGCAAGTGGTACGAACACTTTAAGAAACTGATAGGTGTGGGACAGTAACATGAAACAAGTTCCATACAAATCAAGAATCTCAGTGAAAGTATCCTCGCTACACAAACTGGACCTTTCACGAACGAAGAATATAGCAAAGTAAAGGAAAACCTAATAGACGGTAAAGCTGCAGGGCTCGACGGAATCGCTCCAGATATCCTAAAATATGGCAACTTCGATGACATCATTCTCGAGTTCTCTAACAAGATACTCACACGACACGAAATACCAGCGCAATGTCTAAAATGCAACATTGTTACATTTCCCAAATCCGGTAACATTGAAGAAGTAGGGAACTACAGAAGCATATGCTATAGCACTATCAGTAATATCAGCTAAAATGACGAATAAAATGATACTAAATCGAATTCAACCATACATAAACCCTATACTACGTCTGAATCAGAACGGATTCAGACCTGGAAGATCCACGACCTCACAAATAGTAGCTCTAATACGTTTGATTTTCAAAGGAGTAAAAAGTCACAATCATTAAGGCTATTATCATTTTTGTCGATTTCAATATGGCATTCGACAGTATCAACAGATAAATATTGCTCCGTATACTAAAATCATATGGTAGATGCTATACCTATACCCTACTATACCTATACCCTAATCCTATACCCCACAACATTATACAAGCAATCGCCTTAACGTATAAAGACACTTACGAAAAAGTTAAGACTGATAACTTTCAAATAACAAATGATGTCTTACAAGGTGACACGCTATAGCGCGTTTTATCTTTGTGATCACATTGGATTATGCCATGCGACAAGCCATTGATGGACGAGAAGCAGAATTCTGACTCGAAATAATACAACCTCAAGGGAGACGACATCCATCAATACAGCTAACAGACCTCAGCTACGCAGATGATATAGCACCTATATCACAAGAAATCGGACAAGTTCAAAAACTATTAATATCCATTGAAACATAAGTCGCTAATATTGGTCTTCAACTTAACTCAAAGAGTACCGATGTCATGACGTTCAATCAGCCAAATCTGGTCAACATTAGACTAGACAACTGTTGCACGCCGATTAACAATGTTACTCATTTAAAATATATCGGGGTGGCTCGCTAAAGCTCATAAAAAGATCTTGAAATTCGTAAAGCTGTATTCTTTTGAAGAATGTGTGAATCCCCTTGTAAAGGGTATTTTTAGCGTATCTATACATTTTAGTATATTAATGCATACAACAAATCCAATGATAAGTATACTTATAGTTATACTTATACTTATACTTATACTTATTGGTATGTATAGCTACTAATTATACTAGTATTATTAAATACTATATTTTTATTTTCAGAATGTATACCTCTATATTTATATATATATATATATGTGTGTGTGTGTCACTATTTAGTGGAATATAACCATTAATTGGTTATTGTAAATATGGAAAGGAAATTAAAGGACATGTCCTTAGATATAGGTTATGTATTCGTAATAGAATTATCAATGATGTATAAATAGTTCACATCCTATGAATATATATATATATATATATATTAAAGTGAAGTTAAGCCCTACTCAATAGCTATGTATATGGATATAATAAATACAAATTGTATCTTCATTTGGATCACAAGAATATTCTTTATGATAAGGTTATAGAAAAATCGACTATAAAGAATAATGGTATCAATAAAATAGTTTACTATTTTCTATTACTTTCTATTTGTGAAAACATGGCATTATCCGCTTGTAATATTATTCTTCTTATTATCCATTACTTTATAAAGTATATATATACTAGGTATGATAATATTAATAGTATATTACTATTTATAAATTATAATTGTCAATATATTGATTATATATATTAGTAAATAGTAAATATATATATTATATATTTATAGATATATTTATAAAGGTAAAATATAATTCCTAAATTATAGAAATAAATAATGAATAATATAAAATAAACTAAATAGAGTTATGCAATATTATCAAGGCCTCCTACGACATTCAATTGAATGTCTGATATAGCCTTAAGGTTATATGAGGTAATGATAATTATTTTATGATAATGTAACATATGTTATCGTATATTATGTAATATAGTCCTAAGCATTTATAAATTTATTTATATATGTATTTATAAATGTACATATATGTTATTTAATTGTTTAATTTATATTTACATAGTTCTAATTAGAACTAGGATATATCAATATATCAATATATTAATATAGTTCACAAACAATAAATTATTCTAATTTAAATAAATCTAAATATAGCTCAACAAGTATACTTGTATGGACTAACTATTATGCACTAACGCAGTTGTGAACATTTATATAGTGATATGTAGTAAAGTATTTACTAATATATAATATTACAATATATAACAATAACAATATTTATTTAATTAACATATAAATAAATTAATGATTAATAATCAAGACAAATAATGGGTTTTAGGATTTATTTTTCAAATTTCAATTACCTTGAGGTACATTATTTGCAACGTGTTGGTCATTATTATTTGTATCGTGTATCAAAATTTGCATCAGTATGGTTAATCTGAATTGCTGCGTTTTATTTTCTTAGTATCTACGCATTCGTCAAACGATTCTTGCATTGATTTTCTCTTCTTACTTGTACTTTTGTAGACTGATTCGTACTGTTCGGTTAAATACCGGCTCATCCACTCAATTTTGAAATCTATTACCGATTCGTCATCGATATCAACTATCACGTTATAGTTATTCATAGAATTATACGACGGTTCTTCTTCATAATTATTAGTCATCGTTTCATTCGTTATTATCCCGTTGGCGCTAGTTAGCGATATGCTTTCATCGTCATTATCTCTTATTGTTAAGTCATCTTTTTGATCTTGTTCAGTTCTTTCTGATTTTGTTTCCAGAGCACTCGTTTCGTTTTCTCTTTCTTCGTCGTAGATTGTAAGCTTCCTATTGTTTATGCGTACGTCATCGTTTAATTTGATTCTTTTACTGGCCGATTGATCAACTACGTCACCTGCTCTTTTTGTAATACTGCGACTAGGTATCCTACTCGTGTAACTTGGTGACTCGTGTTCTATTTTAAGCACGTTAGTACGAATATTATAAATGTGTTCATCTGCCTGTATTTGTAACTGTGTACGCTTGGTATTAATAGGTAATACCCTGGGTAATACATTATTATCTAGTTTCAAAAAAGATAGATGTGGAATATATTTGTTTAAGTTTGCTTTGTTGCGCGATTCTTTTTTCATATTCGACTTGTTTTTGAACGTTTTCTTAAATTCATTGTTAACGTTACGAGTTTTATTCACCTTATAAACTCTTTCTGAGTCATCAGAATTAGAAGAACTCTGGTCTTGAGTATTTTGATATATTTCGAGTAGACTAGGAACCTTAATATCAAATGGATTTATAGTATATTCTATATGTTTAAAATAGTTAATAAGCTAATGTATATGATAACTTTTACGTGCGAGTAATGACATCACAATCAATAATAAGTGAAGAGTGCACTCTCATCACCATGGTGATTAATGATTAAATATAATCTACACGTAAAATTGAACTAGCTCTCTATAGACATATATGTACTATCTAAATAGAAATTGTGCTTGCACTATACAGGGGAGCGCGGGGCAGGTTAAGCTGGTTTTTATAAAAAATACATTTATCTAATAATATTATAAATATATTTTAATAAAATAAAGTGTATAAGATAAATATAGTTTATGATCAATAAAAACATTCATAAATCAGTGTAATGATAAATAATTACATTATTTTTTTTTTTTTAATTTGGCTCAACCTGCCCCATTAGACGGGGCAGGTTGAGCCAGGTAGAAAAAATGACAAATTAAAGATATATTTAAAAAATAAACATAGTTAAAGTTTTATATAATTATATTTATTAGTTATTAACCAGTATATATATACACCAACATGAATATAAAAACTAATTAAACTGTTAAGGCAAGAGGTTATATTAGGAGAGAGGTTATATACTCTATGTTGTAATCCAGCATATAAACCAATTATTTAATTATTTAAAATAATTACTCAATTATATATATATAACTATATTTAATTAATTAATTAGATTATTATTATTATTTAAATAAGTTATTAATTAATTAAATTAATTAATAAATAAATATATTTAAGTATAAACAGGGAAGATTGACCCTATGGTCAACCTGCCCCGTTTTTCTATGGTCAACCTGCCCCATATCACTAGTATATATAAAAGTAATCTAATTAATTTGTGAGTGATAATTTTTGAATTTTTTATTTTATAATATATAGTATATACTTTAATATATATTAAATAATCTTTAAGATATTTATTAATAGCAGAAATAATTGAGATGGTTCAACCTATTCCTATGGTCAACCTGTCCCGCTCTCCCCTATAGTACTATAATTAGGGGCGCTGGAACTATTTTGTATGTAGGGGGGACCAACCATTCAAAATAAATGTTGTTGTAAAAGTGGGGGGGGGACCACTATATTTTAAAGTGGGGGACATTACATCAGGCCCCCTTGTTGCAGCTCCCCTAAGTGTAACACATTCAACGTAATATATATTATAATTAACAACGCTTATAATTAACCGAACGATCAATAGCTAAGTAACTAACGTGTGTAGGTACCGTACACTTCATTTCTCGTGGTTCTTTTGACGTTACGCGCGTGTCCGATTCTTTATTGTAATTCACTGCGTCGTCATTCTCACTCCTTCTCGAGGCATATTTATCTGCAGGAACTTCGTTAACATTCTCACTCCTTCTCGAGGCATATTTATCTGCAGGAACTTCGTTAACATTCTCACTCCTTCTCGAGGCATATTTATCTGCAGGCATTTCGTTAACATTCTCACCCCTTCTCGAGGCATATTTATCTGCAGGCATTTCGTTAACATTCTCACTCCTTCTCGAGGCATATTTATCTGCAGGAACTTCGTTAACATTCTCACTCCTTCTCGAGGCATATTTATCTGCAGGCATTTCGTTAACATTCTCACTCCTTCTCGAGGCATATTTATCTGCAGGAACTTCGTTAACATTCTCACTCCTTCTCGAGGCATATTTATCTGCAGGCATTTCGTTAACATTCTCACTCCTTCTCGAGGCATATTTATCTGCAGGAACTTCGTTAAAATTCTCACCCCTTCTCGAGGCATATTTATCTGCAGGCATTTCGTTAACATTCTCACTCCTTCTCGAGGCATATTTATCTGCAGGCATTTCGTTAACATTCTCATCCCTTCTTGAAGCAACATTCACTTCAGTCGTAACACCATCGTGCTCATCCCGTCTCGGAGCAACTTTATCTCCAAACTCTAAAACTCCTTCGTACTCGCCCCGTCTTGAAACAACATTATCTCCGTTCGCTGTTCTATGGTTACTAATTTTCGTCGAAAAAATATACGATGACGACTTCTTAAATATGCTGGTGATAGAGTTCTTAACCGTTCTGAATACGTTTATAACTGAAGATGAACTTGGTATGTTCTTTAGTACACGGCGGTGTGCGGTTTTCTTTCCGTTGTTATTAAACATGTTCGACATTGTCAACTTCTTATTAGAGAGTGTAATAATATATATTTTTGAACAATATCTATAGTTATAATTTAAATAAATAAATATAACGTGTTATAGTAATGTAATAATTTGTAGTAATAGAGTTAATATTAAGAGTTAAATTAACAGAGAAAAATAAAACTATATAAAATAAAATTTTAAAATTTTATTTTATATAATTTTATTAAATTTTTGTAAATAACACGATGCTAATTATTACGTCCATTAGAGTTTTACATATATATATATATATATATATATATATATATATATATATATATATATATATATATATATATATATATTTACAATAGTTATATATAAAATTACTTTAGTTTGTTATTTAAAATTAACTGTATCACAATTTATTTGTTTACCTAGAATGGTATACCATAGTAAAGGATCGTATGGATATAATAATGTATACCAAATATATTTGAAAAATAATATATTGAGTGGTTCAGAAATATTTCTGAAGTTGGAGTAATATAGCCTATGGGCGAATTGAATAGAAAGAATGAATACTCTACGACATAATGTGATTTTATTAGATAAGAATTATAATGAGATTATGATAATTGATTATGTTATATATTGTCATCCACTGTCATATAAGTATGTTATCTATTGTAATTATTTATATGCGTCGATATTGTCTATCTACGTGATACTAGCGTACGATGTGCAGCGTACGCCTAGTGCCTGGTATCTCGCACTCACATTCCTGGGTGGCCGTCTCGCATGACCGGCGGTCATTGACCGCCCCACACGCAGACGGCTGCTTATATATAGCTTAGGTATATATCTATATATATCTATATATAATCGCTTCAGAATAAGGCCTATGATAAATGTACAATGTACGACGTACATTGTACGTCGTACATATGTAGGGGAAAGTCTCCGATTACCGACCCCTACATGATTATTTGTAATAACTTATTCAATATTAAATATATTTATTTGAAATTTTGTAATTAGGGTAATATTATGACAATGAATAATGTGGCTATTTTAAATGTTTGATATAATTATATTTACAAGAATAAACAGGGCGGTCGGTAATCGGATACATGTACCTAATACCGAACCCATTATCTTATTACCGACCCCCTAAAATAATCGTGGTATAAATAATTAGGGGAAAGTCCCCGATTACCGACCCCCTCCTAATACCGACCCCCTATCGTATCTCAGTAACTATAAGATATATCAAAAAATAATATATACACGAACTGTTAGTAATTTAATGATAAATATGAATAAGTATTTTATTTAAAAAAATATTTAATCCTACAATATTTATTTGATAAAATGTAATATTCTGTTTTTACTTTTTAAATATTTGAATAATAACTTTTTTTAAATCATTGTAAAAACTTTATTAATTAAAAGAAAACTTAATACCGCGAATAATATTGTATATCAATAAAATGTTTATAACTTATTATAAAAATAATTCAATTTGAATAACTATTAACCAAAATATCTTAATTATAGCAACCCATATGATTTTCCTAATACCGACCACCTAAATCACCCTAATACCGACCCCATGTGATGTATAATATCCAATCAAAATAGATCCATATTTTACTTTAAAATATGTTATAAGTTGTTTGTGTATCATTTATATAGAATTCGGATTAATGATTCCAGTTGATTATATACATACTGATTAATAAATAAATATTAAATAATAATATACACTATTTTAATATAATTACTATAAAGTTTAAATTTAAATGTAATTTTACTATATAAAACATAAATTCAATACAAAATAAATTGCGTGAAATTATGTTATAATTAATTATATTTATGTATATCTACTATTTTTATTGGATATTATAATACTACAATTATTTATATCAAGATTATTTTAGGGGATCGGTAATAGGAGAAAGGGGTCGGTATTAGGTACATGTATCCGATTACCGACCCCCCTGTTTATTCTTGTAAATATAATTATATCAAAAATTTAAAATATCCACATTATTCATTGCCATAATATTACCCTAATTACAAAATTTAAAATAAATATATTTAATATTAAATAAGTTATTACAAATAATCATTTAGGGGTCAGTAATCGGGGACTTTCCCCTATATCAAAAATTTAAAATAGTCACATTCTTCATTGTCATATTACCCTAATTACAAAATTTCAAATAAATATATTTAATATTAAATACGTTATTACAAATAATAGTAGATATACATAAATATAATGAATTATAACATTCACGCAATTTATGTTGTATTAAATGTATGTTTTAATAGCACTATTACATTTAAATATAAACTTTAAAATAGTGTATATTATTATTTAATATTTATTTATTAATCAGTATGTATATAATCAACTGGAATCATGAATATTAAATCTATATCAATGATACACAAACAACTTACGACATATTTTAAAGTAAAATACGGATCTATTTTGATTGTATATTATAAATCACACGGGTTCGGTATTAGGGTAATTTAGAGGGTCGGTAATAGGAAAATAATATGGGTTGTTATAATTAAGATATATTGGTTAATAGTTATTCAAATTAACTTATTTTTATAATAGTTATAAACATATTATTGATCTACTATATTATGCACAGTATTAAGTTTTATTTTAATTAATAAAATATTTAAAATAATTTAAAAAAAGTTATTATTCAAATATTTAAAAAGTAAAAACAGAATATTACATTTTATCAAATAACAATTATAGGATGAAATATTTTTTAAAACAAAATACTTAATCATATTTACAATTACATTACTAACAGTTCATGTATATATCATTTTTTGATATCTCTTATAGCTACTGAGATACGAGAGGGGTCGGTATTAGGAGGGGGTCGGTAATCGGAGATTGTTCCCTACTTATGAGCATTTACGTTTTACTCTCTATATACATGAACACGTGTACAACTTAATATATTATATTTAGATTGTGGCGAGATTATTGTAAAGGATACACATTAGTAAGGGTATTTAAGGGCTAGGACGTCATTTGATTTAACAAAACTAAAGATAAACAATAACGTATTGTCAATAAGTTAAGTATACTGAAATTTATATGTGTATTAAAACCACACTTTATCATATTGGAGGAATACTGATAATATGTGAATATCATTCACTGAATGAAAATAATTCTGAAAGAAATGACATGATGTATAATGATGGAAGTTAAGAAAAAGTTATATATTTTAGAACATTTTAGAACACTGGGAGCTGGTAGAGCATACAAATATATATATATATATATATATATATATACTATCGTCTGTAAAAGTAACAAAACCATAATACTAATAATTTCCATTAAGCATATTTAAGTATATATTTTTTTTTTATTTTTTTTTTTTGTGGAGTCCTTTCATCCCATCCAGGACCTTAGATGAAGTTTTCACTTATAACCATATATGGCTCTAATGTCCCTTCGAAGCCGCTTTCATGTTAAGGCACCCATGGTTTTAACGAGAACCGATCATTTATTTATACACAATTATATAAGATCACTTCTAAATAATATTTTAAGAACCATTTTATAAAATTAATTAATGGTCCGGACGAGGGTCGAACCCGTGTCCTACTGCTTGTGTGTCTGACGCCTTAACCTGAGCCACACAGGCAGTTAATATATATATAAGTCCTATATTATAGACATTTATTATATATATATTATATATAAAATATAATATAATATATATATAGGTATTGTATTATATATACTTCTTCGTATACGAAATCCCGTGAACGGTTACCTGATCGTAGGGGGGATTTGAATCGCGGCAATTACCAAGACCTCCTATAACATCGATAAGATGCTATAGGAGGTCTTGCAATTACACATTTTTTTTCCATTTCTCACGGTCCAATGTATTTTCGAGAAGATCACCGATATTACCTTTTGTCCATTCTATAATATTAGACATCCGGTTCGTTCTCGGTCGTCCTTGTCTTCTCTTTCCTTCTACAAAACCTTGCATTGTTACTTTATGGAGAGATTCGTGTCGTATTGTGTGATCAAAATGAGCCAATTTCCTTCTTTTTATAGTTGAAAGTAGTGGTTCAACAGAGCCTATAGGCTAAGAAATATATTGCTTCAATAATGTTATTGATAACATAATCATTCATTTTCCTTTCTCGGTATGAGATTCCTAGGATTCTTCTATATGATTTAGATTCGAATGCATTTATTATTTTCTCTAGGGTATTATATATGGATAATTAGTATTCTCCAACTGCAAGGACATGAACACATACTTGCGTGAGTTATATTTATATTGCGGGAGTTGAGAAATGCAATTAAATATACATACGCGTGAAAGTAGATCCGTACGACAGTAGATTCGTACGAAAATATATCTTAAGCTTATAGCAAGGACATGCTTATAGTCCTTGCTAAATGTCCTTGCTTATATTAACCCAGCAAACAGTAAGAGCAGCATAATAGCAGCATAACAGCATATTCTAGAGCCTCAAATGTTTACATTGTGCTATTATGCTGCTATTAAATGTCTATTATGCTGCTATTATGCTGCTATTAATTTGTCATGATATTATGCTGCTGTTATGCTGCTATTATGCTGCTATTATGCTAATATTATGCTGCTATTATGCTAATATTATGCTGCTATTAATTTTAAAAGTATATTATGCTGCTATTATTATAACAGCAGCATAATAGCAGCATAATAGCAGCATAATATCATGACAAATTAATAGCATCATAATAGCAGAATAATAGACATTTAATAGCAGCATAATAGCACAATGTAAACATTTGAGGCTCTAGCATATGCTGTTATGCTGCTATTATGCTGCTCTTACTGTTTGCTGGGAATATCCAAAGACGTTATATATTAATACAGGCTTCGCCCCTTAGATGTCTATGGTAATATCCAAAGATATCTAAGGGGCGAAGCCGTATGTATTAATCTATAACGTCTTTGGTAATATCCCTATGGTAATATCATAAAGCTAGAGAGAAATCTAGCTCTGTGGGTAATATCATGGCCTCCTTTAGCTAAAGGAAGCTAAAGGAGGCCATTGTAATTACCTTTATATTAATATCCATAGAGAACGAAGTGACTTCGTTCTCTATGGTAATATCAAAGCCATTTGGGCTTTGGTAATATATTTTAATCGTATAGTAATTATATATATATATATATATATATATATATATATATATATATATACTTATATATATACTTAAACTTATATATATATAAATTATATAATATATATTGTATAATATAATATAATATACTTATATATAAACTTATTTATTTATATACTTTATTTATAGATATACTTAATTTATATATATATAATATATAGCATATTGTATATTTAAATCATTGATTTAGAGTACCATAAATGGTACTCTAAATCTATGATTCAAATGCTTCTATTTATTTAATAATTTAATAACAAAAATTTTATTTTTTAAATTCTTATTATTATTGTTTTAATTTAATAAATTTATAATGTCTGATGCACAAAAAGTTAATAAGCCTTTGCATAGATTAGCAAAGTCTGATAAGGCAGCTAAGAAACGTTTAATAGTCGTACTAGAAAAGGCTTCCTTAGAAACAGTAAAGGTAATTACTTTTTAAATGTTATATATATATTAATTTTAACTTATTATCGTTCAAAACAACATTTTAAATAATCCTCAATTATTTTGTAAAACTATGTAAATGAATAATTTTACAAAGGTCTATAATTCAATATCTATTCGTTACAGAAAATCAATTTAAATATTCGTTAATAATTTTAACTCAAGGAACAAATTTGAATAATTCGAAATTAACAAATTTATTTTATTTATCTCGAAGAAGGCCACTGATTATTATTAGAATTTCATATTTCAATATGGGCGGACCTTATATATATCATCCAAATACACCTATTACGCACTACTACATATTTTAAAATATTCTGACCGATATGATATATTCTATATGATATACAGGGGAATACGGACGGTAGAAAAAAAAAATATCTATAAATATCAAAGTTCACGTGTGGTTCGCATTGCGTTCGTCGCACGAATTCATAATACACTACTTCACACGAAAATAAAATCTGAATGAGAAACTTTTATGAAAGTTTATATATATATATATATATATATATAAACTCGTATTCATATGTACTATAGACTCCGGAACTGGTGGGGGTTACAACCCCTCTGTCAAAATAATGGAGGGGTTTTGATATCTTACACCCCCCCTGTAATTTAAGTAAAATGAAGAATTGTTTTCATATGTTCATTATAGGATTCTAATTTTTTAATTAACATTTAAAATAAATCATAATTTGTACTCTATCATATGTTACAAGATATATTTTAAAATTATTACAGTCTAGTATTTAGTTGATAAATTATGCTTATTTCTTAAACCTCCCCTGGGAAAAAATAGTTCCGGCCGCTATAGTAAGTACTCTATATCATATATATATATATATATATATATATATATATATATATATTAATATTAATGGTGTATAGGTATATTAAATATTATAATAATTATATTATACAAAATTATAAAAAATATAATATTTTTATAAAGGTATTATTCCATATATATTATATATTATTTTGCATGTTTATCATTCAGATTATATTTTCGTTTGTACTAGAGCGTATAATGAATTAGCGCTACGCACGCAATGCGAGCCATGCGTGAACTTTTCTATTTATAGTTATTTAATTTTTGCCTACCGTCCGTACAATCCGATTCAATGCGTACCGCATGAAATTAGGCACAACATATTAAATATGATATTTGTTATTTATACAATATTTAATATATATATATATATATATATATATATATTTGCGTTTAGATATTTTTGGGTTGTTTGGTTTTATTTTTCTATTTTTTATCTGCATTATATTCCGAAGTGAGCCTATAAAATATCGTATAATTTGTTACTATATCAAATTATTTTAATTTGTGGAGTAGTCTGTAAGTAATGTATTTGAGTGGCATATATAAGTACCACCCACATTGAACTCGGAAATTCTTATAATATAATCGGCAGACTTCTTTCAGATAATTCTTTTTGTTTACATATTTGGTTTATGGTTATATAAAGCTGTGCGCTGTTAAAAAAATTCTACTCGATCGTTAATTATTCATTATATAATGTAATATATTTTAAATTATCGTATATCACCTATATCAACTCGTATTTAATACATTTAATAATAATGATAAATAAGTTATTGGTTACAACCGACTAAAGTCAAGAAGACGTATATTACATATAGCCCACCGTAGTTAATTAAGCCCACAGTTATAATATTTCATCTAAAGTGGTCGCTATTCGATATAACATTATTATATCATAAAGATTACACTCTGTTACTAACGTCACCAATTTGTAAAGTAATACGTATTTCATCGACATGCGGGAATGTTACGCGCGCAATGAAATACATATCTCACTACTCAGCCAAACTACGAAACGTGTAACATATTTTAATAAATATATTATATATAACGTGTAACAACGGTGTGAATACAAAATATATACGCGGATTACATGAATTCACCATATACTTTAGTGTATTATATAATGTGAATAGCATACGCTTACAGCAAAGGAATATTTGTCCAGCGTACAATCGCTGTACAGTCATGTGATATTTACGATTCGTAAATTTTCCCGTGCAAACGTCTCCCACACAAATCAAATGTGTGTATTACTTGACAAATTTGAGTCGTTTCAAACCAACCCCATATTACTTTATTACTAAAAATATTGACTTGATTATACTTTGTATATAAATTCATTAATTATACAATATAAACACACATGATACACATCGATACCTGGTCAAAAGCTTCGCGCAATTTTATTTAATACGCTACGCTTTGAACACCCCAACATTTGTTATTACAATATTGTTTGATAATCGTATATCTATATATACGCGGAGTAACTCCGTACATATATATAATAATATACATAATCAATAGATTATTGAATAATTAATATGAGACTCGTATTATGAGTCATACAAAGTGTAATTTTGTATAAATTTCATATATGATATTAGCAAAGATTTTGCGAAGCAAAGATATAACACTCCCTATGCATGCAACGTAATTTAGTAATAGCCCCAACCGCTGCTAGCAGTAGTATCGAAATCACTGAAATAGATTTAGGTTCGGCTCTGTTTGCATACAACAATGTTTTCATTGCTCTATTAAATTACATGCAATATAAATTAGCTTTTACTCACTAAATATATACTTATAGCATTTAAAACATACATATCATATTTGTTTGTTATATATTAGTAATGAACACTTAGTTTTCATCATATAAATATTAATTTAAAGCATATTATTTAACATTTTAAAAGTGTATAGTTAAATACGAATTTACATTATAAACAACGCATAGTTCCTAAAAGTAACCCGCTATAGGTGGCACCAGGGTATTTTGTATACAAATTTGAATTACACGATTTCGCGTAAGTGTTATATCTTTCCTTCGGAAAATCTTTGATATTAGTATATATATACAATTACTTATTCAAATAAAGAATGATGCAGGTATTTATTGCAAAGCTTATTTTTAAATCGCAATGATTTTGAGCATAATCCTACACATGCCTATATGCATTCTATATATTAAACTATTATAGTTTACTATATATTCCGAAATTATTAAATAATTTAATCTATTAATAAAAAACCATCAATGGTGTATATTGTATTGGAGATATAAGATTAAAAGAAAATTAAATATTTTGAATAATTAAGTCTTAGAAAATAACACATTTGTATTCACATGAGAGAAATTATGAGGTGATTTGGAATTAAATATATGATAATGTTGATGAATATCGGTTTATTAGGCACTAAAATAGGGTCATTTAGGCTCTTTCGTTTATGCGGTAAGAAATAATAATAAAAGAACAATGATTTAAAAATATTATTAACAAAATTCTTTTATTCCGATAATAATAATACTTTCAGGATAAAATAAAAAAAATGAATCAATATTGAAATAAGATAAAAATAAACTAAATGTATACTATACAGGTAGGAAAAGTGTATGAACTTCTGAATTGTGACAAACACAAGCACATGATGAAGAGACTGAGGCGAGATGCAGCAGCATGTAGGCCAGATATTACCCATCAGGTAAACGTGTGTGTGTGCTGTTATGCATGGGTATATGTTATGTGTAGTATAGTATACATGTGTGTATGTGTGTGTGTGTGTGTGTGTGTGTGTGTGTGTGTGTGTGTGTGTGTGTGTGTGTGTGTGTGTGTGTGTGTGTGCATATATATATATATATATATATATATATTTATATATGAGTAATAAAATGTATTTTTATAGATTATATCTGATAATCTCTATACACTCTACGCTCCACCCCCAAATAACCACCCTCTCGTCGACCCATTACTCAGTGTCTGTTGATGTTAATGGATTCCCCCTTGAATCGGGCGGGTCTCCTTCAAGTGTACGTGCACACCGAACAGCACGTCCTCATCGAGATCAACCCTCAGACCAGGATCCCGCGTACCTTCGACCGTTTCTGTGGACTCATGGGTTTGTTATCATTATTATCGTTGTTATTACTGTTATCGTTGTTATTATTATTACTACTGTTATTATTATAATTATTGTTAGCATTGTTATTTACATAACACAATTACTAACACTCCCTAAAATATCAATCAACGATCGTTGAGTACTATCATCCGCCTACATAATATCTGTATTGCCGTAATACTATATTAATCCTATATATAATATCTTCTAATAATGTAGGTTACATTTATTTTTAAATATCAATATATATTTTAATTAGAATATATGCGATATCTATTCGTATACCTTAAACAAATCAATAATATTATTAAACTATTTATACTATATTTAAAGATAAATATACTAAGTATATCAATGAATTTTATAATAAAAGATATAAAACTTATATGAAATCGTGTAATTCAATTTTGAACAAAAAACATGAACATCTAGGTTGATATTTCGGATAATTGTTTATAATGTAAATTTGTATCAAATATTATACATTTCTAAAATATAAAAATATACTTTTCAATTATTATGTATATGATGAAAATCTGTTCATTACTAATATATAACAAAGCAATAGGTCATGTTATTATTAAATTCTATAGATATAACAGCTAACTTAATTTGCATGTAATTTATTAGAACAATACAAAATTGTTGTATATAAACCGCATCAAACCTATATCTATTTCAGTGATTTCAATACTACTACTAGCAGTGGCAAGAGTTAATATTAATTACGTTGACTATATATTGAGTATTATATCATTGCTTTGCAAAATCTGTGAAGTATATATTACTAAATATAATAATCTGTCAAATATATTAACAAATATAGATAACATTAATTATAGAATCACTAAATCACTGATAGTGGAATGATACGTTGACTAGTTTACACCACTCCGTTCACAGTACAACTCCTGCACAAGTTGAGTATCCACGCTAACGACGGGCCTCAGAAACTTCTCAAGGTTACATCCTCGCCTACGTTTCATCATGATACGTATTGTAACTGTAATTATTAGTGTGAAAATTGGGTTGGATAGAATATACGATCTATGTATGCATAGAATTATATATATATATATTACTTGACTATTAAAATAATAAAATATTTGAGGTTGAGCTTTGTATAAATAATCAACATTAATAGAAAACCTATGACGAATAACAAATCATATTATTATTCGTTTCTAAATCTGCGATTTAAAAGCTTATTTTTTGTAATATATTATCAAATAATACCCGTACATAATATCCACCACGCCCATAACTCGACCACGACGCGCTTTATTTCGCAGGTGATAAAGAACCCGATCAACGACCACCTTCCGATCGGCTGCAGGAAATACGCCGCCACTTTCCACACGGAGAACGTGGTACGCGACCTTACGACCTTGGCCACCGCCGAAGGCATGGACGAAGACTCGCTGAAGCGTAAAGACGAGCCCGTAGTGCTCGTCATAGGAACCATGGCCAGAGGAAGCGTTAGTCCCGCGCGCGTGTGTGTGCTATACACAAGCGTATACCCTTTGATCTCTCATTATGATGATAGCTGAACGGTACTGCCATGAAGTGCAACGTGCCCGGGTTCGAACCCCGGTTGAGGGGAATTTTTAATTTTTAAAAAACACTAATTTTATATAATAATTATAGAAATTGAATTGAACGTATTTATTGTATTTCAAATTATAATTAATTTTCATAGCATTTAACTGCCTGTGTGACTCAGTTGGATAAGGAGTCAGACACGCAACCAGTAGGACGTGGTTCGAGCCTCGTCCGGACCATTAAAATAGGTCTTAAATAATCTTTAGAAGTGATATTATATAATTGTGTATAATAAATGATCGGCTCTCATTAAAACCACGGATGCCTTAACACGAGAGCGGCTTCTAAGGGACATTATAGCCATATATGTTTATGAAAGTGAAAACTTCAGCTAAGTTCCTGGATGGGATGAAAGGACTCCACCAAATAAAAATAACAATAACAATTTATTTACATATGTTCTTATCTCAAACGGATGTTAATTAAGATAGTTGTCCTCATTCGCAGATAATTAAATAAGTTTTGTGAACAACAGTAATGTTGCAGTGGTCACTATGCTTCGTTACCTAACTAACTTGAGATGCTAGATATGTATCGCATTCTCTCCACTAGTGCAATAGAAGCATTGGCCTGTACAGTGAACCTTTAGTTCATTCATTAATAAAGTGTGTGATAAGCTGTAGTGACCTTACCACTAACTATGGGGTATGCCCACAACATTATTATCTAATTGTGAATTAACCTAATATATATAATCAGCATTATTAAGAACCATGCGGATTTGTAAAGTATCACCGTACAATGACTACCTCTATGTTTAATACTAACTGAAGATTATCTAGACTCATTCAACAATAACTTTTATAAAATGTACAGCTTAGTTTGTAAGAATAAGTTTTATACTACACTAGATTGATTATTAACTTTATTGAATGTTAACTCAATGTGTGTGTATATATGTGTGTGTGTGTGTATGTTTATGTGCGTATGTGTTATTTAATATTTAATGTTATCTTACTTTGTATATTTCTTGCGGGTTAATTAATATTCTCAAAATGATGTCAGTAATCTTAAGGATATCCTACATAGCCTGCCTACGCCCCCCCTAACCATGACCTCTGACCCCACCAGGTGGACGTGGATTACACGGAGAAGGAAGTGTCGTTCAGTAAATACCCTCTGTCCGGAGCTCTGGCCTGCGCTAAACTCTGTTCCGCATTCGAGAAGGCATGGGGAGTCGAATAAATCCACTTCCCCCCTTTCTCTTTTATTATTTCGCTCGTGATGTATGTTCATGGTGGTTATCACGACATAATTCAATTTATTATCCATATTTATCACTGAAACAACATTTTAATATTATAGTTGACTATCATCTATGAAAAAATATTGAAAATTAATTACCATATTTAATATATGAATGTATATATATTTTATTTGTAATGTATATTGTTATTGAATATTTTTTATTATATTATACTTATAGACATTTATTTATTATGATAAATATATAAAATATTAAATTTAATTCATTGCCATTTGATTACATTAATAAATCTGAGTTTCACATAAAATTATATGATTTAATGCATTATTATTTTATAATAATATAATCATCAAATAAATAAAATTTAATAGATAACTTGTTAAAAAAATGTATTACAAATTTCTCTAAAAGGGGTTTCACACCAACTCGAATGCAATTATGAACTCTAATACTTAGAGGTTAAAGTTTAATTCTAATATTTAAATCTCTGTAAAAGGGGTTTCAAACCTAATTATTAAAGTTAATAATTTCGTTTAAGTTGGTGTGAAACCCCTTTTACAGATAAGCATTCATTTTTAAATATTAGAGTTAAACTTTAACCTCTAATTTTAGAATTAATGTTTGAGTTGGTGTGAAACTCCTTAAATATTAATTTAAACTTTTAATTAACATAAGTTAAATCAAGGATTTTCTATTATTAATGTTGGGGATTATAGGAAAACTGGGGGTTATCACAAATGTGTCTCAGATTTAGTAAGCATATCCCCCACTAATACAAACTAATCATGGTTCTAGTCAGGCATTCACTATCGGTGTAGTCGTCCTTTACTGTAACCAATGGTTACTTAGTCACTGCATACGTTAGTAATTAATAGATAATGCGTTAGTAGTAGGAAAGGATGTGCAGAGAATTACATAATCAATGAGAAAATAATATTGATATATAGTAGTAAAGAAGTGGTAAGACTGGATATTTTAATATTTCATATATATATATTTTAAATTGAGTGAATTAATATAACAAATTTTTGAAGGTATTAATTATGAGAAAAAATAATTAGATAGAATATATACTGTAGTTAATATTAGGAATATACAAACTAAATATTTATTATTTAAATTTTCAGTACAATAAATTATCTATTTATTTTATCATTTATGAAAATGTGGGCAGAAATAGATATTTGAGTGAGTAATCACTGAAATGATATGTCACCTCATTATTGTAAAAGAAAGCATGGAAACAATAAATTAGATTATGATATAAACAGAAAATTTGCAATAATTTAACATAATATATTCCTCACTCTAATGAAATAAGCTTAATATTGTTATTGAGGTCTGTTTTTTTTATCTTAGTACATTGAGAAGATCATAGATATGTTAGAGGTAATATGTAAGATAATAATGATAGGACTTTATTACTAATATAATATATCTAGACATCTTGACTACTCTATTTCTTTATTTAATCTATACATTTTAGAAATAATAAATAAAAAGTATAATTTAATATTTTAAAATTCGGTAGGTTTGTTAAAATTTGGAGAGTTAACAACAATTTGTTATTTAATGAATCACAGTTAGAGAATACGGGATTCATGTTGATGAGTCATGAGATAGTCCTTAGAAGGAATTCATGTTTAATTGTTCCGCAAACATTAAATATATGAATTTATTAAATTTGTCTTTATTTAGACATGTAAAAAATCATGTTATTTTATTATTAAGAAAATGGTAAATATATAGTTGATATATCAATGATATTATTGATATTTTAGTAACTTATTAATATGTCTATCCCATGCATATATTTTTTTTTACCGATTTATATTTTGTAAACTATAAATATATGATCCCATGTATGTGATAATACAATATAACTAGAGAAATGTCTCTAGCTCTATGGATATTACACATTAGAAATCTTTCTAGTATTATTATACTATTATCCACTATATGGGACCATAGATTTATATAACCAAAATATACAACGGTATCATAGAAATCGAATATGTTTTCGTTCTTTATGTATGGTACTATCAATACCTCATATATCCTATGAGGTTATAGGAGGTATTGGTACTATGCTTTAAAAGAGATATTCATTATCTATATTTTAATCCATTTAATTAATTGTTAATTAACTATCTATCGTGTATGTGGGACCCACATTGTGGGTGTATATAAGAATTTTCCGATGGAAAATTTTCTGCTTTCCTTCGGAAAATATTTGGTGTATGTAATTAATAAACATGTATGTCTTTGTTAACCTCTGACCATAAATGACGTTTTCAATAATATTTACAAATTTTAAATTTATTTAAATTTTAAATATAATTTCTATATAAGAGTTATATGTAACACTTATAATAATAATTTTAAAAACCTTATAAATAAAATAATATTTGTATTCAATTTAACAATAAGGTATTTGATTGTATAGAATTATAACACTTAATGAAGAAATAATTTTATTAAAAATTTATAATTATTAATAATTAATTTAATTGTATATGTTTAGCATAATGTTATTTAAATTATATATTATCTATATTATATAGATAATATATAGACTATATAGTACATATAATTATAATATATATGATATATATATAATATATATTATATCAGTAGGATTATATACAAATAAGCGGTTGTAGGCCATGTGGAGTACATACTTAGTATGATACTATTGTTATGTAAGTTATGTACTGTTATGGAATACCAGTAAATTCGGACCAGGTAAACTCGGACCACTTTTGAAATAAAATTCGGACCACTTTTGAATAAGATTCGGAACAGTTTAAAATAACTATATATAGTATACTTCTATAATATGGGTTATAGCATAAAAGTGGTCCGAGTTTTCTACAATAGTGGTCCGAGTTTATTTCAAGAGTGGTCCGAGTTTACCTTGTCCGAATTTACTGGTACCCCTGTTCTAGAGCTCGCGTGTCGAACGTATCTTTTTCTTATCGGTATAACTAGTTATAAATTATCATATATAATATATTATATGATACTGCTTCCCTTATTATGCGAACATATAATTTATAGCGGCATATTGAATATGATATTCTATAATAAATAAATGTTAAATATCATATAATATGACTCATATTTAATATGCGTATAATAGTCAGTACACTATTACAGTGAGTTTAAATAGATTTACACTGAGTCACATATAACTGAAATATTGTAGAATTATATAAATATATATTCAATTGACCGTTGGATAATTGATACGCCAGCTATGCGAACCCATCAACCAGACATGCCTTAAACAACAAATATCATAATAATAATGTTGGGTTGGGAGTATAGATATTCACCAACTAAAGGTAATACTTCATTTAGTTCAACTATAGGTGGCGCTATTCGATATACAATTACCATATTATTATATTACTAATAGTCTAATATTAAGTTGATTATACTTTGTATATTATACTCATTCATTATAAAATACAAACATACAAATTGTGCACATGGTACACATGTATAGATTCATAATCTATATTAAATTATAACCGTTTAATATATATTCCGATATTATTTCGTTATAATTAACTATTTTTGAACTATTCGTAGTATTATTTATATATATTTACTTTTCGTAAAAATAAAGAATCCGTAGTGTTGTTTAAAGATGTTAGCACCCGGGTAAACATTAAATATAGTGCCTATGAAATAATAAATATATATATATATTATATTAATACCGATTTAAATACATTATAGCGTTGACTTTAACTTAGAGTTGTAAAACCGCAACGTATAAATATTATATACAAAAAAGTATTGATAACATTTGTAATAATTTTTGATTGTAGATTTATTGTAACATTTTTATTTCTTCATAGCGAAATTATCAATGACCACCAAAATCACTCATCTTGCATTTCTTAGCAATACCAATATATTCAACGATAGTCTATCATATAGATTAGAAAAAATATTCATTAACTTTAGTTTGCTGAGAGATATTTCACATGACGCTGATTCATGATATTGTTAATAGAATATGAATATTTTAAAAAACGTGTTTTGCATAAGAAAAGTACATTCGTATAATTCTAATGGTATTTAAATATATTTTCTACCACCTAATAATATACTAAAGTAAATTAAAATATTCATTTAAACAATAAAGTAAAATATTCATTTATTTTCAGAAATATAATCTACATAATCGTTTTTTAATTGTCGACATTTTGAAGTCAAATATTGACCTTCACATTTCATTAAATCATTGAATTCCTAGAATATTCCAAATCTATTATATAATTTATTAAATTTTACCTATATATAAGAATATTGCATATCTACATATTATTGAGTATTTTATATCGTTTATCGAATTCCAATATGATCTTGTCAATTATTCTTAATATAATTCTTGATAAATCTTCTGCTAATGTAAATATGGGTTATGATGTTCTCCATCCATTAATGTCCATCTCTTCATCCCTTTCAGTTGTAAAATGTAATTCAATTCATTATAAATTATCTTTTTTTTTATAATATTTCATTTTATTCAAAATATGTTCTTAAATTATTAATATCAGATGCTTCCAAAAAAATTCTTATCTTTATCTTATAAACATTTCTGAATTCTTTTAATCTGATAAAATAATTTTACAAAATATAATATAAATGGACTCAAAGGTTGAAAATAGTTTCATAATGTTGTAAGCACATATTTTTTAGTTAATAAAATTCTTCTTAGATATATAAAATCATTGTGTGATTATCTTTCATTACTAAAACAGCACAGTACCTTGAAGACCATTGGTTTCACATGATTTCGTTAAATAAATATTTAATTTTGATATAAAGCCTAGTATTATCAAAGATTTTTCTAAGGAAAGATATAACACTCACACGAAATCGTGTAATTCTACTTTATATACAAAAACCAACATCGCCACCTATAGAGGGTCAATTTTATGAACTATGTGTTGTTTATATATAAATTTGTATCAAACTATGTACTTGTAAAATAAAAAATAATGTTTTAAATTATTATTTTTATGATGAAAACTAAGTGTTCATTACTAAACTATAATAAAGCAATAGGATATTTTGGTTTTAAATTCTATAAATATCTATGTGGTGAGTTAAAGTTAATTTATATTGAATGTAATTTAAGAGTAATTAAAACATTGTAGTATGCAAATCGCTGCAAACCTAAATCGATTTTGATACTGCTGCTAGCAGCGGGGTACATGAATAATAATCACGTTGTGTAGATAGGGAGTGTTATATCTTTGGTATTATTGAATTGATAAAAATTAACCTTAACAAATACATACATAATGTAATTTTACTAATAAGATCAACAAAAATAATCAATACGAATTAAGTATTATTATATATAAGCTTATAAGCTCTTACTTTTATCAGCGATTAAAAACATAAAATAAGTATATTAAGTAAGTTTTTTGTAATTCATTATTATCCCATTATTATCCCCTTATTATGTCATAATTAGAATATATTCACCCCTATGTTTATCTACTAATATATAAGTTTATGAATGAATGAATGTTTATTTAAACACAAAAATAACGTTACAAGTTCTCTATTGTGTAAACAAATATAATAACAAACTATACAAAACGAATATAAATTTGTTGAAAAAAATAATTAATTTTTACAAATTAATAACAATACATTAGCTTTAAATGAATCATTATTTACATTAGTTCTTAAGGCTACAAGTAACGCATTACATAGAACGGCTGCAGCTATACTGAATAATTTTTTACCATATTTTGATAACTTGTATTTCCTCTTTAGTAATATCCGAGTAGAAGAGTTTCGTAGATCTCTCTCGTATTACATTTATATACTTGTTAGGTATTCAATTATGTTTAATTTCTCATATTAATTATCAATTTGTAATGTACGATATGTTACTAAAGGAAACATGTTTTAGATGAGTCGGTTATCTACATTTTCATGCTATCTTGTGGTATTCGTGGGCACATGGCTATCAGTGATGAATGATTATCTACCATTTCATGTGAATCACATCCTCAAAGAGCTTGTATTTGTGGTTAGCTTATATTTACCCGTCTAAATACTTATAAATAAACATCCTTTATTATCAAAATTTATAATAATAATCCCAGTAGTTATTATTTGTATTAATAATTATTAATTTCATTATTGATAATTTCAGAGCCCGATATATTTATTAATGACATTTGCGGTTAGTTATCTATATTTATTATATTATATTAATTTAGTGATACATTGTACATGTTTAATTATTTTTATTATTAAATTATATATTGTATTATTTAAGTTAATTATTTCTAGAGATCATTATATTTTAATATATAAATTATAATACTTTAATTAATGTATTCAAAAATTAAGAATATTGATGAATGTATTTAAAAATAACTTACCTACGCCTAATATATTTATTACCAAATAAGATTTATTCTCGATTAATATTATTTATTGAAAACATCTAAAATATCAGTGCTATTCTTTGGGTTCAATTGGTTATGGAGTAGTAAAGTTTAATGATTGCGAAGATGCTGCAAAAGAATTAAAAAAGGTATATACTAATTTATTATATTTAATAATATGTAATGTACCAATATAAACAGGAAATGGAACTTGCACGCAAGGATCTCACGAGTAAGGGACTCAAATTCTGATGTAAATCTTTTTATATTATTGTGATATATTCTTTATTATATTTATTTCATCATCTAATTTACATTATATATTTATTAGACACCATTTAATGTATTATCATATATTCAAAATGAATACAAGTCTATCATGTTTATTAATAAACAAAGAATCCTATATTCACATTTTCATGTAATAATAATAATAGAATAATTCTAACTAAAAAAAGATATATTTACAGTAAAGCAAAACAAAAATTATAAACAAAAATTGTTATATATTAAATAGTATAACAATATTAATAATAAATATCCAATTACATGAACAAATAGTTGATATATGTATATGTATGTATGTGTTGATATATGTATATTTATTTATTTTTATAATAATAAACCGTGAAGTATCGAAAAATATGGATATATGTATATGAAATATTAAAATAAGTAGAAATATGTGCACGTTTGTACTATAGATCTATCAACATGCACATGTATCCTTCTTTTCATCATTATTATCTTTGTCTGTTAATTTAATCTGGGCAGGGAATTCATTGTACATATCGGAATCTTTTTCCTGTAAATAACAATTAAATAAAACATAAAAATATTATCAAATTATTTTATTATTATAACTAATATATAGTATATTTCAAATATTATTAGTTAACTTTATAATATTTATATTATAAAATTAAATCATATAGTCACTTCATATAGTTTAATTAAATAAATAATAATAACCAACTTAATAAATACCTAATAATAATAATATAAAATATTTTATAAAATTATGTAATAGACAAGGAAATCTATTTTAGTAATAATTGATATCAAACCCTACAACAATCATTATTGAATAAATTAAAATAATATACTTATTTAAAGTAATACTATAAATGATCTATCTAATTATAACATATAAGCATAATTTATAATCTTTATTAAATATTTTAAAAATGTATTACGGTAGTAATATATACAAAATTATATATTTTAGTTTTATTTTGACTTCAGATTAAAATTGTTATAATTTCTATGGTTCTCACCCAATAAAGAAAATTGTTATACATATGTATTATTTAATGATTAGATAGATTACATAGGTATATATAATGTATACATTTTATGTTAAAGTGATTTTATTAAAATAAATGAAATGTAGTGATCATAAATGTAATGAAATATATCTAGAGAATATTTTTTATTAAAGAATAATACAAATTATATTTGCTACAATATATTGATAATATAAAAATATTTAGTTATTTAAAAAATCAGGAATGTTATTGATATATAATAAATGTAAATAATATCGTTATATGAGTTGAATATTTTGTAAAAGAAAAATGAACTGATTTTAAACAAAATTGTTAATCTAAGAAATATAATATTTAGTATGTTTCTATCAATATTCTGAAAATTAGAGCTAAAACATCATTATATATCTATACATCATTGTAATAATATTTTAGAAAACCAACTTTTTAAAATTAAAATATGGCTGTAACAATACTATTAAAAAATACATATTTATGAAGTTATTTTTCAAGTGATATTACAAATATATTAGAATACCAATAATATCTAATATTATTGTGCTTGAATGTATTATTTAAGGTTACAGGTTAATAAATAAATATAACATAAGCACTTGATTCATTGTTTAAATGCATTTTTCTAGAAAAATTGTCAAAATATCATCCATTTATATTTTTTTAATTCTAAAAAAGGACTTATTTTATCATTTCAATATCCATATTGCAGGTATATAAGTAATAGTGTAATTTAAAATATTATATAGTTAAAAAATAGTATAAAATTCATAAATATATGAGGTTTCAATTATATTATCAATGTATTTATATATTGAATTTATGTTCATATATACACATAAATATGTTAGAAATATTAATTATTAAGTAGTCTATTTTTAAACTCAATTTACTTAAAATAATTATTTTTTAAATTTGATATTATCAGTAAATCTTGTTTATATATACATTTCAGAACTATTGCTGATTCATAATTAATAGTATTTAAATTTTAAAAAATCTCTAAAAATAAATAATATTTTCTTACAATAAGATAGTCCAGTATAAGAAATATTCTACATTACAATATACAGTTTTAAAAATTAACAGAATTATAAAATATTAATTAATTATAATCAATAATTATTGATTATCAAAAAAAATCCCCAATCTATTTACATTTAATTACCACAACCCACATATCCCCTAAAAGGGTAGATAATTAAATAAATGTTTATAAATGTTTTTATAAATATACATAATTAATATTAAGTGTATACAAAAATTGAGCAACATTTTATTTTTATTATGTTGACCAAGATGAAGTATTTTATATAGCTACAAGCTATTAGCTAGCTATACAAAATGTAAAAACATTTCGTATTTTTGGTCAAATATTTCTTATCAATCATGCTATATGTTAACAAACTTTTACATTATAAATTTATATATATATATATATTTATTTTCATTGATAATAGATTCATAATATAATATAAAATAATATCACATTATCAAAATAATGAGTTTTTTTGATTAAATATAAAGTAAATCATATCTTGATTATATATTCTAAAACTTTAAAATGAATTTTCTCAGTTTCTTGTTTATGGCATTGATTGGGAAATTTTAAAATGTCAGATTCAATTTGTTTGGATTAACTTCAAATTATTATATAGTTAGTTGATAACATATGTCACCTTAGAATCGTTGGTGGTTGTATATAACACATTCTTTAGTTTTCACGATATTAATTTTTAAATATTGTTTACACAAGATAAAATATCCACGGAATTTTGTAAATACCATTATCATATTTGACCTATAATCACATATATATAATGTGAATATGAATATTATTAAAATACAATTTATTTACATATCTCTTAAAGGGTATAGACACCATTCAAATATAATACTCACACCATATAAATATATAGCGATTTTTTTTAATATTAGGTAGTAAGTTATAAATAGCTCTAACTAAAATGTCAATTTAGGCAACACAATCATTTTTGTTATAAGAATGAATAGTAATTATATTGATTTATAAAATATACATTTTTGCAAAGGTGAATCACCCTATTTATAAAATAATAGAAAATATTTTAGTTGACCGAGTTAGTTAACAGAGATGAGATTACAAATATTACTAGCGCTTCGCCTTAATTCAATGATATATTTGTATTCACAGTGTGAAGTAAAGCACTGCTTTAAAAGCAGGGTTGATTCGGTTTTTAAAATTGGTTTTTTCGTCGGTTTTTTCAAGTTGAAAAAACCATGGTTTTTACGGTTTTAACAAATTATTTAACTTTTAAATTATAGTTTTTATGATAATACATTATTATTAATAATAGTTATTTATATGTAATAGCCAAATATTACCAAACTTAATTATTTTACTAAATAATATAAAGTAAAGTACTATTTTAGACTACAATTTTTAGTATATTGTAACGGTTACCAGACACTGTAGCCGGCGATTTCAAAAGGGGTAGGACTATGGGCGTGGCTATAGCCGAAATACTCTAAACGCAAATAAAATAACTATAATATTTTTAACTATTATATAATCAAATTAAATGTTATAAATATGAATCAAAAATATAATATCAAATGTAATCATATTATATAATCTTATAATTTTTATTTAACATTTGATATTATATTTTTATTTAAATAGCTATAAAAATGATATCTATTCATTTATAATTATTTAAAAATAATGGTTTTTAACTGAGGAACTTATTAAATTTATTATAATGTTGAATAATAATTATGTTCCATTATGTGATGTCTATATATTTAAAATTATAATGAAAATAATACAATTTAGTTAATTTTTTGTTATAAAAAAATATAATTTGTACTTGTTTATATTGTCAAAACCGTAAAAACATAAAAAACCGATAAAAACCAGGTTTTTTGGTTTTTACGTAAAAACCGAAAAAACCATCAACCCTGCTTATAAATGTATAATATAGAATTAGAATTATGGTAATATTAATAACATAAATATGCATATTTATAAATAAGTTGTTTGTAAAATGATGAGTAATCTATTGATTATTATTGTCATGAATTGATAAACATTGAGGGCATGGTATTATAAATGATCTCTGTTTGTATGTCACTTTAACATTAATATACACAAATAGTATATTGCATTGAATGTATGATTAAAAAGGCATAGATTAACATGAACATATATAATCACAACCTTATTTACTATATAACAGAATAAAATGTATTTTTATACACCAAATATATTAATAATTATTATCAGGTTATAATATTTTATTGTTCAATATATTTATTAATTATAAATTGTTCATATAAATCTTAAGGTTCACACCGAATTTTCATCTCTTCTTCATCCGCTAAATTGCTGATGAAAATTGCCCATTAATTGCTTGTAATATAATTAGAATTCAAACCAAATCAACTTGAAAAAAAAGATCATTTTATTTAATATTAAAACTGAACTTTAACTCTTCGAAAACTGGTCAAATTGGTGCATAAATCTAAGAGAGAAATTATCTCTATGAATTGGTGTGATATATAAATCTTGTGAATGGCGTGATTAATTATATCAAATATATACTAATATATATGTATATATATATACTATAGTACGAATGTACTATAATGAATACCTGTATACATATATATATATATATGCATATCACTACGTATAATAGGCGGAATAATGAACTGTCAATCAACATCTTGCTCGCAAATTGCCTAATGGGCGTGTCCAAAATTGAATTTGTTCGTACACAATAATTGTCGATAAGCGTGGAAAATAAATGGAACATTTTCATTCAACCGGCAATTTCGCAGATGAAAATTGCTCGATAATTGCCGATGAAAATTCGGTGTGAACCCACCTTTATATATGTAATATATTCAGTAAAAATGTGATAATCTTTTATTTTTACTTATATCAACTAATAAAATATTATTTTTATTTTTAAAAAACTGAATACAAATAATTATATTTGGATAACTAATCATTTTTAATTATAAATCTAAACATTAATTTTTGAATAAAATAAATGTTATGATATAGTGCCATAATTTAAAATACACTTAACTTTCACATTTATAATAAGAAAACTGTATAATATTAATATTGAAAATTATGTTAAATAATGGAAAACTATTAATATTAATTTTTGTTTATCAATTATATAAAGCCACAAATTAAAATAAGATTAAAATAAAATAAAGATTTACAATTTTTTAAATATATTATAAACTATAGTTTATATACTTATTGAATATGTAGAATGGTACGTAGAATTATACATTTATATATATATATATATATTAGCTAATATAACAATTGATATATTATAGTAATGTGCAAACTTGAGCTATGGCATTCTTCACAACAGTTTGAAATGCTTCTTCAACATTGACATTTTCTTTGGCACTCGTCTCAAAGTATGGGATATCACCTTTCTGATGGCACCAGGATTGCGCTCTTTTCGTTGATACCTAACAATATGCATTATCTCTATGTACACATATAAACATAGCAGATATAGTATTATAGTTATATAAGTATTATTATTGCTAAAAGATATTCAGTCATGCACAAATCCAGATAGAGGACAATATTTAATTTATAAAAATAATATTTTATATAAATAATGGTCTAAATGATATAAACAATGATATTTATTTCCTTTTATATGCATATTATTATACCTGAGATATGAGTTATAAATATATAAGAATTATAAAAGGCTTTATGAAAGCATTGGCATTAAAAAGTTTTCGAAGCTTAAACATGGCTTATAGTAATATTATAATTATTTCATAATTTAAAGAAATAGATATTAAATATATACAATTACTTTCTTTATAATTGTTACGATATTATATTAAAGTCATTAAAGAAGTTATTAATAAATATGACTAATTTATTATCATTATTTCTATTATTACAATTTATTAGAACTCACATAAGCTTTTTGATAATGTTTAGCATAATATATATTAGAGTATCTTGGATAGAAGATGAAACATTTAATATAGTAATGTTGATTAATATATTTGAATATAAATACATCCAATTTTAATTGCAAGAATATATTATAATATATTTAAATCAGATTATGATTTAAAAATATTATGACTACAGGTATTTAGAGAGATGCCGTTCAATATTATGGTAATACAATAGTAGTATGTAATGTTTAATAAAATATTTAACATCATTATATGTTTACATAGAAAGTTCTATATGAAATATATTATTATAAATTTTTAATATATTAATATAATTCATAATATAAAGTATTTGTATATATGTAAATGTGTAAAACTAGTACTTGAATATCTAATAAAAACAAGTCACATCTCATTAGAAATATATTATATATATTTACTCATTTCTAAGTAATATATTATATGAAATGCAATATTTTATAAACTAAAGAATATACTATAATATAACTTATAATAATAACTGATTCAAACAAGTAATAATATACTCATCAACTAACAGCTCTGTTTTCTGTGTCTACTTTATTGCCAACAATAACAAAGGGGAAGTTCTCAGGATCTCTTGGACTAGCCTGTGAAAAGTTGTAGTAGTAGTAGTAGTAGTAGTTATAGTAGTAGTAGTAGTAGTAGTAGTAGTAGTAGTAGTAGTAGTAGTAGTAGTAGTAGTAGTAGTAGTAGTAGTAGTAGTAGTAGTAGTAGTAGTAGTAGTAGTAGTAGTAGTAGTAGTAGTAGTAGTAGTAGTAGTAGTGTTAGACATATTTGGTAATTAATATATAAATAAATAACACTATAATATACATAAACTGAATATGTGTATATTATATATTCAATCCTTGTTTTAAAACATTGAACCATTGAGAACATTGAACCTTCAATATATGAACTAAATCTAGACCATATGAATATATATATATATATATATATATATATATATATATATATATGTATTATATCATTATCAATAATATGTATTATATCATAACAAAAGGTATATATTAATATTATATATTTAGATTATATCATCTTATAAAATGCATTATAAATCCTGAATACTATTAAAAAGATAATATTTACTAAATAAAACTCTATTGTAACTATATTGTATATATCAATATGTATTATTTAATTTTCCAGTATCTATTATAATAAAATTGTATTGAAATAGTTACAAATTACACTTATTACTCTTCAACATTGCACTAATGCAAATGTGATCTCATAACTAAATGTAATTGTAGAATACAATTTTATTATATCATAAAAAGTTTAATTATATAATAAATATAAATCTATTCTTCTTCTATAAACTAAATATAGTATTATATGATTTAATTTAAAATAATATTTAATATTAAAATGTTATACCATTAATTATAATATGTGGATTACTACTTAGTTAAACACTATAGATGTGTGATTTACTATACGTGTGTGTGTGTGTGTGTTAGTGTGTGTGTGTTAGTGTGTGTGTGTGTTAGTGTGTGTGTGTATGTGTGTGTGTGTATGTGTATTATCTTACAAATATAACACAAGATACATGTGACACCATTTGATATTATCAATACTACTACTTTAAATACATATACAGGATATTTTTACTATATGACTCATGTTTATCAAAGATAATATAAATTTGAATATTCCTAGAATAATTATGATTACATTTATAAGAACACCATTACACAAATACTTGTTATTAGATGTGGTAGATAAGCCTGCGTGGTAGACAGACCTGTATAAGGAATTCGTCCCTCCAACTGTCCAGAGATTTGAAGGTATTCGACATGGTAACATCAAACATCAACAGACAACAGTCAGCACCTCTATAGAATGCCACACCTAAAGACTGAAACCTTTCTTGACCAGCAGTATCCCATATCTATAATAAAACAACGTTACTAGTGATATCGCCTATTGTAGTATGTTGCCTATATATTGTACCGGCCATAATGATTTTAACAGAAATATCCTTGTGCGATAGTGTTAGCGGGGGCTATGTATATAAGGCTTATATTATAAGCTGATTATTTATAGAGTCAATGATGGTGTGGCAAATTATAAATTGCAATACACACTTCAGATGAAATTTTAAAAAGGTTTTCAAAATTGATTTCAAATATTATAAAACGTATATTAATGTAAATGTAAGTATATATATGACAAATGTGATCATTAAAATATAAAATATATACAATAAAAAATTAATAATATACAATAATATATTTATATATTGGAGTATTCCCTCACAGTATTATCACTATCTAGAATATTTATATATAAATGTGTATCGAATATAATTTTAATCATATCATTATTTAATGTTAATATCAGTAGTAATTTCATCAAAATCTTTATTGTAATTTTTGTATTTGTTATATTTAAGATATTAAATAACTGATTCAATAACAGATAAAACATGGTATTATCATATAGTAAATGTTTCTATAAAAAGTAATATATATATCTAAATTATTACTATTCGCTGGATTATCTATTTGACCATGGTTCATTATAGGTAATATTCCTACTCCCATTTCCATTAATACAACTGTATTTGATTTACTAGCAGATAGAGGTGTTATAGTTAAAGCATGTAGAGTCATGTAGATCTACATTTCGTGATATGTAATAACTGATATGTGAGTTAACAAGAGTCTATTTCCTAATCACATATTGATTAGGAACCATTCATAAATTATTTTCACAAATTGTAATTTCAATAGTTTTCACTAATTGTACAATTTATTTAATGTAATAACTCTTTACTATCATTAAATTATACTTCTATATAATTATTTCATTAATAATAATTGCATGCACTGAAGTGTAAATTGTAATTAAATAATAAATGTAGTATAAACATACTAGATATATCGGTATTATACAATATGATTCATACATCAATATCGTTATAACAAAATTCCCTTAAAATGTTTAAAAACGACAAAATTTTCAATAAATTTTAATAAAAAGGAATTTTCAATATTTTTATGTGTGATTTAAATGTATATATATATAATTAAAAGTTTATAATATTATTAATTTTAAATAAAGTGAAAAAATATTTCAATATTCTAAATGTTCTTTATTAACACACCTACATTATCATATATATAACTAAATTGTTAATATGAATGAATGAAAAAAAAGATAATAAATAGAAATTCAACATTAATAATATTTAGTGCCATTGTTTGTATATTGGTATAAACAATGGAATATATATTCAATAGAATAACAAGTAAAGAGATGAAACCTGCATAGTTACGAGTCGATCGTCCACCATAAATTCTTTCGTTAGGAAGTCGGCTCCAATGGTGGCTTTGTATTGATTGCTAAACTTCTTGTTCACGTATTGATTCATCAATGATGTTTTACCTACTCTAATAGATCATAATCATTGTATATGGTGGTTGTATATACACAAAGTAGCAATTATATATAATAAACTATATATTATATTATTAATTCAGATATACCTAGAATATTAATTAGTTATAACTAATTTAGTAGCTACTAATATACTTAAAACATATGCTAAATAATTAAAATATACTGATTTTAAATATAATTTGTATGCTAATTTAATATTATTTTTGTATTTTTCAAAATTATTATTCTAGGCAGATAATTAATTTATCGATTAAAACTTTGAATCCTTTTTTTATGGATTCATAACAATATAATAGTTTAAATATTAATCATATTCATATATGAATGCATATTTAATGAGATTTAAGAATAATATGTTCAAATCAATGCTTAATTATATTAGAAACAATATACAACAAAATATACAAATTAATGAACTAACCCACTATCTCCTAGTATGATTACTTTCAAAATAACTTTCTTTCTTGAAGCCATATTTCAGAAATTCTGTCTAATATAAAAAATTGTAATTTTAATAAGTAATATTTATAATATATCAATAATACATATATAATAATAAATAATATGATGATTATATTATATATAATTATTATGATGTATTAGTAGTAGTAGTATTAGTAGGGTACAGTGAAAGTAGTAGTAGTAGGGTACAGTGAAAGATTAGTGGTGGTGATGGTGGTGGTGGTGGTGGTGGTGGTGGTGGTGGTGGTAGTAATAGTAGTAGTAGTAGTAGTAGTAGTAGTAGTAGTAGTAGTAGTAGTAGTAGTAGTAGTAGTAGTAGTAGTAGTAGTAGTAGTAGTAGTAGTAGTAGTAGAAGTAGTAGTAGTAGTAGTAGTAGTAGTAGTAGTAGTAGTAGTAGTAGTAGTAGTAGTAGTAGTAGTAGTAGTAGTAGTAGTAGTAATAATAGTAGTAGTAGTATTACAAATTTTGATAAGTATTACATTGTTTGTTTGTTTCATTCTAGTATTATTTATTTGATTTTTAAAATTTTCGGTTTATAATATATTTAAAATGTATCATTTAAATATTAAACTATATATCTAATACTTTATTACAGAGTACAAAGATAAGAATTCAATAAAGTTAAAGTGGAAATTGAATATTTCGAGGCCACTTACAAAATAATGTATTTTATTTCTATTTTCGATAATTTTATATATAATTTATTTCTATTTTTTATTATTTTACATTTATTTTCGGTAACTGTAAAACATTTTAATTTCTTTAAATTTTTAATTTTGTATTATTCTAAATTAGAATTTCTATTAGATTTTCTAATAAATAATTTGTTTATTTCTATAACGTATGTTATAGTTATCTAATATTTATACTTTGTACTTTTGAATACATATTTCGACTATATATTTACTCAAATAAACTATTGTAATGAATATTTGTATTTGTTTATTTTAACCAATACACAATTATAATCTATTATAAAATAAATTGTATATCTAAATAAAATTAAATAATTTTAATATATTAAAATAATACTAGGATTTTTTAATATTAATAATACTAATTTTTTTTCTCCTTGTATATAAACTTCATAATATTTCAATTTATGATATTATTAGTGGCATTACTGTGTATATATTGAATTATTTTTTCAATAAATTACTCATTCAGTATAATAATCATACTAATTATTAAGTTGTAATTGTAAGTATTAAAACAAATATTTAATCATAAAATTAATGATAAAATGTCATTACTGGTTTTTTATATAAGAAATTATAAATTATCATTTCAAAGATATTGATGGCTAGAATGTAAATATAACAAACTATATGATAACTAGTATTCAACTTGAAATAATATAACAGTTATATATATATATATATATATATATATATATATTAATATAACAGTTATATATTATATAATGTAACACACATCTACAAATTATATTCATTATAATAATGATCATAATCATTATGATAATGATTATAGTCATTATTGCCATAAGTATTATGATACTCATTATGTATATACAGTATATACCATATATATTATATATTATTATATTTGTTAATATAATTATTATAATAATATGAAATATTAAAGCATATCATTTTCATAATTGTATGGAAAAACTATATGAATATAATAATTATCACGATGATTATCTGATAATCTGATTATGATTATCATAATGATAATCATCATATTGAATATGATAATGATTATCATAATCATTATGATAATGATTATAGTCATTATTGCCATAAGTATTATGATACTCATTATGTATATACAGTATATACCATATATATTATATATTATTATATTTGTTAATATAATTATTATAATAATATGAAATATTAAAGCATATAATTTTCATAATTGTATGGAAAAACTATATGAATATAATAATTATCACGATGATTATCTGATAATCTGATTATGATTATCATAATGATAATCATCATATTGAATATGATAATGATTATCATAATCATTATGATAATGCATATTTTTTTTAATATATATTTTAAGGATGTATACAATTCATAATAAAATATGTTTCTATTTTATTTATAAAATTAATATATAATATATTATATTTAATATGAATATAATAATTATCACGATGATATGATTATGATTATCATGATGATAATCATCATATTGAATATGATAATTCATATTTATAAGAATAGTATATTCTTATAATATATTCAATATTATTATAATAATTATATTGAATATATATTTTAACTTAAAATTTAAAATTTAAGGATGTATAAAATTCAAAATAAAATATGTTTCTATTTGATGTATAAAATTAATATAGGTAATATGCATTTATTATATTATGTTATTTAATATATAATATAGCATATAGTATATATATGGGTGAAAACTAAAATGCGTAGATTATAGTTAATATAATATTATAAATATATTTAATATAGGAACAAATTTAAATTTTAAATATTTTAAGTTTAGTATAAATATGTTAAATATCAATACTTATTGTTGAATAAATTGTCTAAATTTAAAACACTTATAAATTTATTATATGTATATTATATTTACTAACAATAAATTAATTAATAATATATGTTACTATGTATTTTTTTAAATTATAAATAATACGACGTAATTTTACAATGTCGATTTAGAAATCTTGTGATCTGTGACGCAAAATAGAATAACGCCCACAAATATGTCTAAATATTTTGATCCTTATTATTTAGTTCAAATTACGATCATCATTGGTAATAAGTCATTTCGCAACTCAATACCCTCAATACGATAAGCGTGATAAAAATAATATACATGTATACCAAGAGCTCCTATAACCGTTATGTTGTAGGAGGTATTGCCATGGCCTCCTTTAGCTTCGAAGCTAAAGGAGTCCATGGTATTGCCTACACTATCACATACGTACACCGTACGTCGTACGGCGTCGCACGCAAACATGCACACACACACACATATATATATATATATATATATATATATATATATATAGTTTATATACTATCGTATGAAGACAATTCTTAAGAATTTTAAGTATTAAGAAATAAAGTAATTACTTTATTTGTTATGAAGTGTAATTTGTATACAACCTAGTCACCTTAATTAAGGGTATGTTTGGTTTCTATTTTTATATTATAACCATAGATAATATCTATTAGATATGGTACGAAGCTTATTCTGCATAGAAAAATTATTAAAATAATTAATCATCAGAATAATTTTACTATGACTCCAGACTATTCAAATCATACCTATTACGTATTCCAATAATAATACTATCTAGTTAACTAGGTAATTTAACATGGATGTTAACATCATATGCATACTATAGACTATAGTATATAGTAATATTATAATAGTATCATTACAAATAGTCATTAAGCATGGATATAATTTCAAAATACACTCGATCTTTGAAGCCATAATTACTATAGAAATGATAGGTAACATTTTAGAGAAAGTTACTTAAAGTTTTAAAGTGTTACCCGAGTTGCTGAGAGTGTCCACGTACTACTAATGCTGAGTGTATGCATACACTACTTAGATGAATCTACCTGCTTATAGTTGTTAGAATGAGGGATACAAATGTGATCAGGAGCTGAGGAGTAATCAGGGAAGTGGGATATTTGCATGGAGATAAGCAGTGTGGACTCCACACTGTGGGGATTGAGAAGACATTTGTAAATGATGCATTGAGTGGAGAGGAGTTAACACGGAAAGCCAAGTACTATTGCGTGATAATAAATTAATATATACATACATTTATTTTTTAATTGTGGAATATCTTCAGATAATTAATATTAATTAAATATAATATATATTAAATAAGAAATTTATGAAATGGGAAGTGTTTATACCCAGTGAACAGTAATATCCTCATAATAGCAACATAACATCATATTAAATAGCATAACTAACAGCTTTTACATTGTGTTATTATGCTGCTATTATATTGCCATTAAAAGTCTATTATGTTATTATGCTGCTATTAATAGACTTTTAATGGCAACATAATAGCATAATTATTATACATAATATTATATATATATATATATATATAATATGTAATGGTACATTACATACAATATAAATGAGGGATGTCATATCAAATGATATCAATTTGATTCTAACTATGGACACCCATAAACGTAAACAAAACATATAATTTGATTCTTGATAATTTATAAATTATTATAATACACTGTCAGGTCGATCATAAAGTCTTTAGATATAAAAGAGTACTCTTTTACTGTAAAAAGAGACAAAAGAGGAGAGGCTGTTAGTAGGTAAAAACTACTAGAAAAAAGTCATTTTAATGACGCATGCATATATGCTTTGTCACGTAAGTTATTAATACCAATACAATTGTAATAAACTCTTAATATCATTGACTTGTATTGCCCAATACAAGTTAATTCTTAATATATAGATACTATCAATGAAATATATCCAGCGATTAAGCTTAATCGCTAGGACTAGGGCTATAGGATATTAATTGCTGGATACTTTAAAACCCAAACTGATTTTATGGTTAAGATAATATTATAATTATTAGTATAATTATTATTATACTTATTCTATAATTATAATTATTAATAAGCTATTGTAGTATTTATGAGATTGAATAAGAGTTAATATAGCATAATATACATATACACGTGACTAACATTGTTTGGAAGTTCGCCCTATCTCGTATCGTGTATTATGATATATTATATATATAATTATGTATAGGTGCCATAGACATTAGAGTGAGTGACTCACTCAATATCTATGATAGGTGATTAACCAAGGGTTATAACCAACAACTATAGTTGTGCATTAATTAGTAAGTGTATCGTAAGTAATTTGTAATGGGCGTGGCTTAGTCACGCTATATATGTATAGTAGCATGGCCTCCTTTAGCTTCAAGCTAAAGGAAGGTAAAGGAGGCCATGATAGTAGGCGTATTAAATATTACTACAGCTATCCCAATATATAGGGTTATATTTTGTATACCTAATTCATACCACAGATTCATACATAAGTATTATTTTATTATTTTAGATAAGAAAGACGAAAGTTAATCCTAAACCTAATAATGTTTTAACGTAAAATAGAATTGAGACCGATAATATATTCATATATGGAAAGCAAATGATAATGAAATTCATATGATTTATTTATTATTAATACATTATTTTAAATATAGACGATACCGACAAATTAGACCAAGGACATGATTAAACGCCCTGGTGCCAGACATTGAACCTTCACAAGATGTAATGTTAAAATATAGCAGTAATAAATGAGTATTTTAATTAGAAATATATCAGTACTAAATCAGAATTTAAATCAGAAATGTATCAGTACTACAAGAGAATTTTAATCAGATTTAAATCAGAATTTAAATTTTCTTAACCATATTTATAACTTGTTTCACTGTTTAAACTTATCAGAATTTAATCAGATTTAAATCAGTAGAATTAAAGCAGATTTTAAATCAGAATGTTCGAAAATCTTAAAAATCTTTAAAGGGGTTTCAATAGTATATAGGCTATATACATATTATATAATGTTATACAAATATAATTATAATAATTAAATAACTATCTATATTTATACACACAGGACCGTATTAATGGCATGAATGGGCATAAAATAATAGATTACTTTTTGAGGATATATATATGGAAGAATTTTTCAATATTTGTTTACAGAAAATTCTTCAATAATTTCATCAGTATACGGTGTATTTAGAATAAAATGTTCAATCTAAAACAATACAATATTATTCAATAGTTATTCTGTTATAAATATTCTGTTAAAATAATATGTCATTAAATGAAAAAATCCGTTCTCTTAAGAGGGTATCTCACTACAAGTATTTCTGACAACTTGCCGGAAATATTTTAACTTTAAAACGATTTCCTATCAAGTTGTAATGGAATACTCCCTATAAAGTTATTATATTGCAGGCAAGTTGCCGGAAAGTAAGGGGGTTTCACAATAAAATTGTAATTAACTTGATAGAAAATCGTAATTGTTAACATTTATATTTTCTATTTTATTGTTATTTCATAGTATTTATTGATTATATTATCTATATATACTATTTAAAATATTTACATTCGATCATATGTTATTTAAATTAAAAATAAATTAATAAATCAATATTCATTTTTATTTTGTTGACAAATTGTCATATACATTTCAAAATATCATATATTCATTTTTCGATTTGTACTATTTGAACTATAGATTGATTTTGGTTGGTCCATTCGAAAATATTTACTTTACTCTATTGTCATTGAGTTTTCAAATTTATTATTTATTTATATAATTTATAATGGCTGAACAAGTTGCGGATTGGAAAACGTCTAATTTCAGACAAAAAGTAGTAGCTTCGATGTAAGTTTATCATTATTTCTTTGAGTATAAGTATACAACTAAATTATAATAATTATGATTATTAAAAAAACTCTAATATATAATAAATATACAAATTTTTTTTAATATTTATTCAATTGAAATTGAATTTCAAATTCAATTTGAATTTCTAGTTGTAAATAACAATGTTATTTATTTAATAACATTTCTCATAATTTTTAATATCTATATATACATATTAAATATTATATTTATAAATTATAAATTATGATATTTACTAATTTATTGAATACTTATTATTATTATAATATATATAATTATTATATTAATATTATAATTATTATAATAATTATAATAATATTAATTAATAATAATTATAATAATTATTATTAAATTTTATTATTATAATACAATTTATTATTAATAACTTAGTTAGTAAATAATTTATAATTAAATTTGTAATGATGAGTGAAATAGTTTAATTATAATTTATATAATTATATAATAATACATATTAAAATATATATAAATTATTTATTAAATATTTATGAATAATTATTAAATAATACTTAATTAATATTTAATATAATTATTATAATAATAGCTGCATCTTGACTAAAGGCAAACATATGTAAACAATGCTATGATAATTCAACTATAAAGGATGTTAATGATATCCAAATAAATGTGGAATATATAGTTAACAATTATAGCCTAATATTATATATTAAATATATATTATGAATATCTACACGTGTAGCATGTATAAATTTGTATTTGTATGGTACAATAAATTTGTTTATATACAAAGTATAATCAACTACATATTAGACTTTTAGTAATATAATAATATAATAATATAATAATTTGATATCGAATAGTTGAGTAACTATATGCATTCTTGTTTTAAGTTGGCTGTAATCTATTAATAATTATATTAAATAATAATAATAATATAATAATATGTATACTAATAATAATAATATTTATACTTTCGATTATATTTTCGACTATGTATTTGCTTAAATAAATTATCAATCAATATTCAATTTTAAATTTAAAAGATAATATTAATAATATCATAATATTCATATTAAATATGATATTGATTGATTGATTGATAATTTATTTAAGCAAATACATAGCCGAAAATATAATCGAAAGTATAGAGTATATATATTTGCTAATGATAACATACGTTATAGAAATAAACAAAGAATACTACGAAATTAAAAAAGTATTGAAATTAAAACGTTTTACAGTTACCGTAAAATAAATGAAAAACAATCGAATGTAGAAATAAATCATATAGTAAAAATAAGCGAAAAATTATCAAAATAGAAATAAAAGATAGCATAAAAATAATCGAAAATAGAAATAAAATACATTATTTTGTAAGTGGCATCGAAATATTCAAGTTCTACTTTAACTTTATAGAATTATTCTTATATATGTACCCTGTATTAGTAATAAATTATTAGTTATATAGTTTAATATTTAAATGTTAAATTTTAAATATATTATAAACAGAAAATGTAAAAATCAATTAAACCAATACTAGAATAAAACAAATAAATAATGTAATACTTACCAAAATCTGTAATAATAGTAGGTAGTACTTTATTAATATTATATTTTAATTGTATAATAAATTTGAAACATATATATATACAAACAGAACACATTACAAATAAAATAAACCAATATACCTATACAAAACAGTTAATAATAAAACATACCAATAATATTACGAAACAAACAATATAATACTTATCACTATAATCTGAAATATTAGAAAATTATTAATATTGTATTTTAGTAATATAATACATTTGAAAGATATATATATATATATATATATATATATATATATATATATAAAACAAACATATAATACAGAACAAACAAAAATAAAATAATACTTCCCACTTTATCTGTAATAATAATGAATTATTTATTTTATATTATAATATATTTGAAATATAGATATAAAAACCCAAATTTTCTATAACAAAAACACATTTAAAAAACAAACCCGAAGAGATAATTCAATAATTAAGATACAAAATGAAACATAAATCAATATAAAATTATAAATTTATGTTAAAAAAAATTGTTTGTCAAAACATATTTTGTTTATTTTATTTTTAAAAGATGAAACAGATACATATTTTATTATTTCATTATTTAATGAATTCCATATATTAACTGATCTATTATTAATTATATTTTTAATTTTATTATCATAATTATGTATTACATTTAATTTTTTACAGTTACCTCTAATCTACAATTATTCGAAATGTTAAGAATATCAGATATATTTATATCTGTATAATTATTTGAAATTTTAAAAATTGTGGTTAAATCTATTTTTAATCTAAGTTCTAGTGATTCTAATTTAAAATATACCAATCTCTCTATATATGATTTATAATTAATATTTGATGAATTTGTATATACTACGCATCTTGTAATTAATTTCTAGTAAATAATCTTTGCACTCTTTCAATTTGGTCTATGAGACTAAGAAATTTACTAATCTTTGAAAAAGGTAACCAAATTATGGATGCATATTCTAAAATTGATCTGCAATAAATTGTATATGCATTTAATAATGATCTAGGGGATTTTGTAGTAATGTATCTAAAAATTGAATACAAAGAAAAATAAGCTTTTTTACAAATATAATCAATATTTTTATTAAATAAAAAGTTATTTTCAAATATTATTCCTAAATCTTTATAAAAAGTAAAGTTTTCTAATTGAATATTATTTATAATATATTTTGATGGAGTAACCTTCCCTAAAGTCATAACTGCACATTTTGATAATGAAATATTTAATTGCCATTTATTTGCCCATTGTGAAAATAAATTTAAATTATTTTATAAAAGAAATCATTCACTCTCAGATGCGTAAGAAAAATATATTTTTGTATCATCGCCGATGATTCATCGGCAAATAAATCAATATGAATTTGTGAAGAGAATATACTAGGAAGATCATTAATATATAATACAAATATAATTGGATCTAAAACCGATCCTTGTGGTTTTCCAGATTTTACAATAGAACTATTTGAAAAAGAATTTTCAATCCGTGTAATTTGAGATCTATTCGATAAAAAATTATAAAACTATTTTATTAGATATACCGTATGATTTTACATTTTTAAATAATAGTTTTTATGAGAAACAACATCAAAAGCTTTTGCAAAATCAATATATATTATATCTACACATTTTTTATTATTCAATTCATTATACCAACATTTTAAACATTTTGTTAATTGTAATTCTGTGGATTTACCACTTATAAAACCATATTGATATTTTGTTAATAAATTATTAGATTTTAAATAAAAAATTAATTGTTTAGAAATAATACGTTCTAATACTCTACACATTACACATGTTATTGAAATAGGCCTATAGTTATTTGAATTTGATGGTTCACCCTTTTTAAAAATTGGTATGATTATAGATTTTTTCCAAATTTTCGGTATATTACCTGATAATAAAGATGAATTAAAAATAATATATAAAGGCCTACACAATTCATTAGATAATAATTTTAATATAGAAGATGGTATCCCATCAGTTCCGAAAGTATGTGTAATTTTTAATCTATTTAAAAATATTTTAATTATTTCAAGATTTAAATCAATATTATCAAATTTTTGTTTAGTTAAATTATAAAATTCTGGTAAATTTCCATTATCATTTTGTTGAATTGAACTAAAAAATGAATTTAACGTATTTGCTTTGTCGAGATCTGAAAATAAATTATTATTATTTGATATATCAATTAGAGGAGATACTCCAGATTTTAAATTTTATCTTTTTTTCATAAATTTATAAAACTTTAATTTATTTTTTGAATTAATTGCATTAATCTCTCTCTTAAAATTTAAAGATTCTAATTCTTTGGATAATTTATTTTATTGCTTGTATCCAATTATATTTATATTGTAAATTAGTTTTAGATTTTCGAAATACATTTTTTACTTGCTTCTTCAATTTTAATATATTCTTCGGAAGTACCTGTTTTATTTTTTATAAAATAATGATTTATATCATAAGAATGTATTTTAATCAAAAATCTGATGAGAATCCCAAAATTAAGTGTTATAGTATATTTACATAAATAAATTATAGAAATTTTAATTCTTAGAATTCAGAATTGAATTATAATTCTATATTTAAAATATATTTAAATATTAATTGTTAATGTCTAAATTCCTTTTGTAATATTTGTAATAGATAAATAACAATTTAGATATGCAAAGCATAATACAACTCGTAATCATCGATATAAAGAAAGCGGATAAGCAATTGATGCACGAAATGCATGTAAAAGATAGATACGCGAATGGCACTTTTATCGAAAAATTAACAAAATGGCATCAGTGATTTTGATTGGATATTAGTCATATTATATATGTACAATTTTAAAATAGTAGGTTTTTCATCAAAATAGATTGAAGTGACTTCTATCTATATCTATGGATTTAGATTATAAATATCAACAAAATAGTATGATATCTTCAATTTAAATACACAAAATGTGATGTATTTTAAATATGTATTTTTATTTTTAGTATAGATAGTACATTAAAATTGGTAGTAATTATCAATATATATGTATAAATAAATAATATTAATTTAAAATTTAGTAGGTATTTAGTAGCAGGTTTCGACTGCAGCGCCTCTATCGCAAAGTGCCATACACTACAATTAATACATTCAATTGCTTATACACTTTCTTTATATCAATGCCTGTAATATATGGGTAGGTTTATTAAAATAAACAGATCTAGAATAATAAAAAAAAAGTTATGCTCTATTAACTATTTAATTACAATAATATATGAATCTAAGTATGTATAGTTTATACGGAAATAAAACCATATATCGAAGAAGCGATATACTTAAACATTACATTATGTAATATGTTTATTTAACTTATATATTATAATTCATAACACATTTTATTTTTGTTTATATTTTATTATATTTTATTATTTTTATCGAGAGAATATGCTGTATATATCCTTTTTATTGTTATACTATTAACTACGCACTATTTATTATTATTATTATTGTTATATATAAGTAACATACTACTTAAAACACATTCTAGAATAGCGCTCGCTATTATATTTGTGTATAATAAATCATCATCATCATCATATATATATATATATATAGATAAGAGTGACACTACATCCCATAACATTATATTTACAGTAATAGTATATTAAATATAATTGGAATGATATAAAAAATAATATAAATATTCACTATTAAAGATAAATATCATAGTTTTCTTTATTTTTAAATATTAAAGTTTTATTAATAATTATCTTTATTAATCTATTATATTCATTTATGTGTAATAATATTTAGAATATTGTAATGGTACGAGGTTGTTTACTGTACGTATTTTAATGATTATTATGTGCATGTATATATACTTATGTTGCGTATTCACAGTGAGGATGTGATGAAGCAGACTAACAATCCTCTGCAGAGGAGCAGTACAGAGATGGAGAACCATGTCTACATTAAGGCTAAAACAAAGGTTCACCAATGTAGAAGTAGTAGTAGTAGTAGTAGTAGTAGTAGTAGTAGTAGTAGTAGTAGTAGTAGTAGTAGTAGTAGTAGTAGTAGTAGTAGTAGTAGTAGTAGTAGTAGTAGTAGTAGTAGTAGTAGTAGTAGTAGTAGTAGTAGTAGTAGTAGTAGTAGTAGTAGTAGTAGTAGTAGTAGTAGTAGTAGTAGTAGTAGTAGTAGTAGTAGTAGTAGTAGTAGTAGTAGTAGTAGTAGTAGTAGTAGTAGTAGTAGTAGTAGTAGTAGTAGTAGTAGTAGTAGTAGTAGTAGTAGTAGTAATAGCTGTCTGTTAAACGAGTATACTATTGGAGCTATTCCACATGAAAAGCATGTTGAATAAATTTTTAATTTATTATTTAAATTATTAAAAAAGCACGGCACATTCGCAATTATGTATAGTAATCGTGATATGCTTAATTATTTGTGTTATAATTTAGTGTTTCCATTCATTATTCATGTAATTACTCTATATTAATATATCTATAAAATTATACTATCATCTTTATATAGTAATAATAGATACACATACATTGCGTTTGTAATTCTGATATGTTCTAATGACAACGATACACATATATATAAGCTAACATTGACGATTATCAAATCTCTATACAAATATAATCAAAATATATGCACAAATTGAGGAATTGTATCTATGATATTGACTTTTGAGTTATAATTTTATAATTAGAATGTTTATTTATATTTATTAACAATATATATATATATATATATATATATTACCTATATAAAATGTTTTGTTGTAATTTATAAGCACAAATATACATACGTTACGCTATGTTAATGGCAACACCTACATCATTCTCACTGACCAGTTGTCAGTGACCACCATGTATGTACCAGCTTATACTCCCTAGCGACCACCCTAACAACCCTTCTTCGACCTTTCCATACAGTCGGAATACATGTCCTTGGTAGCGAAGGTCATCATACATCTACGAGAAATGGGTTAATGACAATGTAAACTATGACCTACTAAACTAGCCTGTATGTTGTATCAAATATATTCCGATGGAAAAATGTAGGGGATGCATCTCAAATTTGTACTACCTCAAACATTAACAGATGTGATTTATTAAAATTCTATACAATATAAGAAAATATAGTGAAATTATGTATATTAGTATAATTATTAGTATAATTTGCAGATTGTATATTTATAAAAAAATATAAAATAAATTATATCGTAGAAAATATCTTTTTAGACTTTTCATCTTAAAAATTAATATGCATATTTATGAAATAGTCAATATTTAGTCAGATTACAATTACAATTTCAAGATATATATATATATATATATAATATATTTCTAACAATAGTATAAATGTACCTATGTAATTATTAAATAATGTATTCAAATTGTGAAAAATTAAATAAAAAATTATATTGATCCGAGTTAGAGAAGTTTGCATTTTTGTACTTTAAAAAAAATTCGATTTACTCAAAATATATAAATATTTTGTATTCATACAGTGAACACATGTTTATATGGATTGTTTTAATATGTTTTGATGTGGTCTAAATGCTGGTAATCTGCCCCATCACTCGAGCATTTTAGTGAACTTAACAAATGTGTATTCTGATTCATCATGCAATGTAGTTATGATTTTAATTGTAAATTTAAATATTTCTTTATTAATTGTCTGACTTATATTAACTTAAAAAATAAGTTTCATATTTTTACCATTGATATTTTATATAAATATATATATATATATTTTTGTATTTAATAATTAAAATACTTTTAATAATATATAATTTATTTATTCTAAAACACATTTTTATTTCCAAGTTATAAGTACTTGAATAGAATTTTTAATTAGATTTTTAATATATAATTTATATATTAATGGTAATATAATTTTAAGGTAATAAATATATTATATATATATATTGTAGGTAATAAATATATTAATTACCATATAAATAATGGGATTATGATAATGTTATTGTTATAATTATATATACAAATTATATATTGGTATAAATAATGTGTATTTAATATGTTAATACACAATTTATAATATATTTATCCTATCCGGATATTTATCATAATTAATATAATAATCATCATAATGATTGTATATTTTGTTATAATCATATTAATATGTAATTTAAAATAAATCAATGGTATTTGATTTATTTATATAAACATATACTAAACAAATATTTTAGTTATACATATACTATAACAATAAACATTTTATATGGAATTCAAACTTTTATTGTATTCCTTTATTCACTATTAATCATGTTAAATAATAATTCAAATTTTAATTTTAAATATTAATAAACTAATATCACAATACATATCAGAATATGACCATATTTTAATTCCAAGTAAAACATAAGGAGTGTTATATATTTGTTTCACAATATATGCGTTTATGGTATCGTACAAGAGAGGCGGGGAAATTTTACCTATTTATCATGCGTTCCATTTCAGATAAAAATCAGAATAAACAACAACAAATGAAACAAATGCCGTTGCAACAACAACAACAAATGCAGCAGCAGCAGACACAACAACAACAACCTATACAACAACAACAGCAACAAATTCACGGTAAATATATTTAATATAATTACTATTTCAAATCCATATATCTGTTCATTTATATGAATCTCCCTTAGGAATGAATGCCCAGCAACAGATACTTCTTCAACAGCAGCAACAACAACAGCAACAACAGCAACAGCAACAACAACAGCAACAACAACAACAACAGCAACAACAACAACAACAACAACCACAGCAGCAAGTGCTTCAACAACAGCATATTCAACTCATACAACAAAGACAACAGAATACGGCTTCACCAATGATGCAACAACCTCAGATACAACAATTACAGCAGATTCAACATCAGATACAACAACAGCAACAGCAAAAACAACAACAGCAACAACAACAACAACAACAACAACAAATTCAACAGCAACAGAGACAACAACAATTATTGGTTTTACATTATTTTTACATATTTATATTTATATATTATACTTTATTATAATTGTATATACATATATAAGCATAAATAAATCATTACTTAATGATTATATTATGGTACATAGTTACAACAACAACAGTTATTGCAGCAGCAACAACAACAACAAAATTTCAATGTGAATAATGTTTGTATATTAATTATTACCTACATATATATATATATATTATTAAATAATAATTAACAATTGCAGAGTATGAAATATTCTATTTTAATGTCTGTAGAAATTCACAAATAGTTCCAATGCATTGATGGTATCTTTATTAATGTGATTAATACAGAGCTCAATAAGTATGCGCTATCGGTCAATTTACTATAAACTCCATTGCACTCATCGCCATGTGTTTATATTATATGAGTGGAGTAAGGTTTAGAGTAAACTATTTTACTCTAACCGTTTTACTATAAATTTTACTCTGCAGATTTTATACTGCGTATCCGTTTTATCCGTCACACCGGTTATTCTTTCAATAATAATAATATATTACATTATCTTTATATACATTTCACAATTTACTATAATTATTTTTTAAATATCATAACGCGATGTTCGAATGATTTAAATTCACAAACGGAATAACAGAATTTATATTAGATTTACGCGGAGAAAATATTGCTAACAATAATGGTAGTACTATAACCAATTTATACTACATAAAAATATGTGTTTTATAAAGATATCTCAACAAATATTATACGAAAAAGCAAAATATAATGCGGTAAGTAACATGATATATAATGTAATTTTTAGACGCAAAATCTTATATTTATATTATAAACCTAAAGCTGTTTTCACATAAAATAAACAGCCCCCCCGCTATTGTGGGACATACAGAGGGCATTTACCGTGTGAACAGCTATACAGATATAGGGCAGGACGACGCAAGCCTTATGCGTGCGTTTATATATTAATTACCTATTATCAAATGTTTGACTTGCTCGATATCTAGTAAATGTATTAAAACGAATAACTCGAAACAGCCGATATCATGCTGTTTTGTTGATGAAAATTAGCTTTATTCGACTTACTACTTGTATATTATGTTAATTATATAATATAAGTATAATATATTATATATAGTATACGTAATACACAATTGGTAAGTAGTATAAGTATTATGTTAATATCGGTTTATGCCGTAAGTAAAATACTCTACTTAATTGTTATAATTGACATTAAATGATAATTATAAAAATTTGAATAATTATGATTATTAAATATAAATAGGTATAGTATCTATTATAATCTATTAGTATTTATTATAATCTATTAGTATTTATTATAATCTATTAGTATCTATTATAATACGTATACAAAGTGTGAGTGCGGAGCATTGATTATAATAAAATGGTAAACTTAATGATTCGTATTTCGTTAACTAGAACACGAGATACGAATATTAAATATTTTAAATATATATTAATTGTTTATTATATAATTGTTTTTATCTAATATAACATATCTTAATAACGCTATCGCGCATATCTATCCGTATGTATATAAATATATTATTAATACGCTATATGTTATAATTATTTGTACGGCAGATCATTGATTATTTAAAAATAAGACGGAATAATGTTGATGATCCGAGCCAACCGACATGCGAATGTGACAAGTCCTCGCGTACCATATGTCCACTAAAAACCCCCCCGATTTTAATTGGAACAGGTTAATTCATAATAATTTATAATTTATATACACATATATATATATATATTTACTTGTAGACATAAAATATACTGATGAGAATCGTACAGAAATTCAAACTACATCTACATCTGTTTCACGACAGGATGCAAATCCGATATCACCCTCGAATCGAAACTCCGAATCGAACCCTGTGAATCAAAATGCCACTAATTTAAATATTACCCCACCTTTAAAGAGAGAAAGAATGGAGAATGATGAACTTTCGTTGAACCTCGATAATACTGTTGAGTCACGGAACTTAATGTTAGCAAGAATGGAAAACAATAACGATACTGAAAAAGAAATTAGAAATTTAACTAGAAAGTTAGACGCACTGAGTGATAGTTATAAGAAATTAGAGTCAACTGTAAATGAAATGAATCAGAAATTAGATATATTAATTAATTCAATAAATAATAATAATAATAATTAATTATCTCAATTCAATATTTATTACTATTTGTTATATTCCGCTTTATTTTAACCCCATATTATCTTTATTTTAACTTTTCGTTTTATGTTAACCCCATGTTCACAATATGTTAACCCCACGTTCACTTTATTTTAACCCCATTTTTATAATATTTAAGCTTTCCATTATATTATATGTCGAAGATAATTAAAACCATTAAATAAATGTCATTAAATAACCATCTTCCGTTTCTAAGTCCAAAGCATTGAAAGTATCATCAGTATCAATGCAAAGATTGTATACAATAAAACAACAATAAGTAATATACGGTAAATTATATCTTTGTATTTTGACTTATGACCAGTATTCTGAATTGACTTTTTAGTAATGCAAAAGCCAGCTCAATTACCATCCGTGCACTGTCTAACGTAGACCTATCTATATTCTCAGACGGATTTCACCTGAATAGGGTTTAACCAAAGATATTGCGAAGCAAAAATATAACACTCTGGATCTCTTTATATGCAACATAATTAATAACTACTAACTGCCGCTGCTAGCAGTAGTATCGAATCACTGAAATAGATTTAGGTTCAGCACGGTTCCATACATCAATATTATCATTGTCTATTAAATTACATGCAATATAAATTAGCTTTTACTAGCAGCATAGATATTTATAACATTTAAAACCTATATATCCTATTGCTTTGTTTTAAATTAGTAATGAATACTTAGTTTTCATCATATAAATAATAATTGAAAGCATATTATTTTAAAGTATATAGTTTGATAACAAATTAAATTATGAACACATAGTTCCTACATTAATCTGATATAGGTGGTACTCGATGTATTTTGTATACAAAATAAAATTGCACGATTTTACATGTGTTATATCTTTCCTTAGAAAAATCTCTGGCTTAACTATCCTTGGTAAGGATGGATAAGCGGAATCTGCTATTATCTCGCGTATTTCTTGGTTATATTATAATTATATGTTTTTATAAATATTTACTATTTAAATTAAATTTAATATAAACCGTTCAAAAAATTAACATATAAATTTGAATTTTTTTTTAAAGATTTGAATGATTAAAAACACTTACAGTGCTTTTCCTGGAAGCCTATATAAACATAGATTATTCTAAAATGTAATTTGTATTACTAGTAATATAATTAAATACACATTTATTAACTTATACCTTTTCTTAGCATCTCAACAGCTCAGACTTTCGTAGAATATAAGTATTTTCTATTAAAATAATCAGGTGTATTTATTTATGTAACCATTATTGCTATGTGGGTAGCATTAATAGCGCCCAAACACTGCAATAAACCCCTTCATCATTTTATAAATATTGATTATATTACTGATAGACATTGATAGAATCTATGTCCTTTTCTATTAGATGATGATTTAATCTGTATGTAGAAGTATCCTTTTAAATGCTTTTTATAATTCTAAGTTATTTATTCAATTTTGCAATAGTTCTATAAAATGTATACTTTACTTATACTATAACTTAATAACATTTATTATATAATTAATATAATTGTAACTAGTCTAATCAACAGGTTTATTGATATTGTACTCTATCAACCGTCACCTCTTTAACACCGTCTATTATGTAGAGAATGCTTTTCTAGCATACTTGCATTTATGTACGCTCTCAGTTATTCGTCTACTATGTATATCATTATAATTGTAATTCATCATTGTGTAACATCAGATATTTATACGAGGGGTACTACATTCATACATGGAGTAGAAGATAATATAAATTAATCATATCGCATATTTAGATAACGCGAATATGGCTTTCGTTTATTAGGCGTATTTCATAAACAGCATGTCGTTTTAGATTATAAAGTAACATCAATATATATATATATATATCTTTTTATATATTCAACATCATTATTTTATATAAATAAAAATTAAAAAATATATACATACAATTGTTATATATAAATAAAATTATTATATAATTAAAAAATTAATATATATTTAATATACTATTTAATATGTATATAAAGTATATATGCTAATTATTATACGGGTTTTAATATAAATCAATATGTATATTATTGATAATATATATTTTATAATTGAATTATATGAAATTATTATAATTTCTTTATTATTAAAGTAATTAAAATATAATTATAATAATAATTATATAATTGCCACATCAATTATTTGTTATATTTATTATAATGACAATATAAATTGTTTATAATTATAATAAATTATACATTTTTTAAATAAATTATTTATTATATTTACTATATTTGTAATATTCACATTAATATCTATAACACTAATTAATATATATATATTATAGGAATTTCACACCAAGTCGAACACAAATATTAACTCTAATAATTGGAGCTAATATTTAGATCTAATATTTCGATGTTGAATTTTTTCAGAGCACATTTTTAAAAATATGGAAAATTTAAATTTAATAAATATGTATGCGATTATACATTAATGTTTTATAAAATAATATGAAATATAAATATTTATTATTTGTATTAATATTAATTTATCAGGGTTATATCCGCAGATATTTAAAAAAGGAATCTCATGAGCCCTATAAATAACGAAATAAAGTAATCTAAATAAATTCAATTTCAAATTTCGTATACATTTTATGTGTAAACATATATATTATATAGTTTCATTTATATCGTTATCATGTTTGATATTTTTTTAAATAGTAATTAATAAAGTATATATACAAAATAAATTTCTAGAATATATAAATCATATTAAAAGTAAAAATAAAGTTAAATTGAATATTAGCTCTAATTATTAGAGTTAATATTTCGAGCCGGTGTGTAACGGAGATTTAAATATTAGATCGAAATATTAGAGTTAAACATTTACCTCTAATTATTAGAGTTAATATTTGCGTTTGAGTTAGTATGAAACTTCTTTTAGTAAATTTCAATTTAAAAAATATTAAACTGATTTATTATCGTATTATATATGTATATATATATGTATATTATTTTATTTTGTATATAATGTTTTATTTCGGTTTTGATTGACAAGTGACGGGTGGAGTAAAGATAACACAGCAAAAAGTGGAGTAGAGTTTAAAGTAAAGTGACCGATAGCACATCTAAACAGACAATGTATCTACATTATAGTATCTATATAGGTACAATTTTATTGTAAAATGCTAGAGTAGTAACAGCTACGGTTAATAAACTACCCCCCGCCCTCGCCAACGCCCCACCTCGCAGTCTAACAACATGAAGATGCAGATAAGAGCCGGTCAGAAAACCTACCTAGCGAACGGACAGCAGATCATCACGCAAATGCCTGTGGTCACCGACCAGACTACCGGGGCTTCCACCATCATCCTGAACGCCCCGCAAAGATTCGCAGCCAACGGTGGAGTACGTTAGTAGACGAGAGAGCGCGCCTATTTCCTCTAGGCTCCGATCCATGATCGCGATGTTATCTCGACGAATGTGTTTAACATGTTAAATTGATTCATTTTGGTGGAGTCCCATTTCATCCCATCCAGGAACTTAGATGACGTTTTCACTTATAACCATATATGGCTCTAATGTACCATCGGAGCCGTTCTCATTTAAGGCATCCATGGTGTTAACGAGAGCCGATCATTTATGTATAAACAATTATATTATATCATTTCTAAATATTATTTTAAGATTTATTTTAATGTTCTTGAACCAAAGTAACTGATGCCATAGTATTGATTCCGTGGTAATCATTAACTCTATCCACCCTAACTTCAATCACCCCGCCCCCAGAGGTACGCGGTGTTCTGCCCCCCAACCAACACACCAACGAGGTCGAGTACATGGAGAAGTGGAAACAACTGCAGAAGTTTGTGGAACCGCTGAAGAGGATGATCATGAAGATTGAAAACGATAAAGGTTTGTAGTGCTGGCACCTATGTTTCTAGTTACCGGCAATGTCAGCGAGTAGTAATGTAGAGAAATTCAATGTAAACATTTATGGCGATTTTTAAAGATTATTTTTCCAAACCGTCATTTATAAAAAATCAAGGTAATTAATTTTTTGCTACATATACCACTCATATAGAATTTAATGTGAAATTATCATAATAAGCTGATTTATTAAATTCTTATTCAACTTATTGACCATTATAAATCTGTTATTTGTATCTTATCTCAGTTTTAGGTAGTAATTTAATACTATATTGTATTATACATAGCAATGTGATAACATGAACCCTTGTTATAAATTATAATATAAATATTTATTATTTATTTGTTTGCATATTTAATTCATAAGGTGTATACTAAATTGAATATATATATATATATATATATATATATATATATATATTTATATATTTATATATATATATATATATATACATGTTATTTAGCTGCATCTCCAGAATATATATACCAGCAAGTGACCAATATTAAGTAGCCTCTTTTCTATACATAGCTCCGTATATAGCTCACGATAAATATCAGAATAGCTGTGATTCGAGGTTTGGTAATTTCAGTTGGGCTGGGATTTAACATGGACTATATATGGAGGTATTATTTAGGGAGATTTCACTTGTCTGGTATTACATTGACTTCAGCCTTAGGTAGATATTATTTAAAATAGATATATATATATATATATATATATTTAGAACTTAAGGCCATACATGTAAAAGATAAGGAATGTATGTGTACTAGAATACTGATAGCTTCAGAGATTGCGTACAAACTTATTTTTATTTTGTGTATTACATAGATAACATTCATATCTATTACTATTTTACCTCTATTGGGACGTACTCACACTGTAAAAAGTATGCCCAAAAAAAGGCATACTTTTGTATACATTAATTGGACACACTTTTGTATTTTATATAAAATGGGCATACGTTATCGGCATACTTTATGATAAAGTATACCGATAATAGACACATGTATTTTAGCGAATCTCCATAGTTTTAGCAATGATTTTTGTAGTCAAATACGTTATATATTAATACCTATGGCTTCACCCCTTTATTTGTTATTAGTACCAGTTATTAGCACTGCAAATTGATCGCATAATTAAATATTATCTGTAAAATAATATTATTTAATAAATAAAATAATATAATATTTGAATTATATTTGAATATTTGGTCTGAACAAATGGCTGATTTTTATGTCCGATTTCAGCATTGGCTTACTCTGCCAGTCATTGCGTATTACCACTCTAATCTCTTTAGCTCAATGATTATATGAGTGTATAGCAAACAGGTGCGTCAACTTATGTTTATCTATATGTTCATCATAACAATAAGGCTCCAATAGTGTAGTATAGCTAAATATTATATTATAATCGTTGGAAAACGTACTTATTTATTCATTTATTATAAAATGGGCATGCTTTTCTTATAAATTACAATATGTGTGCCGCTAAATTGTAAGTATTTGAACACACTCTTTGCCAATCTTACAATGTGGTCATAGATTTGGACACGCATTGATATCTGTGCCCTTTTTTAGGGCATACTTTTTACTGTATAAACACAGCCTTATTCATGTATATCAAGTATGTGATAATAAAAAGTAGATCTAGTAAATTTTTTCTGAACAAATAATAAATCATATATTTTTTTTCCTTTTTTCTAACATAATTGTATCTATTACATGTATATATTCTATACAGTATCTACTATTGTAACCTTACATTGTTGACCTTAAATATGTCCTTCTCACGGAGAGGGAGTTTACATGTAAATAGATAGGTGAGAGATGCTAGTACTATGCCTCTGTCAGTACGTCATTCATTACTATGTATATTTCCAGTATTGTATTGTAAATACTATGTTTAGATTATATATTTCTATTAGTTTGATCGATTTTATTAATGGTACATTTGTCATACGACATACATAGTATGTTGTATGTCTATAAACTGATTTCATTCATTCATTCATTCATTTCATTATGTAAATATTTTTTTGATTTTTGAACACATATTTGATAATATAAATATGAATAAATAATACTTATATACAATTTATAGTTTATATTTTATAATTTATAATTTTTTTGATACAATTAGTAATACAAATAATATAAACTAAAAATTGTAGAACAATATGTATAATATTAAAATTTGTATCACATTTTGAACATAATAAAAATAAAATGATTAGTCGGAATAAAATGGACTTCAAATTTAAATATTGTTTTTTTTTTGTGGTTTTATTTTTATTATATTTAATTTTAAACAAAGATTTACGGTCGCTGTAAATCTACTGTCATTGTATCGATGTGTATTCTACCACACATGAGGTACACACACACACACACATGCACACACACACCGCCATCTTTATTCTATAGTCAATGTATTATGTTACACCCACAGTTTACATTGCTTACCTGAACCCTCTAACACCCAATAGTGTAAACAAACATTAGATTACACACCTAAACACTAACTGTCACCCGCATACAACTATAGTGTTCCCACTCAATTTTTATGTTAAGGGGACGCGATACCATTAATTTTTTCGAAAAAAAATTTAATTTCAAATTTTTTATTAATGTAAAATTTTAATACGTCACATATTATACTTTATTTGGTGTTTATATTATGTTCATTACATTATTCATTTTGTTCATATTATATTATTTGTACCTGTATATTCATATTATTTATATTCTTATATTATATTTGAAACTTGATTTACTCAGAATAATTATTTGTGACCAATCATGCTGACATAACTGGTATTAACTTTTGTACAATTTAATATTTTTTCTTAATTTTTTCAATATAACTAGATAAAACCTGTAAGATTAAAGTTATTTGTCAAAATTAAAAAATATTTATTTAAAAAATTTTAATTAGCAATTTAGTTGGAAAATTAACATTTTTTATCAGATATTTCAATTATTTTTTTTAGAAACGTATAACATAAAGATGTATAAACATCTATAAATTTCAACATATAATATAAAAATATGGAATATTATTAATAGATTAAAAAAAAAAAAAAAGTGAATATTTTTTGAGTTAATAGATTTCTAAAAATAGCATTTTTTCGTATCTTTTACATGTAAACCAAACGATGGTATCGCGTCCCCTTAAGTATACCCTAGAGGTCACCCCCACTGTAGCCATTACGCCCCATGTGACCTGGTAACACCTTGCATACTACCACTACCTCTATTAACATCCCTCTACACTCTACCACTACCTGTATTAACCTCCGTATACATACTACCACTAGATCGTGAGAAGGACCTCAGCAAGATGAAGAATATGTTGATCATACTGACGGACCCCTCTAAACGGTTAGCCCCACGCCCCCCGTTACTGCTTAATGGGAAGCACTACGTTCAAAATTGTATTTTTTTTTTTTTAAATTATATTGAAAACAAGATATATAATTATTTATCTATCATTTCATGAAAAGATTATAATTAAATTCGCTATATTTATGATGTTTATAATTGTTATGATGTTTAAAGTGTATGATTCTTATAATTGCATGACAATATTTCACTAAACTTTGATAGCTGTTTTCTCAGAATATTGATATTATGAATGTTGCTTTACTAAAAAGTCCGGAACTTTTTTTCTATTCTATAAAAATTGCTATAATTTTCAGAATATTTAGAAAACATTCAAATACATAATACTATTGTCTCAACAAAAAATATAAACTAATAATACAAATTTTATTTCTGTTTTTCTTCATTTTTTTTTTTTTTGAATTACTCCTATTATAAAACAAATGTATATAATAAAAAAAAAGACAATCATATTATAGAATGAAGTATTAATATTAAAAATGCGAAAAAATTATGTAAAATATTTCAAATATTTCAAATTGGAGAGTTTTTTAAACTAGTCATGTTCGTATCTATTTACATGTAAGCCCGCGAACATAGTGTTTCCCCTTAACTGTGGTAATTATAGCGCTGTCATCAATACTTAACATAACCAGGGAGTATTGTAACACCCCCACCCCACCCCCCTCAGGATTGCTAACCCTTACGCCGCCCTACTGAAGTGTGAACACGTACTGCTGAAGCTCGACCTTCACCAAAAGGTAGTAACTTCGGGGGGCTATCACGGGATAATACCCCCACCCCCTCTTTGATAGAGCCACTGGACCCCTAGATCTTCTCTCAGCATAACATTTACTGTTTTCTAACTTAGTATGAATATAATGTTGATGATTTTACATTCGTGTTAATTAAATATAATTTAAATTCAGGTTAATTTATTACAAATAATTGAATTAAATTTAAACTTAATTATACCACTAAAACACATTCTTCAATTATTATTAGTGAACTGTGGAAATGTTATCTAATGGAATCTTTATGTTATGTAATGAAATCTTATAGTGCATCAATCTAGAGTCATTCTGAATTACAAATTATTTATAACAAAATAATTTTATAAAAATCTAAGTATTTAATTTGTTAATGTTTGACAGAATTCTCATTTAATATGGAATTCTTATTTAATATTCCTACAACATACTAGTCGTGTAATTATAGCTAGACTTATATCTATAATTAGCTGCTACCACACCAATACAGTATACCCCCCTCCGATATCAGCTCCGTGTTTATAGCCTGATATCGGCTGCTTCAAATTATTCGTTTTTAAATATTTATTAGATATCGGTCAATTCAAACATTTAACATTTCATAATAGGTGATTTATATATAAAAAAATGCATAAGATGTGCGTCAACCTGCCTGACATAGGTCTGTAATTGTAGCTGTTCAAACCTAAACTTCCCAATTTTCATTTTCCACGATATTAGGATATAAAAATCTGGCCGATGTTGTATATCTGTGTGTGTACTGCTAATGGATATGAGTATATAGATATGTATGTATGGATAACACCAGGTTCAAGGTTAAGGTTTATTAGTTATGCAGAAACGGGGATATGGGAGATAGTGGATCAAGGAGTGTGGTGTGCTGACTGCCGAGTGTAGAAACCCGGGAGTTCTTATAGGGAGCGTGGAACGCACGCCTATACATTTAATACCATATTAGGGAGTTATAGAGGAATGCGCGCGACTTCGATTGCGTAATATTGCGCGCGCTCGCATTCCAGATAAGCGTGTGTTTGACAATAACATAATAACAACTCGTGGAATTAACCCAGCGTGGTACTTCATATGTGTCTATATATGGGCACAAAATATACATTGGAATATAGATATCTACGAGTATGCAATACTGCGTAGTATAACGTGATATGAATATATATATATATATGATATAGGGGTATATGCATATATATATATATGTGTGTATATATATATAGGTATATATATAATTGTGTATGCGTGTATACAGACATGTATGTGCATTTGTAATATATATATATAACAGCCGATATCAGGCTGTATTTTTTGGTGTAAAAGCAACTTTATATATCTATATTATGTTTCTATTTATCGTATATCAACTAACATATCTACATCTTACATATCTACATCTTACACACATCTACCTGTAATCGCATCTCAGGTCAGCAAAACTTCTCAGATGCAAGCCAGTCCGGCGATGGGCACCCCGCGCTCTTCAACGCCCAGCGGCGCCCCGTTGATTGGTCCACCGGGGGTAGCGGTGGGTGCCCCTACGTCCGCAGCTAATACGCCCCATATGTGTCAGCCCCTAATGGATGCGGTGGCTGCTCATATCGCCTCCACGCCCCACATTAACGACATCCTCTACAAGACTTTCCAGCCGGGGGTACATATCATCACCAGCGAGGACACCAGGTATAGTGTCTATATAGCTGACTTCATCAATCTACCTCCGTATATATATATTTGTTTTATTAATTGTAGCGCTTTTCGATTTCAACATTTTTGAAATTTTCTTTTTAAATAATTTCAGTTAATTTCCTGTTTAAATGATATCAATTTATGATCGATTTTTCAACATTATCCTGTGAAAATAAATAATCATATACTCTAAAATATTCACTCATTGTTGATACATGAACTTAATTGTTATTATTTTAAACTCAGCCAAAAACCCCTAAATCTACATTTTTATAAAAATCAAGTATTATTTATTATCTCTTATACGCTTCGTATATTATATATATATATATATATATTTATTATTTAACAAGTTAATGGTAGGTAACAACACAACATATCGCAGGCATTTATACGGAGACGAACCTAAAATAAGTGAATCTATAGTAGACCTTCACGCCGTTAGTATTCATTATTATGTAATGCTTGCAACTAGTGCTGTCACATTTATACCATATGTATACATCATTGTCACATTTATTCATTAAGGATTAATAAAAGTAGAATGTATACATATTGTCATCAACATATATATTTATGAATATAATATATATATATATATATATATCCACTGCCTATGTGGCTCAGTTGGCTAAGGCATCAGACACACAAGTAGTATGATACGGGTTCCAAGTCTGCAACAATAAAATATGTCTTCACATTATATTTAGAAGCTATTTTATATTAGTGTATATACAAACTTATTTGTTCCCACTAAAACCATTGAGTCCTTAACATGATAGGTTCTTTGAAAGGAAATTAGAGTCATTTAGTTATAAGTGAAAACTGCATCTAATTTCCTGAATGGGATGAAAGTAAGATAATATAAAATAAAAAGCACTAGTATGCGTTATATAATTAGACGTTTATCTACGAATAATATCGACTCTGTCGTTCATACAGAAGGCAGACTCCCCGTACACTAAGAACGTATGCGCAGAGATTGAGGCCCTTAACCCCCGCTATAAGATAGGGCTCGATCCTCTCAAGGTGCCGGGCAGTGTCGACTGTTATCTCATTTGCTCCATAGGTTAGTACTACTACCGCCACCTATATTACTTCTACTACCGATAAAACCACATAGATTACTATACGATTAAATATTTAAAATGGCATATTATATTTATTCAATATGAAAATATAAAAGTACAATGAACACACTGAAAAATAGAATTTATATGTAAAATTTATATTTTATATAAACATGAATACAATTCTTGCATATTTTTTAATTCCGATATCAAATATTAACTACTAATTCTAAAGTAGAGGTATCTAGTTATGATTATTTATTTTATGATACTAAATACAGTTGTTACTATTTGAGTAATATGAATTATAATATAATTGTTGGTGAATTTAGTTTACAATAATATAATTAACTAATTTTTCTTAAAATTATTATTTATACTCATTTAACATCATTTAATTTTCTTCTATTTTATATTCAAACATATTTATTTAGTTATATTCTAACCTATTAAGAGATGACTCGAGTGTATATATATTTATAAATATATACGCAGACATAGCTTACATTAACTTATTTTTCAGAGGATAAACTCTTGCCTAGAGTTCCTGCTATCAATGTCACGATACCGATGCAATATCCAGCCCAAAGTCCAGTTATAAACCTCGAGACTGATATTGAAGTATATAGTTAGCAAGCGTCTCTATTATATGTATATATTTACTATTATTTTGGTTAAAATAAACATACAATCCACAATTTATTTATAAAAAATCAGTAGAAATTTCTTATCTAATTTTGAACAAAACCCAGTTCTTGAAGTAAAGTTATTTGAGATTAAATTAATGATTTATAACAATATATATATATATATAATCATTGACTTTTTAAATATAAATTCCAATTACTAAAACTAATGATCTATGATATGTTGATCTAACCAATGTATTATCTACTAAATTGTATTCCTAAACTAAATTTATTCAGTATTTCAACATTTAAAACAATAAATTTAAATGATGAAACGAAAATATATTAAAATCTTACATTTTATAAACAAGCATTACATTTAGTACATCTCAATTACGTTGATGATGATAATAATCATTTTACGATTGAACACCTATTACGTCATGGTATTCAATATAAATATACGTACGTATTGGGTGGGTTTCTTAATGCCGGTATCCCTACAGGAACAACCCCATACCTACGCCGGCTTCAAGATAATCTGAAACTGTTGATTAGGAATCTACCTTCAATCTTCTCTTTATCAGAACTATTGGATACCTGGGTACGTACGCACTGAGCATTACATCGCATTCGTAGTAACCGCCGTACACATATATAGCTTAATTATAAATGGACAAATATATACATTTTATGTTTTCATGCTAATTTTCCTATTTTCCCCAATTTAAATTTGACTAGCATCGCACTGGAATAATTTATATTCAACAAAATTTTTAAATAAATAGTTGGGGTATTCAATCAATACTCATATGTACATAAGTGTACTAAATATTACTTTCCATCACTAAAATATGTTTAATAACACTCCGAGTATACCACATCGATGCCAGTAGTAAATGCATGGTCCTAAATTTGTGAAATATTAACCCTATATAGGATAAACAGAATATATATAATCTGGATAGTCGTTTTCATTCAAATCAGCCGGAGCAAGCTTATCATTAAAATTAGTAACATTTCAACTATAATAACTCTCACGAACCAATAGGAAACTTCTATCAGAAAGTCTGAGGTATCAAAAATCATTGTTCCTAAGCCGATCATCAAAGACATTCATTTACCAATTGTATCTTGAAGCATTGTATATATTAATAATTATTTTGAGATTTTTATATCTCATTTATAATAAAACTATATTAATATAATATGTAATGTTGTTATAGTTTTATAATTATATATCAATAAATTAACAATTATTTGATGTTATAAATTCAAGTTATTTCAAATGTAGTAATATTATATACCAACTATATATATACCTTAAATAATACTAGATTATATGAAAATTATATTTTTATACAGATAAATTATTATATTTTTAAGATTATTTTAGTATAATTTATATTTTAATAACTACAATATATTATATAGGTATATATTTACATATCATTACATTTTATTATTTAATATAAAAATCCATATAAAAAAAATCCTTATAATCTTTTAGTTTTTTATTATTAACACAATTTAAAAATGACTGGTCAGTGAATTTTATTAATTATAATTTAGATTATATATATCTTATATTTTCATAAATTTATATACATATTATGTAGATATTTAAATGTAGTTAAGTAATAATGGAAATATATAAATAAGATATACATTCATATAAAAAAGTTGAAAGTATGTAAATATGTAAATAACGAAATTATCAAATTCTCAAAGTAAACATGCTTTACTGGTTCTACTAAATAATTCTCTACTGTTGCTATTATGTCTTATATAATTTATGATAAATAAATTGTTACATGAAATAGTAAATAAGATTAAGTTAATATCCATGTATTTTTATATAGTGTCAATAAATGTGATGTAATTGTATAGGTGGACTAATACTGATGTAGTATACAAATACAGGTACCAATAGAATACATCATGTTTAAAATAGTATTTTGTTCATTATGTGCTATTAAAATAATCATTTTGTAAACAAGATTTGTATATAATCGTCGCGAAACAACTAACGTCTTATTTAATATCACACAAAATCCCTCATATCTTCCAAAGTGCATATCTTCCTTCCAAATCAACAGAAACCGCACTAGCGAAGATATCCAGTGATATTCTCACTAACCTTGATAACAAAAATGGCACAATACTCGCACTACTTGATCTCTCCTCTGCGTTTGACACTATTGACCACACGATTCTCATACACCGTCTTACATCTATAGGTATCACTGGTACTGCACACAAATGGCTATCCTCATTCATAACCAACCGAACTTCCTCAGTTTTAGTTCACTCAACCCGTTCATCTTCCCGTCTTGTAACACACGGTGTTCCCCAAGGGTCAGTCCTTGGACCAATACTCTTTAACATTTACATAATTCCCCTTCTCCACCTTATCTCGAATTCTCCAGTTAGCTTCCATACATATGCAGACGACATACAACTTTATGTAAAATGTACAGAAAACGTTAATTTTGCACCCGACATCCTCTCCTCTACTATTACCACCATTCATAACTGGCTCACAATAAACTCCCTCGTCTTTAACCCAATTAAAACCGAGGCTATATTCCTTCACCTTCCACTCCGAAGTAAAACGTTACCAACTCCCCCTCCAATTAACATTAATGGACAGCTCATCATGTACTCAACCCATGTCAAAAATCTTGGTGTTATATTTGACAATACTTTTAATTTTTACAGACAACTGTCCCACATAACAAAACTATTAAACTATCAACTACATTCACTACGCCTTATTCGTCATTCAATATCAATATCCACCGCTACTATTATAGCTTCTGCTTACATCCTACCTCTATTCGACTACTGCAATTTTATCCTTTATAATACCCCCTCATCGTATATTACTAAACTACAAATTCTTCAAAATTCTATAGCTAGGTGTATATTCAACATACCAAAATACTCCCACACTCATATATCTCCATTCTTAGTTAAACTCCACTGGCTACCTGTACGCCATAGAATCCTATATAAAACTCTACTACTGGCTCATAAAGCAATCCACCATGACTCTCCTGACTACCTAGCATCCCTACTCAAACTTAAATTACCAACTAGTACCACTACACGCTCCACCAATACGTTTCTACTTCAACTTCCTCCTAAACACAAATTACATTCAACCAACACTCGAGCATGGGCAATATCCGTCCCATACTCGTGGAACACTCTCCCCACATCCATCCGTACTACACCATCAACTCCCAACTTCAAGAAACTACTGAAAACCTACCTATTTAATATGAAACATTAACTTAATATATATATGGACGGCCGATTGCTTTATAAGCACAGTTTGCAGTCCGAAAACCGAAAAAAATGTAAAAATGTAAATAATGTGTGTCATAATTAGATGTACATTTTACATCTGTATAATATAGTTGTTTATAAATAATTTAGTGATTCTCTTATAAAATTGAATTAATAAATTAATTCAACAAACAAGTACTTACTATTATTACCTAGTTAAACAGATAGTGGTCAAATTATACATTAGATAGTTTAAATTTTTATATAATTTTAACCTAATTATAACAAAATATGACTCGATAATCTCTATTATGGTGCTCGAGATATTTAATGGAAGTGTAGTGGTCAATTTGTTTACGATTTAAATATAATATTATTGTCACATAAATTCAATTATATTCCTATGTATTCTAGATTTAATATATTGATCAATAAAAGAGGTTATCGCTACAATAGACAAATAAGAATTTCTAAATATATGTCTATATGACACTAAAGTGGCAAATCTATTTTCAAGACTTTTAAAGTTCAGAAATATATTTAATCAGATATAAAATAAGAACATGTTCCCTGATCGGACAGTAGGAAAACTAACCATTGATTTCTAACTATAATTAATTTTGGAATTAGAATTTTAAAGAAGAAAATATTCCAAATATTATATGCATGAGCAGTGGGTTTCATTTGCTTATTTGTTATAGAAAATGTTATTTTGTAGGGAATATTTACTTCAAATCATTTATCTCGTACATGTATTTATGAGAAGTTGTAAAGAAGATATTATTAAAAGAATAAATAATTTTATGAATACACTAGATCAAGTATTAGATTTGCATTACTTTATAAAGAAAAAATAAAATACTTAATTTATTTTTTAGATTAATAGAAGGTATATAGTAATTATGAAACAATGTTGAAGATATAATAAATGATATTAATGTATACTTGTTTGTGGTAGGTTTAAAACTAATTAGATACAATAAAGTAATATTAAACAATTAGAAGTGTAGTGATTTTAAAATAAAATGTATCATAAACATAAATTTAGATAGATAAAAGAAATATTGTATCTATAAATATATTATATAATCCTTGGGGGCTTGTAATGATTAGAATATATACTCCTATAAACTTTTAAATATACATATATATATATAATAATTCAATGAAAGTTTAGATGTGGTATATTTATATATTTTAAAAAGGTTAGTTTTTTTCTAGATACTCTATTATTTATATAAATAATAATTCTACTAAAATTACAAATATAACCAGAAATATATAAATAATAACTTAATTTTATTTAATTATTTTATCAAATTATTATTAAATATATTATATAATGTATTCTATACATGTACATATTTTTTATAACAACATAACTATTGTTATAATTAGTGTAATTTTTAAATTAAATATACAACAAATATTACTATAAAAATATATTAAAAATTTATTAATAAAAATGATTTGTGTATTAATAAGGTCTCTCTCTTCTCTCTTCACGTCCTCCACCTCCACCTCCTCTGTAGCCACCTCTACCTCCTCGGCCACCTATTTTATAAATAAATAATTAAATATAAAATAATATATAAACTATTATTATTATACCTCCATCACGATCTCTTCCACCTCCATATCCTCCTCCGCCACCACCACCACCTCCGTAACTTCCTTAAATAAATATGATTTTATGATTATGAAAATATAATCTAAATGTTATTAACAAAATTATAAAAAAATATAATAATTATAGTAAATGAGTATATAAAATACAGTGAATAATTAATATATAATTAAAAATAATTATATAAATAGTAATTCAAACAAATGCGAACTATTATTCACAAGTATAATACTATTAAATGTACATTAACCTCCTTCTCTTGAACCTCTGTATCCACCACCACTGCCACCATCTCTATCAAATCTTCCTCTTCCTATCAGAATAAATATTAATATTAATATTTTATCATATAAATTATACAATATATTATTATTTGTAATAATATTAACCTCCACCACCGCCTCGGCCGCCTTCATAGCCTCCTCTCTTGCCTAAAGCAATTATAGTATCATATAAATCAAATGTAATTTATATGTAAATTCATTAAATTAATAATTAATACCCACCTCCATCATCATTTCCTCCTCCTCCACCGCCTGATCTTGGAGTGTTACATCTATTGCATTCATTACGGAAAGCAAAGTTATTATTTCCACAATCTCTGAATTTTTGAAAAATATGATTAGAATTTACATTATTTATCTTATCTAATAAATATTACATAAATAACTAACATTATACCTCATTTAAATGTTTAATTGAATATAAATTTATTCGATAGTTAAACAGTATATAGAATTGTTTTTAATCAAAAAATTTTTAATTTTATTTTTTATTATTTAGGTTTAGGTTTAATACACTAATTAAAACAATAAATATTAATTATAGTAATAAAATGTTATAATTACTAGAAATAGTTTATAATTAAAGTTTATTTAATTTATTATAATTAATACCCTTTAGGACATATCTTGTATAACATTATAACTATTAACTGTAAATAGTATAAACTAACGAATTTGAGCATGTCCAATCACCTTGTCTACCACGATCTCCGCCTCCGCCACCGCCACCACGATCACTACCACCTCTACTTCCTCCTCTACCTCGATAACCTATAATTATTACATATTAATAAAATTACTATTATATTACTTTTAATCAAATTTATTATTATATAATATTATATAACAAATTTTAATTTATATAAAGTTAATTTATATAAAATACTTAATATTAACATATATATATATATATATATATATATATATATATATATATATATAAGTATTCAAGTTTAACATACCTCCACCTCCAGCACCACGGCCACCTGTATAAAATGTAATATATAATTAATAGATATTTTATATACTATAAAAAAATTATACTAAATAAAAATATATCTAGAAATACCATATCAAATATTTTATGAAAACTTGAAAACTGAATTAATAATAATTAATAATAGAATTTCTGTAGATATGTCTGGGAATAAAATATTTTATAAATTGTCAATCTATGTATCTATGATTATCTATTTACATGTAAATGCATACAATTGTAATAGTATATCCACCTCCAATTAAGATTATATATAGAAATATCTAGAATTATATTAATATAATTAACAAAATACAATTTATTATAATAAATAATTCATGGCACTATATATCATATATCAATATAAATACAAATATAAAATGAATTTATAACTTTAAATAACTTACCTCCTCTACCGCCACCTCGTCTTGCTCCTGCAGCAGTATGATCAAATTTCTTTCTTTGTGCTAATTGAACTTTAATAACGTTTCCATAAAAATCTTTACCTGATAATTAAATCAAAATATTAGTATTTTCAAATTAAACGAATATTAATATCTTCAAAAATGACTGCACTTTAATAATGATAACAATGATAAATATAAATAATAAATGAGATTAAATCAAAAATATGTATATTTGCATTTCTTAATTGTATCAAATTGTAATTAAATTATAAATTTATATATATGTCCTAACCATCAAACCATCCAATTGCAGAACTTGCTGTACAACTATCTTCGAATGTAATTGTAGCTTCACCTTTTGGCATTCCAGTAGCTTTATCTTTGTATATCCATATTTTCAAATCTCCAGTTTTTTTATCTTTCTATTTAAGGGTAGGCGCTGGAGTTACAATATGTTAATTTTTTAAATATGTTTTATTACATTTATCCATGTTCAGTAATATATTTTATAATATATTTGAGTATTTCTATCGATATAAAGTATTTTACGAGAGCAATATAATTAGAAATGGTATGAAATTGACAAGATTTCATATATAAATATAAAATAAACAAACAAATTGCGCGTGTATAACTAGATATCTTTTGGTTGAAAAGAGACACTTTCAACAGAAATGTCAACAATGCATTCTTATTGTAATTTGATATCATCGGAGAAAGCAGTAATTTAACAAAATTTAATATTATACCTAATCATAATAAACAAGGAAGGATACACTATGATTACTCGATAGCATGGATTATTCTTCGGTCGAATTTTAATTATATTTATTACTGTAAATATTTTTAATATGTACATATTATATTTGTTTTTATATCAAATGTATAATATAACTTATAATTTGAGTACTAATTATGTATATATTTAAAGAATGTGAAGAAGACGAATTAAGAATACTGATGATGAACAGAGAAAGATGGAAAGAAATTGCTAGTTCTGGTCGAGTGACTAAAGTAAGTGTTATATATTTATTTCTATAATGTATACTTTATATATTTGTATACTTTACATATTATCCATGATTATTTATGTAAAAACTTTGAATGTCATTTTCTCAAATTATTACTTTTTCACTTAGTAATCACATGTTATAAATGCCAACTACTTTTTTGATTTTTATTATTATATTCTGAAATTTGTAATGTATATATATAAAATATAATACTATATGAATAGCTAATTGTGAATCATTATTCTTTATATTTACAAATAAATTGTGATAAACATAACATATTTATAAAAACAAATAACAAATATTCATCATTTTTAAACTGTTTTTTTTCCATACTTTTAAATTAATTATATTTATGAAAATAGTTTGTGATTTATTATAGTAACTATGAATAAAAAAAATTAGTATTATTTCTATTAGTAAAAAAATTAATTATTTTCTATATTTAGCATTTTAGGTATATCTATTAATTCATTGTGTACGCGAACACGCGCGTCTACCCTTAAAAAAAGATTACATTTTAAGTTCAACTAAACTATTATTAACCTTAATAATTCCAATTGAACCAAAGTGATCAGCAACTTTCGCCATATTTATATCTGTACCAAGATTTTGAACAAATATGGTATCTTGTTGAGTCTCCATTTCATCATCACCTGCGCCTCCATTTAAAGATTCAGCAGCACCACCACCCCCACCATTGTAACCACCGGATTGATACCCACCACGACTACCACTGCCTTGATACCCACCACCACCTCCACTACCCTGATACCCACCACCACCTCCACTACCCTGATATCCACCACCTCCTCCACTTCCTTGATATCCACCACCTCCACTACTTCCTTGATATCCACCACCACCTCCACTACTAGCTTGATATCCTCCACCACCTCCTCCACTACTGGCCTGATATCCACTAGCCCCACCACTTCCTTGAGTATATCCTCCACTACTGCTACCACCTCCTCCTTGAGTATATCCTCCACTAGCCCCACCGGTGCTCCCTTGACTATATCCACCAGCCCCTCCACTGTTCTGACTATACGAATTTGTAGTGGCACCTTGTTCATATGATGTATTTCCACTTGCTTGATTGTAACCACCTCCACCACCACCAGCATTATATCCGTCTGTATATTAAAGTCATGATAAATATAATTGATTATTTTTAATTATATATAAGTATATGTGTATATTAAAAAAGTTATATAATATATATATTCTTTGAATTTCATAAATTCTTTGCATTATTTTCATTCCTATTTTCATAATCCATATTTCAATCTAAATAAAATGTAATAATAATTAATAATAATGTAAATAATAATAATTATAGTTACCTCAATATTTAAAGATACATTGTGCAATTTCAAACCTGTAATAAAATTAGAATATATTAATAAAATATTCATTTTAAACCTATACTTATATTGATATAAGCACACATATTATATAAAAGTAATTATATTAATAGTTATATTGTTAAAATCAGCATACACTTATTTTTCCCAGGTTGTTCACTATTATATATATATATATATATATATATATTATCTTACACAAATGCATAATACACATAAATATAATATATATATATAACTTTTCAAAAAATATTTCGACTCAAATAGAATATTTTCATTCTATTCTAAATATACACAATGAATAGAAACCTTTTTTTACACTCACCAATTCCTTGTCAGTAATATTATTTGCATTGATTAAATAGACCATTTCAATAGACGAATATTCTTATACACATATTGGATTAAAATTAACACAATTTTAATATTTTAATTTTGTCAGGCAAAAGTAAAATCATAATATATAATTCAACTCAATAACATATTTGCATTCTATTCTAAATATACACAATGAATAGAAACCTTTTTTACACTCACCAATTCTTGTCAGTGATATTATTTGCATTGATTAAATAGACCATTTCAATATAGACCATTTCAATATTCTTATAAACTCATAGGATTAAAATTAACTTTATTTATTTTAAGGGGGAAGCAATCGTTTCCATTTTGTTATCAACAATACGTTAGAATATAATTAATTATCTTTAAAATGATGTATATGTTAACAAGAAAAAAATCATACCTTGAATGGAATAAAAGTATAGTATATCAAAACATATATTTATATTTTGAAAAGTATATAAAACTTTATAACATCTTCTATATATTATTTATAAACTCAAACGTTATTTCAAAGTTATATCGAACAGGTCAAACGGTAGAACCTTCTAAACATTGTAAAAAAAAAAAACAATACAGAGATATAAGCTTCTGTGTACTAAATACTACTTCTGTATTATACTTTATACAATAGTATATTTATAGTTAATTTTAAACAATATTTGATAGAAACTATTAAAGATAATGAATTATATTTAAATATGTTAAAGAAAAATATTTGATAACATTGAAGACAAATGCTTCTCCCCCTTAATGTATGTTGAACATCTACCAAAAATCTCTTAAATGATAATAATTATATAATGAAAATCTATTAGTGGTATATTTATTAAAATTTGTATTAAAAAAAAATCAATCAAAATAAATTAATTATAAATAATATTTATTAAATATATCTACACACTAACATTGACATTTTAATTTTCGTATTTATATATATATATATATATAAATCATTTTACTTATTGTTACTATATATCTAACAGATACATTTTAAATTCAAGAATGAAATATATTATTAAATTACTAAAAAAAAATAAACTTCAAAGTTAATAAAAAATAACTAAATATTAACAATTTTTACCATATTATAAATTAGGTATGATTTAAAAAAAGTAATATTAAATATTTATATTTTACACTTATATTTAATATTCTTTTTTCAATTATTATATTCTAAAATTTTTCCAAAATATTGTACTAGAAAATATATTTATTTAATTATTAAATGATCAATATAATATCATTGCAAATATTCATTAATGTAAATTATATCTGGATATTTAAAAAAATAATCCAATATGAAGACACTTGTATAACCTTGATTCAAAACTATAATATTAGATCAAATTAGAATACAATTTATAAAAATAGTAACTTAATTAAATTAATTTAGACACTTTTTAATATAAATAAACATATTGAAATAAAAATTAAATAAATAAAGCTAAACCAAGAAAATTATATAAATATAATCATTATAAATATAAATTAGCAATATTAGTTTCATAGTATGATTTTCGTTCATGATACATTTTTATAAAATCAATATTGGGGTTCGGTTTTCCAGTAAACTAGTTCTTATCTAGACACATTTATCTAATATTTACTTTTTATGCAAATTATTTATTATGAATCACTAACTTTAATTTAATACTATAATTCTCTGGTTTTAAAGATTCAAAGGTTATTCCTTATGAATAGTTCATTCTATCAATAAAATCATTTGAGCTGATTATTATCTGAACTATTTATATAAATTATTTACATAAATTGTGACTTAAAATTCTCTTATATATAAATCAACTAAATTAAAAATATTATTAATACATGTTTAAAATGTAGGTTGATTTATATTGAGAGCTAGCATTTTAAAAATCAAATAATTTTCTATATATTATTAGTACACGCAAACAGTAGAATGCTCATGAAATAAATTACTTTAGAAAAAAAATAAGAACTAGAACTTGGAAAACCGCATACTAAATTATAATAAATGTTATTATAACATAACAATACTCTAATATAGATGAGAATATCAAATATGGCCCGTTTGTTTTTATTACGATTCCTGATGACATTTTTTTTAAATTTTATATGTATCACTTTATAATTAAAAAATATAATATCAACTAATTTATATATATCTTATAATATATATTAGATTTTCATTCTTTATATTAATTTGTCATGTAAACTAGTGTAAAATACAGAAACGAGTATTTTAAATTTTATCCCATATATCGTATTAAAAACAAATTGGCCATATTTGATACATACCTAAGAGAAATATTAATTAAAATATTTATAATTTGTAATCTTGTGATTATGTTAATGTATTCATTACTTGTGTTATTTATTAATATAATATAATTAATCATTTTAATAATAATATAAATTAATTACCATAATATTTTAGTATATAATGCTATACTTTTATTTAATACAAATTAATTCTAATACCAAACCTTTTACACATGGATTACATACTTACATTGTTTTACTCAGTAATTATTAAATATATCATTGATATGAATAAAACATAATTTTTTGAATAAAGGGAAAATAACAATTATTGAATTAAGATAACATTATGTTATTTAATTTCTATAATCATATTATATGCAAATAATAATTATTTTTAAGTTAGTTCATAAAAAATAGTCATCATTAAATTAAAAATAATTGTTATATACAAATAATAATATTATAAATAGTAATTTATTATTCATGCCAATTTTTAGTTCAGCATAAATATATATTAATAACTATCACACTCATATATAACACTTATATTGTTCCCAAATAACAAGTATTACCTTTACTTTAACAAGGTTAGTTTTGAAACTCATTAATCTACCTATTTACATTTTTCTGTCATATTATTAAATAATTGTAAATATATAATTTAAAAATCTGATATAGTATAACAAAATATTATGGTATAACAAATAAGGGTAATCCTGTAGCGGAATAAGGAAATACTGTGTAATTTATATATAGAAAGATACGGATTATCTAAAAATAATTAATATAAATCAAATTAGCTAATTTAATCTATAACAATAATAGGCGTTTATTTATATATATAATATATTATAAGAATTTGTTTTAAAATTAATATCATTCATGTGATATTAACTATGGCCTCTATATTTCAACCATAGAATTTGTTACATTACTCCATCGGAACCTACAGATATGACTACACGAGAATTACATACATTAAAAGGTGGAGAATATAATCACCCACAATTTTATACCCATTACATTATTTGCTCACATTTAATATAAATCAGTTTACTCGCATATTGAACAGGAATAATGTGGAAAGCACAATATTTAAATAAATCGTCACAAGTATTCAATAGGAACACGTTGGAAAATATTGAATAATAACTGTATATTCTTATTGAATATATTTCCAACTTAGGATTAAAAACCTATATTGTATTGTTTAGGGTATTATATGGTCTCGCTATTCATTTTAAACATGCTACCCTAGACAATATTATAATTATATAAATGTATTCTTGCATATTATAATATTAATTACATGTTATATCCAGTGATGTAAAGAAAGTGGATAAGCAATTGAATATAATGGGTGTAATTTTGCGATTGAACACTGCAGTTGAAAACTACTACATTTCAAATTATATATATTTATTTATATTTATATTGATAATTTTCAAGTTTAATGTACTAAATATAATAGATATAAGTGTATTTATAAATGGATATATATATATATATATATTTAAATTAAACATATCAAAATTTCTCATAATTGTTCGTATTTAAATTGATTACAAAATATTATTGATATATATAATCTAAATACATAGAAGTCACTTCAATCTATTTCAACAACACAATTATTATTTTAATATTTTACCTATATAATATGAGTCATATTATATGACTATCTAATAAAAATAACTGATGCCATTTTTTAATTTATCGAATAGTGTCATTAACGTATCAATCTTTTACATTTCGTGAATCAATTTATTATCCACTTTCTTTATATCGGTGGTTATATTGATTACATATATATATATATTATAAAATAAATAGTTAAATAGATAATTTACACATTTTACAAATTATACAAATACAATATATAGTTGCTTTATTGACAGGACGATAATTAATATTCTACCGGTTATTTGAGAATTAAATTAAGTAATATTATAAAATTGATTTAAAAATAAATAAGTAAATATATTTTACTATATATAATTATAAAAATATAATTATTTAACTGTCAAATAAATTATATATAAATATTTATAAATAATAATAGATATGTGCATTTTAATATTTTATTGAAATAATAATAACCCACGAATATTTTAAATAAATATAACTCACATATGATATACGTATATCAAATATATATTATAAAATTAATATATATATTATATCATTGGTATATAGTATAAGAAATAATGAATTAAATAATAAGGAAAATACTAACAATCGCCCATTTTGTCTAAATAACAATTTCCCAGAATGCAAATAAAACAAAGGATCTATAAAATATTGGAAAACAAGGAATTATATATCAAAGATTATTAAATATTTATTTTTAGCAACCATCATAGACATTAGAGTGAGGCACAGAGCTAAAGCTAGAGAGAAACTTTCTCTCTAGCTCTGTGGAGTGAGGTATCATATATGGCAACCATAGATTTAGAATACTAGAAAAGCCTAGGGCTTTGGTACTAGGCAATCCATGTAAACATTGTAATGTAGCAATCATAGATTTAGATTAGGTACTACTAATAACTACTCTAAACATAGTGTAACAACATACGAGAACGGAGAAATATGCTTTTATAGAATGTATACATCCTATACATCCTATAGGATCTATCCCATCAAACAGTAATTAGGAATTACTGTTAAATTAACAGTGTTAATAGCCTCATAATAACAGCATAATATACTTTTAAAATTAAAAGCAATAGGGGAGAGCGGGGCAGGTTGAGCCGTTTTTTATAAAAACACATTTATCTAATAATGTAATAATAATAATATATTTTAATAAAATAAAGTACATAAGATACATATAGTTTATGATCAATAAAAAACATTCATAAATCAGTGTAATGATAAATAATTAATTATATAATTACATTATAATTTTTTTTTAATTTGGCTCAACCTGCCCCGTCTAATGGGGCAGGTATATAATTTATATATTTATATTAGGAGATAGGTTAGATTCTCTATGTTTTAATCCAGCATATAAACCAATTATTTAATTATTTAAAATAATTACTCAATTATATATTTAATTAATTAGATATTTATTATTATTTAAATAATTCATTCATTAAATAAATTAATAAATAAATATGTGTAATGATATACGGGGCAGATTGACCCTATGGTCAACCTGCCCCATATCACTAGTATATATAAAAGTAATATAATTAATATGTGAATTATAATTTTTTTATTTTATAATATATAGTATATTAAATATATACCATAAATAATGCTATGTTATTATAAAATATATTAATAATATCAAATTTAAACTTACTGTCCCACCAACGAGTTTTTCATAAAATATTAATAATTAAATAATATTTTAAATAGTTAAAATATATAATTTTTGAGTTGATGTAATAATGCTAAATATAGGTGTGTATACATGTATTAAAAATTAAATTAAAATATTTATTAATAGCAGAAATAATTGAGATTGCTCAACCTGCCCCTATGGTCAACCTGCCCCGCTCTCCCCTATATACCTAGGTAGCTACTACCTCCTTGATTACTATAGAACGAAGATACTCGCCTGCATATCTATACCTATAGAGCTACCTGCACGGCTGATTCTACCATCACGTGCTGCGTCGTCCGACTGGCCTTCCTCATAACGGTTTATACATCACGACTGCTCCTGTTGCGGCATCGATTGTTGGATCTCGCCAATGTGTTTCCTGCTCCATCGCATAGCTACCATGTCCTGCCTGTAGTGCAATGAGGTCTCCACTCCTGATGATGCCATTTTGTGTGATGGCTGTGACAACACCATTCACTACAAATGCCTATACCTATCCTTGCCAACTGAGTGTCGATCCCAGAATATGCCAAAATATTTTTAATCATATGAATAAACGTGAAATCATTCAAACTGATAATAGGATAAACAATGAATACAACTAAATATTTTATCAAAGGCGTTATATATTACGTATAGATAGCGAGGTCGAAGCCACGTATAGCCTATACTTAATTAAATATCTGTGAACGGAGCCAGGGATATATTTAAAATCTTTACATATGTAACTATATAGTTCTCATCCGAATTCTAATTTCTATGGATTTTAAAAACAACTACTCATATTACTGCTAAACACGTTAAAATACTATACAGATATAACAAGATACAAATAAACTATACGAGCATTGTTAATTAGTGCATATGATTATATAAGTAGATATTTTGTTATAATACACTCTAATTTACAGTAGGTAGTACCTATATATATATAGTATCATTATACGTATATCTATAGAATTAATTAATACAATGTATTAACGATAGCGATTTAACGCCTTAACGGATTTGTTTAATGTTCATATAAACTACATGTATAAACTGCAGTTTATAACTAGGGCTTATAATATATATATATATATATATATATATAATTATATATTATATATATATATATATAATATATATACTTCTTTAGAAGTTATGTGTATAGTTTACACATTTAAATTAGTATCAACGAAAAAATCAGATTTTGTCATAATCAATTATAATATAATCCTATTTATTTATTATAAATTAGTAGATGTATTTTATTTAAGTGTTTTTCATATACAATTGAAAATAAAGAATTATTGTTGGAATTTTCCTCCCAACTCAGATCCTTAAAAAAGACACTGAAAAAAATTAATAAATCTATCGATTTATATTAATATATAGGATTATGAACAAATATGACTTTGTTGTCGGCAAAAATTTAAAAGTGAGAGGAAAAATAATTGTTGGGGTACCGATCACACCATTCCACTTAAAAAGGCGCTGCTATAGACCTTGAGGTATTACACATACATTACAATTAATCATCTTACCAAATTCTGATGTCCATCTGATATATATTATTACTATTATTATTATTCGAATACGTGTATTTCTATTATTATCACTCATTATACATTGCATGCCAAGTGCTAGGCATCCGCCACGCATGAGTGCCCATGCTAGATAAATAGCTATATATGGGGGGGGGGGGGGGGTCATCGTTACGTGTAATTACATACTTGATAAAAGCCTTGACCCTCTTCTCTTTACGTAACAGTTATACTGTGTAGGGTGTACTGGTTTAGGAGATTAATTAACTTTAGGTATGATGATATATGGTATATGGCCATATATATATGGTCATCGAAACAGGTAGATTATATATACTGATTAGATTAGGTTACATATGTACTCGTTGATAATTTATGTACTATATTATATAGTAAATACACTATATAGTATATCATATATTGAACAATAGTCGGAAGAAAAACTTGCAAAAGGACATATCCTCGATATTCTCATCATAAGAAAAACTATACGAATAATGATAACACCAGCTATAAATCTACCATTTTAATAAAATATTATTTATTATTTCTAAGTAGAAAGTTAAGTATTATCAAGGACATGTGCTTGGTATTATGTTTAACGATGTATTGGTGACATATAGTTACATTCTTATATGTCGGTGAAGCTTAAATAACAAAGTGTTCGGTTTTGTCATGTAATATTGTTCCGTTACCGCTGCTCATATTACAGATGCTAGATAATATTCCAAATTACTCTCACGATAATTAAATAGAAGTTCACTAGTTTAGAGTAGTGAACTATTGTACCCAACGTAACTATCACAATCATTATTACAATATAATAGTAGATATTACTAGCTACCTGAATTCAATTAACAATAGGTTTATATTTAGTTAATCGAATGATATAATCGTGTCCATAGGTTCATCTATATAATGTAATGCTGATAACAAATGTGCAGGTAATACATACATCTAGAGAAGACAGTTATTAATTATTCTTAAGAAGGGTAATTGGAAACAATACAAATTTATTCATATGATGTTCATTCGGCATTAATCTCTATATATTAATACCATATATTACGATTTATTACAAGTATTTGTTAATGTACGAATGTACATTTTCAAATAATAAGAATATAATTACTGATTATAATCATAAATATCAATTTATTTTCATCTATATATACTTCTTATATTTAATTGAATGGAAATTATAGTTAGAAATATAAATTTATATAAATTAATTATATAAATAATTCTAATATTCAAATTTAATATTTACATTTTTTACATTATCTATTATTTATATTATTGAAATCATAGGATAAAGTGAATAAATCATATTCTTTGTATATCGAATTAAAAATATATTCCATTTTACATTATCATCTATAACTTAAAATGAAGGGTGAGTTATTTTTGGACTTTTCCAAAATTAATAAAAAAAAGCTAACATTAGACTATTTTTGGACTTTGAAATTTATTATTTATGGTTTAATTTTGGAATTAACATTTATGGGTTTACAAATCAATTATTATACCTAATATGAAGCCACGTATAAATCCACTACATGTTATGAATATTAGTTTGATCTCACATCAAATTACAAGTGAAAATAACACAAATTTACCGATGGTTTATTATCCGATATATAAAGTATAAATTTGTTTATATTCGTGATATAACGTTAAAAATAAATCGAGACATTCTTAGTGGTAGTGAAACTAACATCATAGACATATCTACACGCGCACGTACGCACACACACACACACGCACGCACACACCACACATACGCACGTACACATATAATATATAAAAATGATAAAACAGATAACATCACCGGCAGTAACGCCTCTGTACACACACGTGTGTTGGCGCTACACTATTTACTCAGCTAACGGGTGTCGCGAGGGAACGAGTAAAGTTCACGAATCACCACCGGGTGGCGCCGGCGGAGGTGTAGGAGGACGTGGAGGAGGAGGAGGAGACGGAACGACGTACGCAATTGCATAAATATTAAATAATAGTGATTGAATTGAAGCGACGGAGCGCTCGAAACCGGCGAGCGTACGTTCGCTAACGTAAATGCTTCGGTAATCGTAATAATCGTAATAATCGTAATAATCATAATAATGGTGATAGCGGTGATAATAATGATATAGTGTGTAGAACAAAGTAAATACTATTACGGTATTTCAACGAAACAATAGCGTACGTATAAACCGATAACAATTGTTCACTCATTAGTCGTAACGAATAATAATGCGTTACAGGTTAATCGTGACTATACAAAGTCATGTATACAGAGTATGTACTCATTAGTGGTAACGAATAATAATGCGTTACTAGTTAATCATGACTATACAAAGTATGTACCTGTTAGTCGTAATAATAACCGCTCTACCGTATCCGTCGCGATAAAGTCGGCGTGATATTGCGCACTTCATCGAATGATCATTCGATGATCGCGTTGTAGCGATAGTGGGGAGGGGGGTGGGGGCGGGGGGGTAAAGGCTAATGGATAATACTACTTAAATACTCGGTGACGCTGATATTCAATATCAGCTGCGGCCAGATTCAATCTTTACATATGAGCCGCAATCGCTGTATGGAAGGATTGTGTATATTTCATTAATATATGACAGCATTGATATATTTATAATATATCTATATTTATAATATATCTATTTATAATATATAATATATCTATTTATATGACTTCGTAGTTTATTTGTTATTGAATTCTATTGAATTATACCTAACATATAATTATACTATCTTTAATTAAGGACTTAATTAGTGAAGTTTTTTTATTTATTGATATAATTTTTTTATGAAATGAGATATTTTATATATATTATATATTTTATATATGAAGCAAGATATTTAATAATTATGATTTTATAAAATTTTAAATTAAAAATCTGCTTTATAATTACAATAAACATTGTTTTATAAAGAGTAATACAAATAATTAAAAATATGTAATATTAAAAAAAAATATTGATTAATTTATGAATATATTTGAGTATAATTGTATAACTTGTATATTATCGATTTTAAAAATTTAAGAGAGTAGTTTATGATATATTCTCATATTTGTGTTGATATATAAATATGATATATATATATCTTAAATACAGCATGCCAGATTTAAAGTGTGTCCATTGTTATATATAGATAGATAATTGTAACAATTAATTTGATATTATAAAAAAAATAAATTTGCAATTTTAAATATGAATTACATATACTAATATTGAATCATTAACTCATTAAATCATTAAAAATTAACAATTCTATGAGTACATGTATGTATAGAACTATGTCTAGTTTATAAAAGTTAAGAATAGAACATATTGGCAATATTCCAATTATTGAACCCGAAATAGAATTTATAGTAGAGGGAACTGTCGCCAATCTATTTACGTATGTAAACTCAGTCGCAATGCTAGGAGTAGCGACGTATCCCTTTAATAGAAATCATCTACTAGAACCCGAGTGCACGAAAGTTAATCATGAACTGATAACATAGTAAATCATTGCCTTATAACCATAGACTGACTGCATTAGATAAATAATTACGTGCACTTAATAAATAAATGTAGAACGTAAATATTTACCCAATAGCCATGCGATATCGATGTATTTATACACAAACACGTGTTGCTATTGTAAATAAATAGAATAGGGAGATCGTAGAATGTAGTTTTTATATTCGAGAAATATCTGTAATGAAATCACTTTATTTAAATCTATAAGTTAATTTCAATAGTATAGCAGTATAAATTTTACTGCGATATATTATCTGTGAAACTTTAAATGATAATAATAGAAAATTAATTATAAAATAATACAAATAAATGTAAAGTTATCAATAATATATAAAAGTTATTTCACACAAAATTATAAATAATAAAATACCTATATTAATGATGTTTATTATTAACAATCGGGCGACAGCATAGAAGAGATATTGATCTTTATCTGAAGCCCTTTAGAGGAAATAACAATATAATTAATTTATATACTTCATACGAAAAAAATTTATAACTTTCTTCTAATAAATATTTATTATTATTATTTGTATTATTAAATTATTAAGTTTACGGACTATGTGTTCTATGGATCAAAAGATATATCAATGATTTGTCTAAGGAAATATATAACACTTGAGCAAAGTCGTGTAATTCGAATTTGTATTCAAAATACCCTGGTGCCACCTATAACGGGTTACTTTTAGGAATATTTGTTGTTTATAATGTAAATTCGTATCAAACTATACACTTTTAAAATATAGAATAATATGTTTTAAATTATTATTTATATGATGAAAACTAAGTGTTCATAGAGAATATATAAAAATCAATATGATATGAAGGTTTTAAGTGCTATAAATATCTATGTGGTGAGTAAAGGCTATTTATAATGCATATAATTTAATAGAGAAATAAAAACATTGTTATATGGAAACTGCGCCTAACCTAAATCTATTTCAGTGAATTGATACTACTGCTAGCAACGACAGGTAGTAGTTATTAATTACGTTGCATATATAGGGAGTGTTGTATCTTTGCTTCGCAACATCTTCGGTATTATTATATATACATATAACAGATATATATATATATATATATATATATATCAATATATATATATATATATATATATATATATATATATATATATATGTATGCTACACATATATATGTATCAATACGATATAATGGCATACACAAATAACTTACATATATGGTTATAATATACACTTGGCGCATGTTTTGTTGGTTTACAAAACGTAAAATAAAATACCTTAATGGAATACGATCTTGCGAAAAGTATTGTCTATCATCTGATTGGATGATCTAATTCGAATATGAAAAATGTGAGATAATAAGAATGAATATATATATATATATATATATATTCCTATATGTATAATAGAACAACTCACTTATACTTAATTCTAGAAGTAGTATAAAGTCATTTTATATTTTAGTTAGGAAAGTTAACTATTTTATAAGAACTATACTATTAAGTAATAATAATATGTATTAAGTACATACTATTATGATTAGGTAATAGTTATAAGAAGGGATTTATAAAGTTATGATTAATAGCGATACACAATAGAATATAAACATAATACGAAAATAATAGATTATTAAACATCACACCACTTAACATAATATATTTAAGATAATTGTATATTTTAATTCATAAATTGCCATAGAAAAATATCTAAAAGTATATATATATATACCTATCATTATATTAAATTACACACCACTGTTTATAATATACATAAATGTATTATATTTAGCAATTTAATATAAGCATATGTATTATTATTATTATTATTATTATCAGATTTAGGCTTTACACCGATGTAGAAGCTAAAACCTATCGTGATATATTTTATACATATATATACAAATATTTAATTTGTTCTCTTCACTTATATTAATATAATGACAGCGGTACCGAATAGATAGAACGGTGGTGTGGATGTGTACAAACATTAATAGTACAAACAGTGATGTACAAACATTTATAGTACAAACAGTGATGTACAAACATTTATAGTACAAACAGTGATGTACAAACATTTATAGTACAAACAGTGATGTACAAACAGTGATGTACAAACAGTGATGTACAAACATTTATAGTACAAACAGTGATGTACAAACATTTATAGTACAAACAGTGATGTACAAACATTTATAGTACAAACAGTGATGTACAAACAGTGATGTACAAACAGTGATGTACAAACAGTGATGTACAAACAGTGATGTACAAACATTTATAGTACAAACAGTGATGTACAAACAGTGATGTACAAACATTTATAGTAGATGGTTTTGAAGGAGACGTCCGGTACTAGAGCTTTGACAGCCCTCTCGACGCTGGCACTAGAGGCGAGGGAGGCGTCAGAGTTCCACAGCTGTATCAGATCCTCATAGTTACGCATGCTCACGCTCACACCGCATATCACGTCTCCTGTGGGTATGCGCGCGTTAGTGTATGTGTGAGTGCGTGTGTGTGTGTGGGTGTGAGTGTGTGCGTGTGTGTGTGGGTGTGTGTAGTAGTAGTAGTAGTAGTAATAGTATTTATTTATACACAAAGATTAATATGACATTCTACAATGTGTTTTACTGTTTGTCGAACAGTTTACAAGTGTGGGTTCCCGGATGATTTAACGATCATCCGTAAAAATAATATAATAAAATAATATAATAAAATATAATAATAATATAATAATAATATAATAACACGATTACATCTTAAAGAGGGTTAGATAAGTGGTATTTTAATGGGGAACGTTTAAATAGCTCCTTGAGTTTATATTTGAAAGTGGCTATTGACATATTTTCTTTGCGTAAGGATTGGGGAAGTTTATTCCAGAGAGTTGCACCTCTCAAGCTAAATCGTTTGTTACCGTACTTTCGTAGTCATGTAGTCGGTATGTCAAGTCTATATGTTTGTCTCAGTTGTCTGTTAGTGGTTTGTTTGTGAAGTAAAGTATGTAAATTATGAGGTTGAGTAGTTTTTGTAGTTTTGTAAAGTATAGTTAGTAGTTTAATGTTAATGTTGTCAATTGTAGGTAGCCAGTTTAGTGATTTCCGTAAGTTCGTAATGCTAGTAGTGTAATCTGTGTTTTTTAGATTAAAAATAATTCTAGTAGTTCTTTTTACTAATCGGTCAATATTGTTAATAACTGTTTTGTTTTCTCCGGCTAGTAAAGAGTTACAGTATAGTAATCTAGACATTATCAGTGAATTTGATAACATTATAGCTGTTTGTTTGGTTAAGTATGGTCTTAGTTTTTTTAAATTATATATATGAAAGGAAGAAGTTTGTTTCATTTTACTGATATGTTTAGTAAAGTCGAGTTTGTTAGTAAAGTGGAAACCTAAGTATTTTGTATTATTAGTCGGTATTATATTTATGTTATTTATATTTATTAGTGGAACTGTAGTATTGATCGTGGAATTGGTTGTAAAGTTGATGAGTTCAGTTTTTGTTGGATTTAGTAATAAATTATTTTTTGTAAGCCAAATTTGCAGTGAGGTTAAACATGATTGTAAGTTAATTGAGTGAATGAATTGGGCGTGTAATTCTATGTCGTCAGCGTAAAGATTATAGTTCACGTGTGGGAAGTTAGTCATTAGTTTATTGAGTGGAAGTAAATAAATTGAAAATAGTATGGGAGAAAGAGTGGAACCCTGTGGGACTCCATATTTAATAACATAAGGTTGTGACAATGTTTCGTTTATTTTAATAGAAAAACTCCGACCCCGGATAAAGTTTGAAAACCATTTGATAGGTATCTTCCCTATACCGATAGATCTAAGTCTTTCTATTAAAATGTCAAAGTCGATAGTGTCAAAAGCGGCAGATAAGTCCAGTAGTATCAGTTGTATCGGTAAGTTGCTGTCTAGTGATTTGTATAAGTTGTCAAAGAGTGATAGTAGTGTCGTTTCTGTACTGTGATTCTTGCGGAATGCGTTTTGTCTTCTGTCTAGTAAGTCGTAAGTATTTAAGTATGATATTATTTGTTTGTTTACAATTTTTTCTAGAATTTTAGAAAGTAATGGAAGTTGAGATACTGGTCTATAATTACTCAGTACTTCAACATCTAAATTTAGTTTTTTTAAGTAAGGATTGATAATTGCGTATTTTAAATTGTTGGGTATTTCACCAGTCATTAATGAAGTATCAATTATCTGTTTATAAATGGGAGCTAGTGTAGAAGCCAGTATTTTAGTCATTTTCAGTGGAATAGGGTCAGAAGGAGATGTTGCCTTTGCTGTAACAATTAAGTTATAGATCTCAGTTATAGTAGGTCGTTCAAATTCTGTAAATGTGTGTTCGCAGGTTGTAGTTAGGATAGTCGTATCAGTTGGTAATAATTGTCGTTGTAAATCTAGATTATAGCAAAGTTTTTCTACTTTTTCAGAGAAAAAATCACCAAATCTAGTGCAGAGTGTTTTATCTAGATTAGTAGTGGGAAGACTTATTTTATTTTTCTTGCCTAAAAGTATTTTAGTAATGTTGAATAGTTTCTTGTAGTCATGTTGTGAGTGGTTTATTTTGTTTTTAATGTAGTCTGTTTTGGTTTGATTTAAAAGTGTTCTGTAAGTGTATCTTGATTTCTGCAGTTGAGTTCGGTTAATTATTGTTGGGTGTTTTAAATATTTATTATTTTGAGTTATAAAAATATGTTTCAATTTCCCTAGATCTGAGTTAAACCAGGGCTGGTTATCGTGTTTGGTTAGGTAGTTAGTTTTGAGTGGTGCATGTTTGTTGAGTAAGTCTGTTAGTAATTCAGTTAGTGAGTAGGCTGTTAGGTGACATGAAATAACTGATTTATTTATATCGTTTTTAAAGTCATCATAGTTTATTTTGTTGATGTTTCTGTATGTGATTGTTGTTCGTTTAGGTGTAGTGTATGGCATTGTAATTGTGAAATCAATGGAATAATGGTCAGTAAGTAAAGTATGTCTGATAGGGGGTTTGTTTAGCAGTTTAGAGTTAGTGAAGGTTAGAATTAAGTCAGGGTATTTCCATGAATGTGCGTTGGGAAGTTTACATGTTGAGTGAGGTTTAGTTCATTGTAAGTCATTTTGAATTTATAGTGATGTAGTAAGTCCGTATTTACGTGAAAATTAAAATCTCCAAGTATTAAAAGATTTTCGGTAGAGTGGTCATGTATAATGTCAGTAAAGTCAGTAATGAAGGAACGGTAATCATTATTTGGTGGTCTATATATCAGAAGTAGGGACAGTGAAAGATTGTTATGTTTTAATTTTGTAAGTAGTATGTCACAATTAGTCGATTGGTAGACTTTGGATGATGTGACGGTGATGTCTTTTTGTATTAACAAAGCAACACCACCCGCATTTCTACCATCATCTCTATTTTTTGATATCATGGTGTAACCTACATTTTCAAGTTCGGCAGGGATTATTTTATTTTTAGCATTCAGCCAAGTTTCAGTCAAAGCTATAATATTGTAAAGTTTACTAGATATGTATGAAATTATTAAGTCAATATTTTTTGATATAGATCTAGCATTTATCAGTGTGGTCAGTAAGTTTGCATTGGGTGATAGTCATGTCGTTTTGTTCGTATTTTTTGTTTGATCAAATTTAAATGAATTTAGGGAATTTTGCCATTCAATTTTTTGTGTGTCAGTCGGTATGAGTGGTTTTTTTTTCCAGTCGGTCGTGTTGTCAGTACGTCTAAGTCGTAATTCGTAGGTGTCATTCTCTAGATTTAAAACGCATTTGTAACCATCCAGTTTCCCAGATTTAACTGCATGGTAATAAATGTTTTTATGTGTATGTGTGAGTGAGTGTGTACGTTAGTGTATGTGTGTTAGTATATGTATGTGTGCGTGTGTGGGTGTGTGTGTAGTAGTAGTGAATTTATTTATTTATTATAAATAAATTGTGCGGAGGTGAGATATATCAATACTAATAAAGTGTATGTGTGTGTGGGTGTGTGTGCGTATGTGTGAATGTGAGCATGTATTGTATCATATTGTATCTATAAAAACAATAACAATGTCTATAAATAATAATATAATGTTAATCTGTGTGTTTGTATTTGCGTGTGTATTTATGTGTGTTTATATGTGTATTTATGTGTATTTATGTATGTTTGTATGTGTATTTATGTGTGTTTGTATGTGTATTTGTATGTGAATTTATGTGCGTTTGTATGTGTATTTATGTGTGTTTGTATGTGTATTTATGTGCATATATGCTCACATATGACCTATTAAATATATGAAATAATGTATTATTGATTAATAATTAACATTTAGATAATCACCTTCGCTGCAGTTCTCAGGTAATAAAGAGCATGTTTATATATGATCTACCATTGTAGAATTGTTGTTGTAATAACATTGATGGGGTCTTCTGAATGTACGCAATATAATACATCATAACATATTGAATACATTGTATTACATTACTATTATTATATAATATGCAGTTATATTATATGATATCATCGATATATTATAGTCATACTATGTGTATAACATTGATATCTAATAGAATAGCTACTGACTACGATTGTATGACAAGTATAAGATATTGAACGTGAACTTAATAATTGTAATAGAAATTAAAATTAAGGTAATTCAATAATAAAATATATATTTTGTGTGTTATCTTTATAATATAATTATATTTGTACAGTTTATTTATATTTAATAAGATATGTATACATGGTCATCTATATATTTATCGGCCATATATTCTGAAAACTGAATAACAATTCATCACAGGAAATAGCTATAAAAGAGATCTAAAAAATTCAACATTTTTTTTTGAGATATAAGCTAAACTTGTTCAGTATTTTATATGTAATAAATAATATAACATTTATTATTATATATGTAGAGGATAGAATATAATTAAATAACAATATTATATCTACTAATACTAAAATATGTATAATACAATGTAAAAACGTAATAGGTAAATGTATGAAATAGATAAGAATATTAGCATACTATTTATAGCAATATTATTTATAGCATAATATTTAATATTATTTATAGTTACTTTTGTATATTTCATATTATACATCATTTAAAGATAATAAATAATATATTAATATTTTAATATATAATAAATTTTATGATAAACAATGAAAACAAAGGGCATCAAAAGTACTAGTAAACATTATTGTAGTCTCTATCATTCACAATAATAGGCAGTGATCAGTAGAATCAGAGACACTTAAGAGCGTTATTGATACGTTTGGAATATAGGTGAAGTGATCTGAACCATTAATTGGTAGTGATGTTTACTTTAGGCTAATATTGATACACACTCACACCCATGTATACAGTATTTTGTTTCTTCTATGAGAGGTAGGTTCCGATAGCTCAATATTATCGTTTAATAAATAAATACATTTTTATCTATTTTTACGTATAATGAAACATTATCTTTGCAAATATAACACCTTGTAATCAAATAATATTAATAACTATTTGATATTATTAATAAATATTTAATATTATATTTCACCCATGATATGGGTCCTAGTAATAATAGGCTAATTGGGGAGTAACCTTCCGCTACATGATCTCCTAACTGCTCTCCAATAGTCGCTAGTAGAATCTCTTTCCACACGTTAGCCTGAAAGTGTGGTATAATTTATTAACAATAATACAATTCTATATTAAATATATTTTATTATAATAAACAAATTATAATAAATATAATTTATTTTAATAAATATATTATATTATATTAATAATATTTTATCAAAACTCTACAGATTAATGTAGCTATATTTATTAATAATCAAGTATGTTCTGAGAGAGTGAACATAGAATATTTTATATTACCTTTTATACAAATAATAAAATTCAAATGAATTTATTTTATCAATAAATAATTTTATTTACAATAAAGATTTTTTTAAATATTGTAAATTATAAAGGTACTAAATAAAGAGTTTAACTATAAGGTATGTTTACAAAAACTATTTAATTCATCATAATTCAACTTATTCTTGGAAATATTTAATGTAAAAAATTGTCAAATTAAAAAAATATATCCAATTATATTGTTATAGATTATGTTACTGAAATTAATGCAAATTATCGTAGACATCATATGATTAATTTTAGAAATAAATGTCCAATGATTACATCGTAAATAAGGGGAGTTTCACAAACTGTTTATAATTGAAATTTGACCTTAATATGTTTCAAACTAGATATAAGCGTTGCCATCAGATATACCCGATACTAACACACTCAAGAGTGTAGCTTAATCGTCAATGTTAACTGAAGTAAACTACTAAAGTATGCGAAGCAGCCTAAGAAAAACTATCTATATTTAAACCGTATCCTTTTTGTTACATTTAAAAGTCCAATTTCCAGCGGTTTGATTTTCCGGATCCTCCCTATCAAAGAACATCGTATTAATACGGAACTACTATATAGGCAATCTATATAATACTCGAATGTAAAATAAAATACGATTATACAAATCAATATATATTCGCATAATAAAAACGATAGAAATAAAGTTTAAATATATATAGAGGTGACGCCACACGTGTGATGTTCGCTCGGAACACATGCTTTACGTGTATTCGCGCAATCTAAATCATATGTCATCTATACATTTAAAGTATTTTTTGTTTTTAATATATCACGAGCATATATTACAATTTTATTTTTATCTGGTATTACCATGTTATACACTTTTGTTAATTATCATTTAAAAGTAAATAATACTTATAAAAGAACTTCGAATATTCACGCGATAAATGCGAGAGTGCGGCATCAGCGTGCACTTTCTATAATGCGAGAGTTACTCGTCTATTTCGACGACATCGGAAATCAACGCTAAAGGACATCGTACGGACATCGCGCGATGGCCACCACCTCTCTAACCATACGGGTCGTCTGTCGTGCCTCATCAGATGATAGCTGTACCGGGAGTTGATGTCCGACACCTTAGGTATGTGGTTGATAACGCCCCAGAATTCCTGTGTAGGTATATATTCGTATGTAGGTAGGTGATTTATTATATTAGTTAATTTAATTAAAATTAAGCGGTAATATATTAATTATCGTCCTTTCGATAACGTTAAATTTCAATATATTGTAGAATATACAAAATTATCTATATTTATTTAATGATATATATATATATATATAACATATATAGTTAATATTAGAGTAGGCATAATACTTTTATAATACACAATTTAATTATATAATAATGATAGGAAGGTAAAGTGTTGGGTGTTATATGCACAAGTATTTAATGTGCTGTGGTAGATGTGATGCTAGAGTTTCTATTTAAAACTCTATAAGCCAAGCCTCCACAAACAGACCACGTTCAATATCACCACGGCTGTACTCGTTAAACTGTGCAGTAAAGAAGCATTACAAAGTATAAAAAGTGCATTTCTGGCATGGCCTACAGCTTTCCAATTGAAGATTCTAGCATCGTAGTAACCACAGCATATGTATATATACTATATATATATATATATATATGCGTAGGAAAGAGATGATTTAAACTATGATGACGGAGGCACGGGAGTATCTATAAATATCTATCTAACTACGCTGCAACAAATAAACCTCCGTCGAATAGATTATATAATAGCGTATAACATGAATCATCGAAACTAAATCATGACTCATCATTACGACGGAACGCCTAATTCACGAATGTAAACAAATGAGGAGATGCCGATGTATCTGAATATGTTACGAATAAACACTGCGTAGAATGTAGGTCAGTGTAAGTAAATATAGGAAGTACGTCGATCGAGGGGGAGGAGATGAAAACACTCCTGAGTATAGGCGGCAGAGTGTTCTAATTATGTATTTATAGATAGGCGACGCCCACTATGGCTGGTTTTAGATCACGACTACCAAATTGGTATTAGTGCATATACAAAAGTGGGAATGGCTTCTCAGAATAGAGTGGGAGTGGCTTAGTAGTATAAAGTGGGAGGAGTGGTGGTATAAAGTGGGAGTGGCTTAATAGTACAATGTGGGAGTGGCTTAGTAGTATAAAGTGGGAGGGGCCTACTAGGTGGGATGCACTACCTGAACTGTTTTCACTTTGCACAGGATCTTGAGATTCGCAGTGTACTGTTCCATTGAGTTGCCCCGCATAGCTCTGTTTCATTGTTATTATATAATATCTCATATTATACGATGATATATATTAGTTAGGCAGAATATAATATGCTTATTTATTAAATTAAATAACTATTAATATAAATGAATAAACTCTGATTTAAGAATCCTCGAAATCAAACATAAATTATGTATATAAACGACAATATTTAATTATACCGTGTTTTTTGTAATATAAAACTGATAGTAAATGTAATTTGATGTAGATATACATATAAAATAAGTGTTACGTAATATATATATATATATATATATATAAGTTATGTAATAATCAGGATGTCAAAATAAACTAAAATATACATGTTAACTAGTTAATCAATTTTAAGTTAATGTTATTTTATAATAAATTGTATATATATATATATATATATATATATATATCAATGACAAATATATAGGTGTATGTTCTTAATAACTGATAACACTAGATACATATATTAGATTATACACACATACACACACACATGTACACATATACCTACACACTCTCTCTCACACACACCCACATACTCGAACATACAGTGTGATACAATAATGCACTAAACAATATAACACGGCGAAATTAGTTATATATCGAGAACATCATGTCCTCGGTTATAGCTCTCTCTCTCTCTGCCTCTCTAATACGCCCACCGCTATATTATCTCTAATCTAAGACATTTGCGTGCACTCTCATTAAGTAGGTCAGTAAACAGTAGCGATCGACGGCGATGATTATTAGGATCAAACATGAGTCGCTCTGGTGAGTCATACGTGGGTGTTATCATTATTAGACTTTGTTATCTATATCTATAATAATGGATGTGTGTGTGTGTGTGGGTGTGTATGTGGGTAGATAGATATAGTATTACACTATACTAAGTATATCACGGATGTACACATAGAATATATATCGTAATCAGTGGGCATTTGTTTAGAGTAATTTAGTAGAGAGCAAACATACACACATATACATAAGCACTGATATAAATCACTAGCTGGTGAGGTATATGTATAGGTATAGGTATACCTAGTGGTACTAGTATACACAATATTACATAACTTATATGTTCTCACTTCTAGAATGTGCTAAACATAAAAAACACACATAGTGTTTAGATAAGAAAGTTGGCAATCAAATGTAACACGAATGCCTATACAGTATGTGCACAAGGTGTCTGTGAATGAATAGTAGAATGGTTTATATATCAGATATCTGATTCGTATATAAATCATAATTAGGGGCGGATATTCCAGGATTGAATTAAGTAGGGGCCTATATTTTTAATCTATAAATTGCATTGAAATACTACAATATAAACAAATATTTTGTGAAGCACCCTTTCTTCGGAAATTATTGATATATATGTATATATAATATTTATATTATTGTAGTATATCTAGTAAATTCATATATATGCATATATAATATTTATATTGTTGTAGTATATCTAATAAATTTGCATGCTTCTAAGATTGTTCAAATAGAAACTATTGATAATAAATGTTCAATAATAAATATTTAAACAATTAAAATATCTAAACACCGCGGTATGATTTATTTTCTTAATATACAAGGGAGGGTCTAAAACCCATATCCCCCTGAATCAACCCTTTATAATGCGGAATCTAATATTAACATGTGTATTATGGATTAGATAAACACATGTTTATTATAGACGAGTAGCGCACTCTGAAGGAAGTATTTCAATATAGGAATTACACTTTCTATATATTTAGATATATCAATGATCACATTATAAAGATAAAGATGCGTAAAAGAGTGAGTAAAAGACATGCTATGTCCTTGATATCATCTCTTGTATGATAAGAGATAAGGGAGATAGGTAACCGACTATTAATATATGTGTGGATTTGAAACTATGTGGCTGATTATGATGTACTGTATAATCTGTGGGGCATGAGGTATTATATAATCCATATTATGTGACTGAATAGATTGTATTTGAGTAGTATTATCAGGTAGTATTTCAATCATAATCTTATTGATTATTTATGTATACAATGCATAAATCATTCTGTATGTTGGGTTCTACTAGTCCCTCTACTAGTCCCTCTACTAGTATTTAAAACAGTATACGTATACTATAGTAATACATATTACTGAATGTATTCAATGTATAGAATATTGTTATGTTAGGTTACGAATAATTAGTTAACACTTCTTTATATAATTTACCTACAGTCGCTATTATATTTACATAGTAATCATACATTATATATTTTATTTCTATTATATTCTATCTATTTCTATATACATATATATATATATATATATATATATATATATATAGAGTATATATAAATTCTAAATATTTCAGAATTCATGTGACCAATAATATGTTTCTGAGAAATCATGGATCTGAGACATCTGAAATGTGATTAGATCATGAGATATTGGGGTTTCTGATATATAGAGAGTCTGAGATATTGAAAGTTGAATATGTATATATATATACATATGTTTAATAATTTTGTAATACTTAATTATTATGTATACTCTCAGAAATAACAATATATATATATATATATATACATACATTTATTGATTTAATGAATAAGTTGTTGACCCGATAAGTATTGCAGTATATGCAATCTCAGAGGTAACAAATATGGATTTATGAAAAAAATATTCATTATTAAAATATCTTTTATTCCAAAAAATGCATGATACGAAATACTGGATTGTCCTTATATAAAGAATGGATTGATGTAGCCAATCAGTGACAACCGTACACAACTACATTATACTATACACGTGGCTATGTGAATTAGTATTCGAACCAGGCCCACTGCTGGTGAAAATGGATCAATAATATACAATATTTGTACAGTACTGAATTCATGGTAATCACCTTGCTAACTATACACTTTCACTTGCAGGCTAAGTATTAAGTATTATGTGTTAAGCTGCATTTAGAATCTGGGTTGGTTCAAGTATCTATAGATATACATTGATGCATATATGTATTTATATATATATATATATATATATATATATATATATTTATATATATATTTATATATATATTTATATATATATTTATATATATATTTATATATATACATATGTAAAATATTCAAGATACTACTAAATTACTTATATAAATAAAGTGACTCATAAATATATATATATATAAATATTGCAGCGTGTATTTCACTACTATCTAAATTATTATTAACTCTATAAGTTATTATTGGTTATTATTTTTGGATTAAAATTTAATTTTTGTTTTTACAAATACGATTGAAATGAATTAAAATGTTCACATTTTGTCAGTAAATATTAAAAAAAAAATTCTACTCTACTAAATTTATCAGAAAAAATATAACTTTAAAAGAATCTTATATCTGGTCATAAATTAAATTAATTTATATATTGAAATTATTATTATCATAAATATTAGATAACAAAAATAATAGATTACATCAATTATATCTCTAAAGTATGTTAAACTATTATGTATAATATTATTATATAGTGTACCAATAGCAGAGCAATACTATAATGTAGTGCATGCACTAAGAATGTAGTGTAGGCAAGATAAATGTAGCAACTACAATTTATTATAGGTATATAACAATCTAAGCAAATATACTGAAATGATATCTTCAATATATATATATATATTATATAATCAATATTGAAGACAATAATGATTTTTTTAGTGATATTATATGTATATTAATTTAAGGTTAGGTAAAGATTTCATATATATTAGATATATATATATAAATCATAAGTAATAAATTATATATTTCATATTTATATAAATAATCTAAAATATATAATAATTAATATACTAAGTATAAAAAGTATTAATAAACTGGCTACATTTAAATAAACATACCTAGATACACAGTTATATTATAACCTATCAACACCTTTACTCGATACTCTTGAGTCAATAGTATGATATCATTGTTTATTTAAATATGACGTACAATTAATTGAAACATTAAGAATATTGAACGTATATAAATCTATTGTTTAGTTTTATTATATCATCGACAAATATAATTGTAACAAATCTAAGCCTGTATTAAAAAAGTAAATATCTAAACGATAAAAATCAACCGACATTACTTTATAATAGACACCTAATTTCACAGATGCTAGTTTAATGAACACTCTAATATATAGTAATTAACCCACTACGCACACTGTTTTATGTTGTACTCAGGCGATTAACATGTAGGAAGAATGCGAGGATTGTGTGCAATAATATCAATTGTGCAGTTTATGAGGGCATTGCCGTTATGTATCGAGTATACACGCATGCTGATGTAGGGTGATCATTTATAGGTTACGTTAGGTTGAAAGTGTTATCTGAATTCGGATGAAGATTAATTAATATTGAGGGTAAAGAGAGTCATAATTATAATTATATAATAATAATAATAATATAAAGCTTTATTGACTCAATGAAAACGATAGACGTTTATTTGCGCCAATTTGAAATAATAAAACAAATTAATAATAAATACACGAATAATAATAAATTTAAAAAGAAGACATTATAATGATAACATATATGAATATAGTCGACATTTAAAAGTAATAAATGATGACATGGTCCGTAATTCATCGGGAAGACTGTTCCAGTACTTCGGAGCAGCAACATATAATATAATATACTGGTAAATAGATATGAAATTCATTAAAACTAACGAACTAATATATGAGTGGTAAAATAATATTTTATAATAAATATTATTTACATAATATAATTATAGAATATTAAAATTTATTATTATTTATGAATATATATATATATATATTATATATATATAAATGATGATATGTAGTTACTATGATTTCAGAAATTAAGTCGATTTGAGAGCCAATAAAAGCCAAGCTATATAATATATTCAATAGGGTTAATTAGAAATGATCAAATTGTTAATTTGTAAATTAGATTATCAAGGATTTTTTTGATATATCGAATAATAAATCATGATTGGTAATCCTGTGATATGGATATAATAAAGTTAGCGGTAAAGTTATTGTTGTAGCCAAAATAAGTGGTTCATGAATATAAATGTTATCAGCAAATAGGTGGTATTTTATAGTGGAGTAATCGTTAATAAAATCACCAAGATAAAATACGTATGTTAGGAAAGATAACTGAACCTTGAGGAGAATCGCGGAAAGTATGTAATATTGTGATATTGCATTATTAATGTAAGCTCAGAGGTATGATGTGTAATGAAGTTACAGTTCAACACTTCAGTATATCATACTCGATACTAATGGAGGTACAGTTGTTAATTAGGAATTCAAATGAGTTATAATAATAATAATATTTATTAGAAACATTTTAATTTTTGTTTCGTTTTCAAGTTTATAACATTAATATGCTTTTCCTCTTAAGGGTCGGCGTAACCTTCCTTTTTATTTGTTTGGGAATTTTTTTATATTAAAATATTAAAATGTAATTTATTATATTTAAAATGATATATAATATATCATATACAATTAAACATAAGTGCCTCAAATAAGAAGTTTAATCATACACCTATTCAAAATGGTGGGATTTAATAATTAGAACAACATGCAAGTAACACTTTAGATGCCAATATCTCTGCTGTTTTTTTTGTTGATTTTTTTTTAAGTTTAATAACTTTTGAACTCTTTTATGAATCTGTATAAAATGTTCCGAGTATATAAATAATATATTGTTACTATTATATAGGTATGTAATCTAACGTTAATATAATCTATTAATATAATTATTAGAAAAAGAATAACATTTTTTTTTAATAAATTTATGTTTAAATAATTTTAATATTATAATTAATATTTCTTTATTTAATAATACATTTATTATTTTATGATGTACCTATATAACTAGAGATGCATTTTATCTATATAATTAAAAAAAAAGTCGAAAATAATAATCATAAATAAAAAAGTTATTACCTGTTTTAAAATAGCTATTTTTCCATATCTTTTACAGGTAAACGCTGGCAAGGTTACGCCGGCCCTTAAAGGACTTCAAAATAATATATCATATTGTCTGATGTTGTCGCCCGTAAAATGTATAGGATAGGTCTTTTAGTATAGCAGTTGAAAATAAGTTTTGAATATTGTGTTTTTAGAGTGATAGAGATAAGTTAGTGTAACAAGAATTACTGAAAGTATACCATATTTGATCAAGATGATTATTATTGTGGAGATGTATTTAATGTTGTTTAACCCTATTTAATGATATTTTATATATTTATATATATATATATATATATATTATAGTTTAAATGTATCCTACTTATTTATATTAAATTGTTTAAATGCCTTTTTAGTAATATTGTATGTGTATACATATTATATATATATATATATATATATATATATTATATATATATATATATATATATATATATATATATATATATATATATATATATATATATATATATATATATATATATATGATAATATCGAATATATATAAAGATTTTGAGAATTTCTATTAGAAAATGTTTATATATTATATATGTTCGATATTATCCTACATAATTTAAATTTAATAAATATTATTTCTTATTATTATTTTACTTGACGATGTATGGATGAATATATAAACTTTCAGTACAACTAAACACACACACACACCTACTCACTCGAGTCACGTGAGCACTCATTCACTAAATATTACTCACTCAATCTCTCTCTCTCTCTCTCTCACACGTACACACATATATATAAAAGTATAATAATTATATCATAGTAATTATATTATAATAATTATATATATTCAAATAATAATAAACGCTACGAGTAAAATAATACTTGTATAAACTTCGGATATTATAGTAAATAGCATTTTTACACAACATCATGTTGTGTATGTTGAACATGATATTCATGAAGATATAGTACTTTTAAATAGTATGGTAACCTGATTACCATGGTATCAGGTAACCATAATGATTATCATAATCATTATCATAATCATTATCATAATCATTATCATAATCATTATCATAATCATTATCATAATCATTATCATAATCATTATCATAATCATTATCATAATCATTATCATAATCATAATCATTATCATAATCATTATCATAATCATTATCATAATCATTATCATAATCATTATCATAATCATAATCATTATCATAATCATTATCATAATCATTATCATAATCATTATCATAATCATTATCATAATCATTATCATAATCATAATCATAATCATTATCATAATCATTATAATAATCATGATCATAATCATTATCATAATCATTATTATAATGATTATATAGATATTATGATAATGGTTTGACCAATATTCATAGTAAAACTATTAACTTGATAGTTTTTATAATGGATATGTAAAGACTATAAATTATATTATAAAACTATTATACTATAATAATAACTATTATATCTAAAAAAAAGTGTTTAATAGTTACTATTATTATAATAATTATAGTATTCATTAAATAATTGAAGCAATACTTATACAATAGTGATAAAATACTATTTACATATCACTTATATTACAAAATAAAAATATTATAATTAACTTTAGAACTTTTAATATGATTGAATTAAAATGTTACCTGACAATTAAATTTTTAAATTTAAAAATTATTTTTTAAATACGAACTTATCTAGCCAAAATGTCCATGCTGAACATAAAGGTACTTGTACTTCTTTATCAAGGGATTCATTTATACTAATAGGGTTATCTAATAGCATATCCAATTTTTCTTCAATATCGTGATTTACTTCACAAGTCATTTTAAATAATATATATTTGATAATAATAATTTATTATATATTTGATTTATATTTATAATCATACGAAATATTAATCATGTGATCTTGTTAATCAATATTGTTTTATTTGTAAATATATATAACCTATTTTACACCAATGAAAATCACATAATTTGTAATTATAGGCGTTTTTTCCTTTATAAACACACCCATATTCAAATAGTATTTACAAATTAATCTGTAAAATAAGTTATTAATGTTATTTACAAAATAATAAAATATTATTATTATAATTATTTTATTAAAATTACACATATATTTATCGGATAATTTAAATATCAAGTTTAAAATAATTAAATAAATTGAACAAATATTTATTATGAACATGTATTATTATTCTAAAATTTGTGTAAACAAATTTGTATACTTATTTAATTATGTAAATTAGATTTAATTCATTTATATTAAATACATTTTATATATATTGAAGAAAAGTTGGTTAATAAATTAGTATATATAAATAATTAAAAATTAAGACTGATTATTAAATTTACAATTAATCATTAAGTTAACGAGTTTAACAAATTTAAAAATTAATTTGTTTAACAAAATTATGTTTGTTATTCTTATAAATTATAAGTATACGTATACTAATATATTGTATCGTGTACTAAATAATATATATTAAATATCATTTAGCAGAGTTAATATGTAAATAATGCTGCAAAAAATATATTACATATATTAAAATTAACATATGTATTAAGTTAATAATTAACATAATAATTATTTATATTTTATATAAGGTGAATACCCATATGCGGCACACTGTATGTTATGTAAGGTGTGATCTACTGATGGGGATAGCGTGGTGATAGTATATTTTTCTCAGCGAACAATAGCTTATCTATTAAGGGGACGAGCGCCGTTCGTCCTATAAATAGATTTTAATATGTAGGAGATAGGGAATTGGCAATGGGGTTTTTAAAATTAGTATGCATGAGAAAATAAAATTATGAGAAAATCAGGTTCAAAGTAAATGGTTATTTTTATGGTAAATTTATTGCGATTTTCATATATATTGTTTGATATACCTATGGAATAACTGAGAATAAACCAATAAAAAACCACACGTGTATATATATATATATATATATAGTACATATTTAGTACATATTTATTCTCATTATAAATATGTATACACTAATTATATATATATAGAAATATGTAAATAAATCGTCGCTGTAATAATAATAAATAGTGAACTGAATGACACAGTCAGAAAATACAGGTATAAAGCTTGAATATTCATTGGCTTCATGTATGACATGTAGACCACATGATGTAGCATCACCTATGTATTCATATATTTATAAATTCAAATTATAAATAAACAATATAATATGACAGTTGTTTCAATCTATCTAGTATTCACAATTTTATCATATATATTCTTATAATTTTAATTATTTTGAATAAAATTGTGAAAAATAGGGTTTATAAAACCTCATTTTTTAGATACGTATATCAAAGATTTTCCGAAGGAAAGATATAACACTTACGCGAAATCGTGTAATTCGAATTTGTATACAAAATACCCTGGTGCCACCTATAGCGGGTTACTTTTAGGAACTATGTGTTGTTTATAATGTAAATTCGTATTTAACTATACACTTTTAGAATGTTAAATAATATGCTTTAAATTAATATTTATATGATGAAAACTAAGTGTTCATTACTAATATATAACAAACAAATATGATATTTATGTTTTAAATGCTATAAGTATATATTTAGTAAGTAAAAGTTAATTTATATTGCATGTAATTTAATAGAGCAATGAAAACATTGTTGTATGCAAACAGAGCCGAACCTAAATATATTTCAGTGATTTCGATACTACTGCTAGCAGCGACAGGGGATATTACTAAATTACGTTGCATGCATAGGGAATGTTATATCTTTGCTTCGCAAAATCTTTGCGTATATGATGATTTATATCACACTTTTTAGATGTATAGACGTAAAAATAATCAATTACACATATTTTCTCATAATAAAAAAATATAATGAAAATATTTGTTATGATAAAACGAGTGCCGCTCGTCTCCTTAATAGAATACGACTAGGTATAAGTTGTGTTCGGCTTCGAGCTAACCTACGAACACTGAGCACATTATCATCATTATTTAATCATTGATTATATTCGTAATTAATGAGTACATATATATAATAATGGGCAACAACAACAGAAAATAGGCATATTATTTTGAAGCCCTTTAGAAGAAAACATTATATAAATATTATTATGAATCAAAAGAAAAAAAAATTATTATTAAAATTCTTCTAATAAATATTATTATTATTATTATTATTATTATTATTATATGTGTTACATATTACAATTATTATTTAAATCATATTCAATAATATTCCGCACACAAACATGCATAGTTAATGCGTATATAGTAACTTATTATAACTTATAACTTATTAAATAAGCGTGCTAAGTTGATGGTGAGGTATAGAGTGCGAATGGTATTAGTGTTACATCACTGATATGTTAAATATTATGTTGAATTATATGACAGTAAGTTACAATTAATAGTAAGTTAATATTACATTTGAATTATATAATATAATATATAATATATTAAATATATAGGTACTAATCATTCATTCATTATAACAGATCATACCCAGATCTACACACACAACATAGAGATGTCGTTAGTATGAAAACAATAGTATATCATTACAGTACATGCGAACTACTATAGTATTATTATTGATTGATTGATAATTTATTTAAGCAAATACATAGCCGAAAATATAATCGAAAGTATAAAGTATAAATATTTGCTAACGATAACATACGTTATAGAAATAAATAAAGAATAATACGAAATTAAAAAATTAAGGAAATTAACACGTTTTACAGTTACCGTAAAAATAAACGAAAAACAATCGAAAGTAGAAATAAATCATATAGTAAAAATAAACGAAAAATGATCAAAATAGAAATAAAAGATAGCGTAAAAATAATCGAAAATAGAAATAAAATACATTATTTTGTAAGTGGCATCGAAATATTCAATTTCTACTTTAACTTTATAGAATTCTTCATCTTGTACCCTGTTTTAGTAATAAATTATTAGTTATATAATTTAATATTTAAATGTTAAATTTTAAATGTTAAATTTTAAATATATTATAAACAGAACATATTAAAAATCAAATAAACCAATACTAGAATGAAACAAACAAATAATGTAATACTTACCAAAATCTGTAATAATAGTAGGTACTTTATTAATTTATATTTATATTTTAATTGTATAATAAATTTGAAACATATATATATATATAAAAACAGAACAAGTTATAAATAAAATAAACCAATATACCTATACAAAAACAGTTAATAACAAAACATACCAATAATATTATGAAACAAAATAATATAATACTTATCACTATAATCTGAAATAATAGAAAATTATTAATATTGTATTTTAGTAATATAATACATTTGAAACATATTTACAAAATATATATAAAACAAACATATAATACCGAACAAACAAAAGTAAAATAATACTTCACACTTTATCTGTAATAATAATGAATTATTAATTTTATATTATAGTATATTTGAAATATAGATATAAAAAATCTGAATTTTCTATAACAAAAATAAATTTATAACAAAATATAATACAGAACAAACAAAAATAAAATAATACTTCCCACTTTATCTGTAATAATAATGAATTATTAATTTTATATTATAATATATTTGAAATATATATATAAAAACCTACATTTTCTATAACAAAAACACATTAAAAAAACCAGAAGAGATAATGCAATAATCTATTATTAAATCATTATACACTGAAATTATAGATAATATAGTATATGTCTGATATTATTAGTTATTATTTCATAACATATTTTTCTGTTACATTTATTTTAATTTTATTATTGTTTCAATATTTAAATTACAATTGAAATACTATTTTATTATATATTTTTGTTATCCGAATGCCAATGATGATATGTGCCACACAGTATCACATATTGCTACTGCTACTTATACTGCTGCTGCTGCTACTGATACTATTGCTATTGCTACAGCTACTGATACAGCTACAGCTACTGCTACAGCTACAGCTACTGCTACTGCTGCTGCTACTACTGATTCTGCTGCTGCTGTTGGTGCTACTACTACTGCTACTGCTACTGCTACTGCTACCTCTACTGCTGCTACTACTACTGCTACAGCTACAGCTACAGCTACTGCTACTGCTACTGCTACAGCTACTGCTACTGCTACTGCTACTGCTACTGCTACTGCTACAGCTACTGCTACAGCTACTGCTACAGCTACTGCTACAGCTACTGCTACTGCTACAGCTACAGCTACAGCTACAGCTACAGCTACAGCTACAGCTACTGCTACTGCTACTGCTACTGCTACAGCTACTGCTACAGCTACAGCTACTGCTACAGCTACAGCTACAGCTACTGCTACAGCTACAGCTACTGCTACAGCTACTGCTACAGCTACAGCTACTGCTACAGCTACAGCTACTGCTACAGCTACAGCTACAGCTACTGCTACAGCTACAGCTACTGCTACAGCTACTGCTACAGCTACAGCTACTGCTACTGCTACTGCTACAGCTACTGCTACTGCTACTACTGATTCTGCTGCTGCTGTTGGTGCTACTACTACTGCTACTGCTACTGCTACTGCTACCTCTACTGCTGCTACTACTACTGCTACAGCTACAGCTACAGCTACTGCTACTGCTACTGCTACAGCTACTGCTACTGCTACTGCTACAGCTACAGCTACAGCTACAGCTACTGCTACAGCTACTGCTACAGCTACTGCTACAGCTACAGCTACTACTACAGCTACTGCTACAGCTACAGCTACTGCTACAGCTACTGCTACAGCTACAGCTACTGCTACAGCTACTGCTACTGCTACAGCTACTGCTACTACTACTGCTACTACTACTGCTACTACTACAGCTACTGCTACAGCTACTGCTACTGCTACAGCTACTGCTACTGCTACTGCTACAGCTATAGCTACAGCTACAGCTACTGCTACAGCTACTGCTACAGCTACTGCTACAGCTACAGCTACTGCTACTGCTACAGCTACTACTACTGCTACTGCTACTGCTACTGCTACAGCTACTGCTACAGCTACAGCTACAGCTACTGCTACAGCTACAGCTACTGCTACAGCTACAGCTACAGCTACTGCTACAGCTACTGCTACTGCTACAGCTACTGCTACTGCTACTGCTACAGCTACTGCTACAGCTACAGCTACTGCTACAGCTACAGCTACTGCTACTGCTACAGCTACTGCTACTGCTACAACTAATGCTACAGCTACTGCTACAACTAATGCTACAGCTACAGCTACTGCTACTGCTACAGCTACTACTACTGCTACTGCTACTGCTACTGCTACAGCTACTGCTACAGCTACAGCTACAGCTACTGCTACAGCTACAGCTACTGCTACAGCTACTGCTACAGCTACAGCTACTGCTACAGCTACTGCTACAGCTACAGCTACAGCTACTGCTACAGCTACAGCTACTGCTACTACTACAGCTACTGCTACAGCTACTGCTACAGCTACAGCTACTGCTACTGCTACAGCTACTACTACTGCTACTGCTACTGCTACTGCTACAGCTACTGCTACAGCTACAGCTACAGCTACTGCTACAGCTACAGCTACTGCTACAGCTACAGCTACAGCTACTGCTACAGCTACTGCTACTGCTACAGCTACTGCTACTGCTACTGCTACAGCTACTGCTACAGCTACAGCTACTGCTACAGCTACAGCTACTGCTACTGCTACAGCTACTGCTACAGCTACAGCTACTGCTACTGCTACAGCTACTGCTACAGCTACAGCTACAGCTACTGCTACAGCTACAGCTACAGCTACTGCTACAGCTACTGCTACTACTACAGCTACTGCTACTGCTACTGCTACAGCTACAGCTACTGTTACTGATACTGCTACTGCTACAGCTACTGCTACAGCTACTACTACTGCTACTACTACAGCTACAGCTACTGCTACTGCTACAGCTACAGCTACTGCTACTGCTACAGCTACTGCTACTGCTACAGCTACTGCTACAGCTACTGCTACAGCTACAGCTACAGCTACAGCTACTGTTACTGATACTGCTACTGCTACAGCTACTGCTACAGCTACTACTACTGCTACTACTACAGCTACAGCTACTGCTACAGCTACAGCTACAGCTACTACTACAGCTACAGCTACTGCTACAGCTACAGCTACTGCTACTGCTACAGCTACTGCTACAGCTACAGCTACAGCTACTGCTACAGCTACAGCTACAGCTACTGCTACAGCTACTGCTACTACTACAGCTACTGCTACTGCTACTGCTACAGCTACAGCTACTGTTACTGATACTGCTACTGCTACAGCTACTGCTACAGCTACTACTACTGCTACTACTACAGCTACAGCTACTGCTACTGCTACAGCTACAGCTACTGCTACTGCTACAGCTACTGCTACTGCTACAGCTACTGCTACAGCTACAGCTACAGCTACAGCTACTGCTACTGCTACTGCTACAGCTACTGCTACAGCTACAGCTACTGCTACAGCTACAGCTACAGCTACTGCTACTGCTACTGCTACTGCTACAGCTACTGCTGCTGCTACAGCTACAGCTACTGCTACAGCTACTGCTACTGCTACAGCTACAGCTACAGCTACAGCTACTGCTACTGCTACTGCTACAGCTACTGCTACAGCTACAGCTACTGCTACTGCTACTGCTACAGCTACTGCTACAGCTACAGCTACTGCTACAGCTACAGCTACAGCTACTGCTACAGCTACAGCTACTGCTACAGCTACAGCTACTGCTACAGCTACTGCTACTACTACTGCTACTACTACAGCTACTGCTACAGCTACAGCTACTGCTACAGCTACAGCTACTGCTACAGCTACAGCTACAGCTACTGCTACAGCTACTGCTACAGCTACTGCTACAGCTACTGCTACAGCTACAGCTACTGCTACAGCTACTGCTACTGCTACTGCTACTGCTACAGCTACTGCTACTGCTACAGCTACAGCTACTGCTACAGCTACTGCTACAGCTACTGCTACAGCTACAGCTACTGCTACTGCTACAGCTACTACTACTGCTACTGCTACTGCTACTGCTACAGCTACTGCTACAGCTACAGCTACAGCTACTGCTACAGCTACAGCTACTGCTACAGCTACAGCTACAGCTACTGCTACAGCTACTGCTACTGCTACAGCTACTGCTACTGCTACTGCTACAGCTACTGCTACAGCTACAGCTACTGCTACAGCTACAGCTACTGCTACTGCTACAGCTACTGCTACAGCTACAGCTACTGCTACTGCTACAGCTACTGCTACAGCTACAGCTACAGCTACTGCTACAGCTACAGCTACAGCTACTGCTACAGCTACTGCTACTACTACAGCTACTGCTACTGCTACTGCTACAGCTACAGCTACTGTTACTGATACTGCTACTGCTACAGCTACTGCTACAGCTACTACTACTGCTACTACTACAGCTACAGCTACTGCTACTGCTACAGCTACAGCTACTGCTACTGCTACAGCTACTGCTACTGCTACAGCTACTGCTACAGCTACTGCTACAGCTACAGCTACAGCTACAGCTACTGTTACTGATACTGCTACTGCTACAGCTACTGCTACAGCTACTACTACTGCTACTACTACAGCTACAGCTACTGCTACTGCTACAGCTACAGCTACTGCTACTGCTACAGCTACTGCTACTGCTACAGCTACTGCTACAGCTACAGCTACTGCTACAGCTACTGCTACAGCTACTGCTACTACTACAGCTACTGCTACTGCTACTGCTACAGCTACAGCTACTGTTACTGATACTGCTACTGCTACAGCTACTGCTACAGCTACTACTACTGCTACTACTACAGCTACAGCTACTGCTACTGCTACAGCTACAGCTACTGCTACTGCTACAGCTACTGCTACTGCTACAGCTACTGCTACAGCTACTGCTACAGCTACAGCTACAGCTACAGCTACTGTTACTGATACTGCTACTGCTACAGCTACTGCTACAGCTACTACTACTGCTACTACTACAGCTACAGCTACAGCTACAGCTACAGCTACAGCTACAGCTACTGCTACAGCTACAGCTACTGCTACTGCTACAGCTACAGCTACTGCTACAGCTACAGCTACTGCTACAGCTACAGCTACTGCTACAGCTACAGCTACTGCTACTGCTACAGCTACAGCTACTGCTACAGCTACTACTACAGCTACTGCTACTGCTACTGCTACTGCTACTGCTACAGCTACTGCTACTGCTACAGCTACAGCTACTGTTACTGATACTGCTACTGCTACAGCTACTGCTACAGCTACAGCTACAGCTACTACTACAGCTACTGCTACAGCTACAGCTACTGCTACAGCTACAGCTACAGCTACTGCTACAGCTACTGCTACTGCTACAGCTACTGCTACTGCTACTGCTACAGCTACTGCTACAGCTACTGCTACAGCTACTACTACTGCTACTACTACAGCTACAGCTACTGCTACTGCTACAGCTACAGCTACTGCTACTGCTACAGCTACTGCTACTGCTACAGCTACTGCTACAGCTACAGCTACAGCTACAGCTACTGCTACTGCTACTGCTACAGCTACTGCTACAGCTACAGCTACTGCTACAGCTACAGCTACAGCTACTGCTACAGCTACTGCTACTGCTACTGCTACAGCTACTGCTACAGCTACAGCTACTGCTACAGCTACAGCTACAGCTACTGCTACAGCTACAGCTACTGCTACAGCTACAGCTACTGCTACAGCTACTGCTACTACTACTGCTACTACTACAGCTACTGCTACAGCTACAGCTACTGCTACAGCTACAGCTACTGCTACAGCTACAGCTACAGCTACTGCTACAGCTACTGCTACAGCTACTGCTACAGCTACTGCTACAGCTACAGCTACTGCTACAGCTACTGCTACTGCTACTGCTACTGCTACAGCTACTGCTACTGCTACAGCTACAGCTACTGCTACAGCTACTGCTACAGCTACTGCTACAGCTACAGCTACTGCTACTGCTACAGCTACTACTACTGCTACTGCTACTGCTACTGCTACAGCTACTGCTACAGCTACAGCTACAGCTACTGCTACAGCTACAGCTACTGCTACAGCTACAGCTACAGCTACTGCTACAGCTACTGCTACTGCTACAGCTACAGCTACTGCTACAGCTACAGCTACAGCTACTGCTACAGCTACTGCTACTGCTACAGCTACTGCTACTGCTACTGCTACAGCTACTGCTACAGCTACAGCTACTGCTACAGCTACTGCTACAGCTACAGCTACTGCTACAGCTACAGCTACTGCTACTGCTACAGCTACTGCTACAGCTACAGCTACTGCTACTGCTACAGCTACTGCTACAGCTACAGCTACAGCTACTGCTACAGCTACAGCTACAGCTACTGCTACAGCTACTGCTACTACTACAGCTACTGCTACTGCTACTGCTACAGCTACAGCTACTGTTACTGATACTGCTACTGCTACAGCTACTGCTACAGCTACTACTACTGCTACTACTACAGCTACAGCTACTGCTACTGCTACAGCTACAGCTACTGCTACTGCTACAGCTACTGCTACTGCTACAGCTACTGCTACAGCTACTGCTACAGCTACAGCTACAGCTACAGCTACAGCTACAGCTACAGCTACTGCTACAGCTACAGCTACAGCTACTGCTACAGCTACTGCTACTGCTACAGCTACAGCTACAGCTACTGCTACAGCTACAGCTACTGCTACAGCTACAGCTACTGCTACAGCTACAGCTACTGCTACAGCTACAGCTACTGCTACAGCTACTGCTACAGCTACTGCTACAGCTACAGCTACTGCTACTGCTACAGCTACAGCTACTGCTACAGCTACAGCTACTGCTACAGCTACAGCTACTGCTACAGCTACAGCTACTGCTACTGCTACAGCTACAGCTACTGCTACAGCTACTACTACAGCTACTGCTACTGCTACTGCTACTGCTACTGCTACAGCTACTGCTACTGCTACAGCTACAGCTACTGTTACTGATACTGCTACTGCTACAGCTACTGCTACAGCTACAGCTACAGCTACTGCTACAGCTACAGCTACTGCTACAGCTACAGCTACAGCTACTGCTACAGCTACTGCTACTGCTACAGCTACTGCTACTGCTACTGCTACAGCTACTGCTACAGCTACAGCTACTGCTACAGCTACAGCTACTGCTACAGCTACTGCTACAGCTACTGCTACTGCTACAGCTACTGCTACAGCTACAGCTACAGCTACAGCTACTGCTACTGCTACAGCTACAGCTACTGCTACAGCTACAGCTACAGCTACTGCTACAGCTACAGCTACTGCTACTGCTACAGCTACTGCTACAGCTACAGCTACAGCTACTGCTACAGCTACAGCTACAGCTACTGCTACAGCTACTGCTACTACTACAGCTACTGCTACTGCTACTGCTACAGCTACAGCTACTGTTACTGATACTGCTACTGCTACAGCTACTGCTACAGCTACTACTACTGCTACTACTACAGCTACAGCTACTGCTACTGCTACAGCTACAGCTACTGCTACTGCTACAGCTACTGCTACTGCTACAGCTACTGCTACAGCTACTGCTACAGCTACAGCTACAGCTACAGCTACTGTTACTGATACTGCTACTGCTACAGCTACTGCTACAGCTACTACTACTGCTACTACTACAGCTACAGCTACTGCTACTGCTACAGCTACAGCTACTGCTACTGCTACAGCTACTGCTACTGCTACTGCTACAGCTACTGCTACAGCTACTGCTACTGCTACAGCTACAGCTACAGCTACTGCTACAGCTACAGCTACAGCTACTGCTACTGCTACAGCTACTGCTACAGCTACAGCTACTGCTACAGCTACTACTACAGCTACTGCTACAGCTACAGCTACAGCTACTGCTACAGCTACAGCTACAGCTACAGCTACAGCTACTGCTACAGCTACAGCTACTGCTACAGCTACAGCTACAGCTACTGCTATAGCTACTGCTACTGCTACAGCTACTGCTACAGCTACTGCTACAACTACAGCTACAGCTACTGCTACAGCTACTGCTACAGCTACTACTACAGCTACTGCTACAGCTACAGCTACAGCTACAGCTGCTGCTACAGCTACTGCTACAGCTACTGCTACAGCTACAGCTACAGCTACAGCTACAGCTACAGCTACAGCTACAGCTACAGCTACAGCTACAGCTACTGCTACTGCTACAGCTACTGCTACTGCTACTGCTACAGCTACAGCTACTGCTACAGCTACTGCTACAGCTACAGCTACTGCTACAGCTACAGCTACTGCTACAGCTACAGCTACAGCTACTGCTACAGCTACTGCTACTGCTACAGCTACAGCTACAGCTACTGCTACAGCTACAGCTACTGCTACAGCTACAGCTACTGCTACAGCTACAGCTACTGCTACAGCTACAGCTACTGCTACTGCTACAGCTACTGCTACAGCTACAGCTACTGCTACTGCTACAGCTACAGCTACTGCTACAGCTACAGCTACTGCTACAGCTACAGCTACTGCTACAGCTACAGCTACTGCTACTGCTACAGCTACAGCTACTGCTACAGCTACTACTACAGCTACAGCTACTGCTACTGCTACAGCTACTGCTACAGCTACTGCTACTGCTACAGCTACAGCTACTGTTACTGATACTGCTACTGCTACAGCTACAGCTACTGCTACTGCTACAGCTACTGCTACTACTACAGCTACTGCTACTGCTACTGCTACAGCTACAGCTACTGTTACTGATACTGCTACTGCTACAGCTACTGCTACAGCTACTACTACTGCTACTACTACAGCTACAGCTACTGCTACTGCTACAGCTACAGCTACTGCTACTGCTACAGCTACTGCTACTGCTACAGCTACTGCTACAGCTACTGCTACAGCTACAGCTACAGCTACAGCTACTGTTACTGATACTGCTACTGCTACAGCTACTGCTACAGCTACTACTACTGCTACTACTACAGCTACAGCTACTGCTACTGCTACAGCTACAGCTACTGCTACTGCTACAGCTACTGCTACTGCTACAGCTACTGCTACAGCTACTGCTACAGCTACAGCTACAGCTACAGCTACAGCTACAGCTACAGCTACAGCTACAGCTACAGCTACAGCTACTGCTACTGCTACAGCTACTGCTACTGCTACTGCTACAGCTACAGCTACTGCTACAGCTACTGCTACAGCTACAGCTACTGCTACAGCTACAGCTACTGCTACAGCTACAGCTACAGCTACTGCTACAGCTACTGCTACTGCTACAGCTACTGCTACTGCTACTGCTACAGCTACTGCTACAGCTACAGCTACTGCTACTGCTACTGCTACAGCTACTGCTACTGCTACAGCTACAGCTACTGCTACTGCTACTGCTACTGCTACTGCTACTGCTACAGCTACTGCTACAGCTACAGCTACTGCTACAGCTACAGCTACAGCTACTGCTACTGCTACAGCTACTGCTACTGCTACAGCTACTGCTACTGCTACAGCTACTGCTACTGCTACAGCTACTGCTACTGCTACAGCTACAGCTACAGCTACAGCTACTGCTACTGCTACAGCTACTGCTACTGCTACTGCTACAGCTACAGCTACTGCTACAGCTACTGCTACAGCTACAGCTACTGCTACAGCTACAGCTACAGCTACTGCTACAGCTACAGCTACTGCTACAGCTACAGCTACTGCTACAGCTACAGCTACTGCTACAGCTACAGCTACTGCTACAGCTACTGCTACAGCTACAGCTACAGCTACAGCTACAGCTACAGCTACAGCTACTGCTACTGCTACAGCTACTGCTACTGCTACTGCTACAGCTACAGCTACTGCTACAGCTACTGCTACAGCTACAGCTACTGCTACAGCTACAGCTACTGCTACAGCTACAGCTACAGCTACTGCTACAGCTACTGCTACTGCTACAGCTACTGCTACTGCTACTGCTACAGCTACTGCTACAGCTACAGCTACTGCTACTGCTACTGCTACAGCTACTGCTACTGCTACAGCTACAGCTACTGCTACTGCTACTGCTACTGCTACTGCTACTGCTACAGCTACTGCTACAGCTACAGCTACTGCTACAGCTACAGCTACAGCTACTGCTACTGCTACAGCTACTGCTACTGCTACAGCTACTGCTACTGCTACAGCTACTGCTACTGCTACAGCTACTGCTACTGCTACAGCTACAGCTACAGCTACAGCTACTGCTACTGCTACAGCTACTGCTACTGCTACTGCTACAGCTACAGCTACTGCTACAGCTACTGCTACAGCTACAGCTACTGCTACAGCTACAGCTACTGCTACAGCTACAGCTACAGCTACTGCTACTGCTACTGCTACAGCTACAGCTACTGCTACTGCTACAGCTACAGCTACTGCTACTGCTACAGCTACTGCTACAGCTACTGCTACAGCTACAGCTACTGCTACTGCTACAGCTACTGCTACAGCTACAGCTACTGCTACTGCTACAGCTACTGCTACAGCTACAGCTACAGCTACTGCTACAGCTACAGCTACAGCTACTGCTACAGCTACTGCTACTACTACAGCTACTGCTACTGCTACTGCTACAGCTACAGCTACTGTTACTGATACTGCTACTGCTACAGCTACTGCTACAGCTACTACTACTGCTACTACTACAGCTACAGCTACTGCTACTGCTACAGCTACAGCTACTGCTACTGCTACAGCTACTGCTACTGCTACAGCTACTGCTACAGCTACTGCTACAGCTACAGCTACAGCTACAGCTACTGTTACTGATACTGCTACTGCTACAGCTACTGCTACAGCTACTACTACTGCTACTACTACAGCTACAGCTACTGCTACAGCTACAGCTACTGCTACTGCTACAGCTACTGCTACAGCTACTGCTACTGCTACTGCTACAGCTACAGCTACTGCTACTGCTACAGCTACTGCTACTGCTACAGCTACTGCTACAGCTACTGCTACAGCTACAGCTACAGCTACAGCTACAGCTACAGCTACAGCTACAGCTACAGCTACAGCTACAGCTACTGCTACTGCTACAGCTACTGCTACTGCTACTGCTACAGCTACAGCTACTGCTACAGCTACTGCTACAGCTACAGCTACTGCTACAGCTACAGCTACTGCTACAGCTACAGCTACAGCTACTGCTACAGCTACTGCTACTGCTACAGCTACAGCTACAGCTACTGCTACAGCTACAGCTACTGCTACAGCTACTGCTACAGCTACTGCTACTGCTACAGCTACTGCTACAGCTACTGCTACAGCTACAGCTACAGCTACAGCTACAGCTACAGCTACTGCTACAGCTACAGCTACAGCTACAGCTACAGCTACAGCTACTGCTACTGCTACTGCTACAGCTACTGATACTGCTACTGCTACAGCTACTGCTACAGCTACTGCTACTGCTACAGCTACAGCTACAGCTACTGCTACAGCTACAGCTACTGCTACTGCTACAGCTACTGCTACTACTACAGCTACTGCTACTGCTACTGCTACAGCTACAGCTACTGTTACTGATACTGCTACTGCTACAGCTACTGCTACAGCTACTACTACTGCTACTACTACAGCTACAGCTACTGCTACTGCTACAGCTACAGCTACTGCTACTGCTACAGCTACTGCTACTGCTACAGCTACTGCTACAGCTACTGCTACAGCTACAGCTACAGCTACAGCTACTGTTACTGATACTGCTACTGCTACAGCTACTGCTACAGCTACTACTACTGCTACTACTACAGCTACAGCTACTGCTACTGCTACAGCTACAGCTACTGCTACTGCTACAGCTACTGCTACTGCTACAGCTACTGCTACAGCTACTGCTACAGCTACAGCTACAGCTACAGCTACAGCTACAGCTACAGCTACAGCTACAGCTACAGCTACAGCTACTGCTACTGCTACAGCTACTGCTACTGCTACAGCTACTGCTACTGCTACAGCTACTGCTACAGCTACTGCTACAGCTACAGCTACAGCTACAGCTACAGCTACAGCTACAGCTACAGCTACAGCTACAGCTACAGCTACTGCTACTGCTACAGCTACTGCTACTGCTACAGCTACTGCTACTGCTACAGCTACTGCTACTGCTACAGCTACTGCTACTGCTACAGCTACAGCTACAGCTACAGCTACTGCTACTGCTACAGCTACTGCTACTGCTACTGCTACAGCTACAGCTACTGCTACAGCTACTGCTACAGCTACAGCTACTGCTACAGCTACAGCTACTGCTACAGCTACAGCTACAGCTACTGCTACAGCTACTGCTACTGCTACAGCTACAGCTACAGCTACTGCTACAGCTACAGCTACTGCTACAGCTACAGCTACTGCTACAGCTACAGCTACTGCTACAGCTACAGCTACTGCTACAGCTACTGCTACAGCTACTGCTACAGCTACAGCTACTGCTACTGCTACAGCTACAGCTACTGCTACAGCTACAGCTACTGCTACAGCTACAGCTACTGCTACAGCTACAGCTACTGCTACAGCTACTGCTACAGCTACTGCTACAGCTACTGCTACAGCTACTGCTACTGCTACAGCTACTACTACTGCTACTGCTACTGCTACTGCTACAGCTACTGCTACAGCTACAGCTACAGCTACTGCTACAGCTACAGCTACTGCTACAGCTACAGCTACAGCTACTGCTACAGCTACTGCTACTGCTACAGCTACTGCTACTGCTACTGCTACAGCTACTGCTACAGCTACAGCTACTGCTACAGCTACAGCTACTGCTACTGCTACAGCTACTACTACTGCTACTGCTACTGCTACTGCTACAGCTACTGCTACAGCTACAGCTACAGCTACTGCTACAGCTACAGCTACTGCTACAGCTACTGCTACAGCTACAGCTACTGCTACAGCTACAGCTACTGCTACAGCTACTGCTACTGCTACTGCTACAGCTACTGCTACTGCTACTGCTACTGCTACAGCTACTGCTACTGCTACTGCTACAGCTACAGCTACTGCTACAGCTACTGCTACTGCTACTGCTACAGCTACTGCTACTGCTACTGCTACTGCTACAGCTACTGCTACTGCTACAGCTACAGCTACAGCTACTGCTACAGCTACTGCTACAGCTACAGCTACAGCTACTGCTACTGCTACAGCTACAGCTACTGCTACAGCTACAGCTACTGCTACTGCTACTGCTACAGCTACAGCTACAGCTACAGCTACAGCTACTGCTACAGCTACAGCTACTGCTACAGCTACAGCTACTGCTACAGCTACAGCTACTGCTACAGCTACAGCTACTGCTACAGCTACTGCTACAGCTACTGCTACAGCTACAGCTACTGCTACTGCTACAGCTACTACTACTGCTACTGCTACTGCTACTGCTACAGCTACTGCTACAGCTACAGCTACAGCTACTGCTACAGCTACAGCTACTGCTACAGCTACAGCTACAGCTACTGCTACAGCTACTGCTACTGCTACAGCTACTGCTACTGCTACTGCTACAGCTACTGCTACAGCTACAGCTACTGCTACAGCTACAGCTACTGCTACTGCTACAGCTACTGCTACTGCTACAACTAATGCTACAGCTACAGCTACTGCTACTGCTACTGCTACAGCTACTGCTACAGCTACAGCTACTGCTACAGCTACAGCTACTGCTACAGCTACAGCTACTGCTACAGCTACTGCTACAGCTACTGCTACAGCTACAGCTACTGCTACTGCTACAGCTACTACTACTGCTACTGCTACTGCTACTGCTACAGCTACTGCTACAGCTACAGCTACTGCTACAACTAATGCTACAGCTACAGCTACTGCTACTGCTACTGCTACAGCTACTGCTACAGCTACAGCTACTGCTACAGCTACAGCTACTGCTACAGCTACAGCTACTGCTACAGCTACTGCTACAGCTACTGCTACAGCTACAGCTACTGCTACTGCTACAGCTACTACTACTGCTACTGCTACTGCTACTGCTACAGCTACTGCTACAGCTACAGCTACTGCTACAGCTACTGCTACAGCTACAGCTACTGCTACAGCTACTGCTACTGCTACAGCTACTGCTACAGCTACTGCTACAGCTACTGCTACAGCTACTGCTACAGCTACAGCTACTGCTACTGCTACAGCTACAGCTACTGCTACTGCTACAACTAATGCTACAGCTACTGCTACAACTAATGCTACAGCTACAGCTACTGCTACTGCTACAGCTACTACTACTGCTACTGCTACTGCTACTGCTACAGCTACTGCTACAGCTACAGCTACAGCTACTGCTACAGCTACAGCTACTGCTACAGCTACTGCTACAGCTACAGCTACTACTACTGCTACTGCTACTGCTACTGCTACAGCTACTGCTACAGCTACAGCTACTGCTACAACTAATGCTACAGCTACTGCTACAGCTACAGCTACTGCTACAGCTACTGCTACTGCTACAGCTACAGATACAGATACAGCTACAGCTACTGCTACTACTACTGCTACTACTACAGCTACAGCTACTGCTACTGCTACAGCTACTGCTACTGCTACTGCTACAGCTACAGCTACTGCTACAGCTACTGCTACAGCTACAGCTACTGCTACTGCTACTGCTACAGCTACTGCTACTGCTACTGCTACAGCTACAGCTACTGCTACAGCTACTGCTACAGCTACAGCTACTGCTACTGCTACTGCTACAGCTACTGCTACAGCTACTGCTACAGCTACAGCTACAGCTACTGCTACAGCTACTGCTACTGCTACTACTACTGCTACTACTACAGCTACAGCTACTGCTACAGCTACAGCTACTGCTACAGCTACTGCTACAGCTACAGCTACAGCTACAGCTACAGCTACAGCTACAGCTACTGCTACTACTACTGCTACTACTACAGCTACAGCTACTGCTACTGCTACAGCTACTGCTACTGCTACTGCTACAGCTACAGCTACTGCTACAGCTACTGCTACAGCTACAGCTACTGCTACTGCTACTGCTACAGCTACTGCTACAGCTACTGCTACAGCTACAGCTACAGCTACTGCTACAGCTACAGCTACAGCTACAGCTACAGCTACTGCTACTACTACTGCTACTACTACAGCTACAGCTACTGCTACTGCTACAGCTACTGCTACTGCTACTGCTACAGCTACAGCTACTGCTACAGCTACTGCTACAGCTACAGCTACTGCTACTGCTACTGCTACAGCTACTGCTACAGCTACTGCTACAGCTACAGCTACAGCTACTGCTACAGCTACTGCTACTGCTACTACTACTGCTACTACTACAGCTACAGCTACTGCTACAGCTACAGCTACAGCTACAGCTACTGCTACAGCTACTGCTACAGCTACAGCTACAGCTACAGCTACAGCTACAGCTACAGCTACTGCTACTACTACTGCTACTACTACAGCTACAGCTACTGCTACTGCTACAGCTACTGCTACTGCTACAGCTACAGCTACAGCTACTGCTACTGCTACATCTACTGCTACTGCTACAGCTACTGCTACAGCTACTGCTACAGCTACTGCTACTGCTACTGCTACAGCTACAGCTACTGCTACAGCTACAGCTACTGCTACAGCTACTGCTACAGCTACTGCTACAGCTACTGCTACAGCTACTGCTACTGCTACAGCTACTGCTACTGCTACTGCTACAGCTACAGCTACAGCTACAGCTACAGCTACTGCTGCTGCTACTGCTACAGCTACTGCTACAGCTACTGCTACTGCTACTGCTACAGCTACTGCTACTGCTACTGCTACAGCTACTGCTACTGCTACAGCTACAGCTACAGCTACTGCTACAGCTACAGCTACTGCTACAGCTACAGCTACAGCTACAGCTACAGCTACTGCTACAGCTACTGCTACTACTACTGCTACTACTACAGCTACAGCTACTGCTACTGCTACAGCTACTGCTACTGCTACAGCTACAGCTACAGCTACTGCTACTGCTACATCTACTGCTACTGCTACAGCTACTGCTACAGCTACTGCTACAGCTACTGCTACTGCTACTGCTACTGCTACAGCTACTGCTACAGCTACTGCTACAGCTACAGCTACAGCTACTGCTACAGCTACTGCTACTGCTACTACTACTGCTACTACTACAGCTACAGCTACTGCTACAGCTACTGCTACAGCTACAGCTACAGCTACAGCTACAGCTACAGCTACAGCTACTGCTACTACTACTGCTACTACTACAGCTACAGCTACTGCTACTGCTACAGCTACTGCTACAGCTACAGCTACAGCTACAGCTACAGCTACTGCTACAGCTACTGCTACAGCTACTGCTACTGCTACTGCTACAGCTACAGCTACTGCTACAGCTACTGCTACTGCTACAGCTACTGCTACTGCTACAGCTACTGCTACAGCTACAGCTACTGCTACAGCTACAGCTACAGCTACAGCTACAGCTACTGCTACTGCTACTGCTACAGCTACAGCTACTGCTACTGCTACATCTACTGCTACTGCTACAGCTACTGCTACAGCTACTGCTACAGCTACTGCTACTGCTACTGCTACTGCTACAGCTACTGCTACAGCTACTGCTACAGCTACAGCTACAGCTACTGCTACAGCTACTGCTACTGCTACTACTACTGCTACTACTACAGCTACAGCTACTGCTACAGCTACTGCTACAGCTACTGCTACAGCTACAGCTACAGCTACAGCTACAGCTACAGCTACAGCTACTGCTACTACTACTGCTACTACTACAGCTACAGCTACTGCTACAGCTACAGCTACTGCTACAGCTACTGCTACAGCTACAGCTACAGCTACAGCTACTGCTACTGCTACAGCTACAGCTACAGCTACTGCTACAGCTACTGCTACAGCTACAGCTACAGCTACAGCTACAGCTACAGCTACAGCTACTGCTACTACTACTGCTACTACTACAGCTACAGCTACTGCTACTGCTACAGCTACAGCTACTGCTACTGCTACATCTACTGCTACTGCTACAGCTACTGCTACAGCTACTGCTACAGCTACTGCTACTGCTACTGCTACAGCTACAGCTACTGCTACAGCTACAGCTACTGCTACAGCTACAGCTACAGCTACAGCTACTGCTACTGCTACTGCTACAGCTACTGCTACAGCTACAGCTACAGCTACTGCTACTGCTACAGCTACAGCTACAGCTACAGCTACAGCTACTGCTACTACTACTGCTACTACTACAGCTACAGCTACTGCTACAGCTACTGCTACAGCTACTGCTACAGCTACAGCTACTGCTACTGCTACAGCTACAGCTACAGCTACAGCTACAGCTACTGCTACTGCTACAGCTACAGCTACAGCTACTGCTACTGCTACAGCTACAGCTACAGCTACAGCTACAGCTACAGCTACAGCTACTGCTACTACTACTGCTACTACTACAGCTACAGCTACTGCTACAGCTACAGCTACTGCTACAGCTACTGCTACAGCTACTGCTACAGCTACTGCTACTGCTACAGCTACTGCTACAGCTACTGCTACTGCTACTGCTACAGCTACTGCTACAGCTACTACTACAGCTACAGCTACAGCTACAGCTACTGCTACTGCTACAACTAATGCTACAGCTACTGCTACAACTAATGCTACAGCTACTGCTACAGCTACTGCTACAGCTACTGCTACTGCTACTGCTACTGCTACAGCTACAGCTACTGCTACTACTACTGCTACTACTACAGCTACAGCTACTGCTACAGCTACTGCTACAGCTACTGCTACAGCTACTGCTACAGCTACTGCTACAGCTACAGCTACAGCTACTGCTACTGCTACTGCTACAGCTACAGCTACAGCTACAGCTACAGCTACAGCTACAGCTACAGCTACTGCTACAGATACTGCTACTGCTACTGCTACAGCTACTGCTACAGCTACTGCTACAGCTACAGCTACTGCTACAGCTACAGCTACTGCTACAGCTACTGCTACAGCTACTGCTACAGCTACAGCTACAGCTACTGCTACTGCTACTGCTACAGCTACAGCTACAGCTACAGCTACAGCTACAGCTACAGCTACAGCTACTGCTACAGATACTGCTACTGCTACTGCTACAGCTACTGCTACAGCTACTGCTACAGCTACAGCTACAGCTACTGCTACTGCTACTGCTACAGCTACTGCTACAGCTACTGCTACAGCTACAGCTACAGCTACAGCTACAGCTACTGCTACTGCTACAGCTACTGCTACAGCTACAGCTACTGCTACTGCTACAGCTACAGCTACTGCTACAGCTACTGCTACAGCTACTGCTACTGCTACAGCTACAGCTACTGCTACAGCTACTGCTACAGCTACTGCTATAGCTACTGCTACAGCTACTACTACAGCTACAGCTACAGATACTGCTACTGCTACTGCTACAGCTACTGCTATAGCTACTGCTACAGCTACTGCTACAGCTACTGCTACAGCTACAGCTACTGCTACAGCTACTGCTACTGCTACAGCTACAGCTACTGCTACTGCTACTGCTACAGCTACAGCTACTGCTACTGCTACAGCTACTGCTACCTCTACTACTGCTACAGCTACTGCTACAGCTACTGCTACAGCTACAGCTACTGCTACAGCTACTGCTACAGCTACTGCTACTGCTACAGCTACAGCTACTGCTACAGCTACTGCTACAGCTACTGCTACTGCTACTGCTACAGCTACAGCTACTGCTACTGCTACTGCTACTGCTACTGCTACTGCTACTGCTACAGCTACTGCTACAGCTACTGCTACTGCTACAGCTACTGCTACAGCTACTGCTACAGCTACTGCTACAGATACTGCTACTGCTACAGCTACTGCTACAGCTACAGCTACTGCTACAGCTACAGCTACTGCTACTGCTACAGCTACTGCTACAGCTACAGCTACTGCTACAGCTACAGCTACAGCTACAGCTACTGCTACAGCTACAGCTACTGCTACTACTACTGCTACTGCTACTGCTACTGCTACAGCTACTGCTACAGCTACAGCTACAGCTACTGCTACAGCTACTGCTACTGCTACTGCTACTGCTACAGCTACAGCTACTGCTACAGCTACTGCTACAGCTACTGCTACAGCTACAGCTACTGCTACTGCTACAGCTACTGCTACAGCTACAGCTACTGCTACAGCTACTGCTACTGCTACAGCTACAGCTACTGCTACTGCTACTGCTACAGCTACAGCTACTGCTACAGCTACTGCTACTGCTACAGCTACAGCTACTGCTACTGCTACTGCTACAGCTACAGCTACTGCTACTGCTACTGCTACTGCTACTTCTACTGCTACAGCTACTGCTACAGCTACTACTACAGCTACAGCTACAGCTACAGCTACTGCTACTGCTACTGCTACTGCTACAGCTACAGCTACTGCTACTGCTACAGCTACTGCTACCTCTACTACTGCTACAGCTACTGCTACAGCTACTGCTACAGCTACAGCTACTGCTACAGCTACTGCTACAGCTACTGCTACTGCTACTGCTACTGCTACAGCTACAGCTACAGCTACAACTACAGCTACAGCTACAGCTACATCTACTGCTACAGCTACTGCTACAGCTACAGCTACAGCTACTGCTACAGCTACTGCTACAGCTACAGCTACAGCTACTGCTACTGCTACAGCTACTGCTACTGCTACAGCTACTGCTACAGCTACTGCTACAGCTACTGCTACAGCTACTGCTACAGATACTGCTACTGCTACAGCTACTGCTACAGCTACAGCTACTGCTACAGCTACTGCTACAGATACTGCTACTGCTACAGCTACTGCTACAGCTACAGCTACTGCTACTGCTACTGCTACTGCTACAGCTACAGCTACTGCTACTGCTATAGCTACTGCTACTGCTACAGCTACTGCTACTGCTACTGCTACAGCTACAGCTACTGCTACAGCTACTGCTACAGCTACAGCTACAGCTACTGCTACAGCTACTGCTACTGCTACTGCTACTGCTACAGCTACAGCTACTGCTACAGCTACTGCTACAGCTACTGCTACAGATACTGCTACTGCTACAGCTACTGCTACAGCTACAGCTACTGCTACTGCTACTGCTACTGCTACAGCTACAGCTACTGCTACTGCTATAGCTACTGCTACTGCTACAGCTACTGCTACTGCTACTGCTACAGCTACAGCTACTGCTACAGCTACTGCTACAGCTACAGCTACAGCTACTGCTACAGCTACTGCTACTGCTACTGCTACTGCTACAGCTACAGCTACTGCTACAGCTACTGCTACAGCTACAGCTACTGCTACTGCTACTGCTACTGCTACAGCTACTGCTACAGCTACTGCTACAGCTACAGCTACTGCTACTGCTACAGCTACTGCTACTGCTACAGCTACTGCTACAGCTACAGCTACTGCTACAGCTACTGCTACTGCTACTGCTACAGCTACAGCTACAGCTACAGCTACAGCTACAGCTACTGCTACAGCTACTGCTACAGCTACTGCTACTGCTACAGCTACTGCTACAGCTACAGCTACTGCTACAGCTACAGCTACTGCTACAGCTACTGCTACAGCTACAGCTACTGCTACAGCTACAGCTACTGCTACTGCTACAGCTACAGCTACAGCTACTACTACAGCTACAGCTACAGCTACTGCTACAGCTACTGCTACAGCTACAGCTACAGCTACTGCTACAGCTACTGCTACAGCTACTGCTACAGCTACAGCTACTGCTACAGCTACTGCTACAGCTACAGCTACTACTAATACTACTACTACTGCTACTGCTACTGCTACAGCTACAGCTACTGCTACAGCTACTGCTACAGCTACAGCTACTGCTACAGCTACAGCTACTGCTACAGCTACTGCTACAGCTACAGCTACTGCTACAGCTACAGCTACTGCTACTGCTACAGCTACAGCTACAGCTACAGCTACTGCTACTGCTACTGCTACAGCTACAGCTACTGCTACAGCTACTGCTACAGCTACTGCTACAGCTACTGCTACTGCTACTGCTACAGCTACTGCTACTGCTACTGCTACTGCTATAGCTACTGCTACAGCTACTGCTACAGCTACTGCTACAGCTACTGCTACAGCTACAGCTACTGCTACAGCTACAGCTACAGCTACTGCTACTGCTACTGCTACAGCTACAGCTACTGCTACAGCTACTGCTACAGCTACAGCTACAGCTACTGCTACTGCTACAGCTACTGCTACAGCTACAGCTACTGCTACTGCTACTGCTACAGCTACTGCTACAGCTACAGCTACTGCTACAGCTACAGCTACTGCTACAGCTACTGCTACAGCTACAGCTACAGCTACTGCTACAGCTACTGCTACTGCTACAGCTACAGCTACAGCTACAGCTACTGCTACTGCTACTGCTACAGCTACAGCTACTGCTACAGCTACTGCTACAGCTACAGCTACTGCTACTGCTACAGCTACTGCTACAGCTACAGCTACAGCTACAGCTACTGCTACTGCTACAGCTACTGCTACAGCTACAGCTACTGCTACAGCTACTGCTACAGCTACTGCTACAGCTACAGCTACTGCTACAGCTACTGCTACAGCTACAGCTACTACTAATACTACTACTACTGCTACTGCTACTGCTACAGCTACAGCTACTGCTACAGCTACTGCTACAGCTACAGCTACTGCTACAGCTACAGCTACTGCTACAGCTACTGCTACAGCTACAGCTACTGCTACAGCTACAGCTACTGCTACTGCTACAGCTACAGCTACAGCTACAGCTACTGCTACTGCTACTGCTACAGCTACAGCTACTGCTACAGCTACTGCTACAGCTACTGCTACAGCTACAGCTACAGCTACAGCTACTGCTACTGCTACTGCTACAGCTACAGCTACTGCTACAGCTACTGCTACAGCTACAGCTACAGCTACTGCTACTGCTACAGCTACTGCTACAGCTACAGCTACTGCTACTGCTACTGCTACAGCTACTGCTACAGCTACAGCTACTGCTACAGCTACAGCTACTGCTACAGCTACTGCTACAGCTACAGCTACAGCTACTGCTACAGCTACTGCTACTGCTACAGCTACAGCTACAGCTACAGCTACTGCTACTGCTACTGCTACAGCTACAGCTACTGCTACAGCTACTGCTACAGCTACAGCTACTGCTACTGCTACAGCTACTGCTACAGCTACAGCTACAGCTACAGCTACTGCTACTGCTACAGCTACTGCTACAGCTACAGCTACTGCTACAGCTACTGCTACAGCTACAGCTACTGCTACTGCTACTGCTACTGCTACTGCTACAGCTACTGCTACAGCTACTGCTACAGCTACAGCTACTGCTACAGCTACTGCTACAGCTACTGCTACAGATACTGCTACTGCTACAGCTACTGCTACAGCTACAGCTACTGCTACTGCTACTGCTACTGCTACAGCTACAGCTACTGCTACTGCTATAGCTACTGCTACTGCTACAGCTACTGCTACTGCTACTGCTACAGCTACAGCTACTGCTACAGCTACTGCTACAGCTACAGCTACAGCTACTGCTACAGCTACTGCTACTGCTACTGCTACTGCTACAGCTACAGCTACTGCTACAGCTACTGCTACAGCTACAGCTACTGCTACTGCTACTGCTACTGCTACTGCTACAGCTACTGCTACAGCTACTGCTACAGCTACAGCTACTGCTACAGCTACTGCTACAGCTACAGCTACAGCTACTGCTACAGCTACTGCTACTGCTACAGCTACAGCTACAGCTACAGCTACTGCTACTGCTACTGCTACAGCTACAGCTACTGCTACAGCTACTGCTACAGCTACAGCTACTGCTACTGCTACAGCTACTGCTACAGCTACAGCTACTGCTACAGCTACAGCTACTGCTACAGCTACAGCTACTGCTACTGCTACAGCTACAGCTACAGCTACAGCTACTGCTACTGCTACTGCTACAGCTACAGCTACTGCTACAGCTACTGCTACAGCTACAGCTACTGCTACTGCTACTGCTACAGCTACTGCTACAGCTACAGCTACAGCTACTGCTACAGCTACTGCTACTGCTACTGCTACTGCTACAGCTACAGCTACAGCTACAGCTACTGCTACAGCTACTGCTACTGCTACTGCTACTGCTACAGCTACAGCTACTGCTACAGCTACTGCTACAGCTACTGCTACAGCTACAGCTACTGCTACTGCTACAGCTACTGCTACAGCTACAGCTACAGCTACTGCTACAGCTACAGCTACTGCTACTGCTACTGCTACTGCTACAGCTACAGCTACTGCTACTGCTATAGCTACTGCTACTGCTACAGCTACTGCTACTGCTACTGCTACAGCTACAGCTACTGCTACAGCTACTGCTACAGCTACAGCTACAGCTACTGCTACAGCTACTGCTACTGCTACTGCTACTGCTACAGCTACAGCTACTGCTACAGCTACTGCTACAGCTACAGCTACTGCTACTGCTACTGCTACTGCTACTGCTACAGCTACTGCTACAGCTACTGCTACAGCTACAGCTACAGCTACAGCTACTGCTACTGCTACAGCTACTGCTACAGCTACAGCTACTGCTACTGCTACTGCTACAGCTACAGCTACTGCTACTGCTACTGCTACAGCTACAGCTACAGCTACAGCTACTGCTACAGCTACTGCTACTGCTACTGCTACTGCTACAGCTACAGCTACTGCTACAGCTACTGCTACAGCTACTGCTACAGCTACAGCTACTGCTACTGCTACAGCTACTGCTACAGCTACAGCTACAGCTACAGCTACTGCTACTGCTACAGCTACTGCTACAGCTACAGCTACTGCTACAGCTACTGCTACAGCTACAGCTACTGCTACTGCTACTGCTACTGCTACTGCTACAGCTACTGCTACAGCTACTGCTACAGCTACAGCTACTGCTACAGCTACTGCTACAGCTACAGCTACTGCTACTGCTACAGCTACTGCTACAGCTACTGCTACTGCTACTGCTACTGCTACAGCTACTGCTACAGCTACAGCTACTGCTACAGCTACAGCTACTGCTACAGCTACTGCTACAGCTACAGCTACAGCTACTGCTACAGCTACTGCTACTGCTACAGCTACAGCTACAGCTACAGCTACTGCTACTGCTACTGCTACAGCTACAGCTACTGCTACAGCTACTGCTACAGCTACAGCTACTGCTACTGCTACAGCTACTGCTACAGCTACAGCTACAGCTACAGCTACTGCTACTGCTACAGCTACTGCTACAGCTACAGCTACTGCTACAGCTACTGCTACAGCTACAGCTACTGCTACTGCTACTGCTACTGCTACTGCTACAGCTACTGCTACAGCTACTGCTACAGCTACAGCTACAGCTACAGCTACTGCTACTGCTACAGCTACTGCTACAGCTACAGCTACTGCTACAGCTACTGCTACAGCTACAGCTACAGCTACTGCTACTGCTACAGCTACTGCTACTGCTACAGCTACTGCTACAGCTACTGCTACAGCTACAGCTACTGCTACAGCTACTGCTACTGCTACAGCTACTGCTACAGCTACTGCTACAGCTACTGCTACAGCTACAGCTACTGCTACAGCTACAGCTACTGCTACTGCTACAGCTACAGCTACTGCTACAGCTACTGCTACAGCTACTGCTACAGCTACAGCTACAGCTACTGCTACAGCTACTGCTACTGCTACTGCTACTGCTACAGCTACAGCTACTGCTACAGCTACTGCTACAGCTACTGCTACAGCTACAGCTACTGCTACAGCTACAGCTACTGCTACTGCTACAGCTACAGCTACAGCTACAGCTACTGCTACTGCTACTGCTACAGCTACAGCTACTGCTACAGCTACTGCTACAGCTACAGCTACTGCTACTGCTACTGCTACAGCTACTGCTACAGCTACAGCTACTGCTACTGCTACAGCTACTGCTACAGCTACTGCTACAGCTACAGCTACAGCTACTGCTACAGCTACTGCTACTGCTACTGCTACTGCTACAGCTACAGCTACTGCTACAGCTACTGCTACAGCTACTGCTACAGCTACAGCTACTGCTACTGCTACAGCTACTGCTACAGCTACAGCTACTGCTACAGCTACTGCTACTGCTACAGCTACAGCTACTGCTACTGCTACTGCTACAGCTACAGCTACTGCTACAGCTACTGCTACTGCTACAGCTACAGCTACTGCTACTGCTACTGCTACAGCTACAGCTACTGCTACTGCTACTGCTACTGCTACTTCTACTGCTACAGCTACTGCTACAGCTACTACTACAGCTACAGCTACAGCTACAGCTACTGCTACAGCTACTGCTACAGCTACTGCTACTGCTACAGCTACAGCTACTGCTACTACTACTGCTACTGCTACTGCTACTGCTACAGCTACTGCTACTGCTACTGCTACTGCTACTGCTACTGCTACAGCTACGGCTACAACTACTGCTACAGCTACTGCTACAGCTACTGCTACAGCTACTGCTACTGCTACAGCTACTGCTACTGCTACAGCTACAGCTACAGCTACAGCTACAGCTACAGCTACAGCTACTGCTACAGCTACTGCTACTGCTACAGCTACTGCTACAGCTACAGCTACTGCTACAGCTACTGCTACAGCTACTGCTACTGCTACAGCTACTGCTACAGCTACAGCTACTGCTACAGCTACAGCTACTGCTACAGCTACTGCTACAGCTACAGCTACAGCTACGGCTACAACTACTGCTACTGCTACAGCTACTGCTACTGCTACAGCTACAGCTACTGCTACTACTACTGCTACTGCTACTGCTACTGCTACAGCTACTGCTACTGCTACTGCTACTGCTACTGCTACTGCTACAGCTACGGCTACAACTACTGCTACAGCTACTGCTACAGCTACTGCTACTGCTACTGCTACAGCTACAGCTACTGCTACAGCTACAGCTACTGCTACAGCTACAGCTACAGCTACAGCTACTGCTACTGCTACTGCTACAGCTACTGCTACAGCTACAGCTACAGCTACTGCTACTGCTACAGCTACAGCTACAGCTACAGCTACAGCTACTGCTACTACTACTGCTACTACTACAGCTACAGCTACTGCTACAGCTACTGCTACTGCTACAGCTACTGCTACTGCTACAGCTACTGCTACAGCTACAGCTACAGCTACTGCTACTGCTACAGCTACAGCTACAGCTACAGCTACAGCTACAGCTACAGCTACTGCTACTACTACTGCTACTACTACAGCTACAGCTACTGCTACAGCTACAGCTACTGCTACAGCTACTGCTACAGCTACTGCTACAGCTACTGCTACTGCTACAGCTACTGCTACAGCTACTGCTACTGCTACAACTAATGCTACAGCTACTGCTACAACTAATGCTACAGCTACAGCTACAGCTACAGCTACAGCTACTGCTACTACTACTGCTACTACTACAGCTACAGCTACTGCTACAGCTACTGCTACAGCTACTGCTACAGCTACTGCTACAGCTACAGCTACTGCTACTGCTACAGCTACTGCTACTGCTACTGCTACTGCTACAGCTACAGCTACAGCTACAGCTACAGCTACAGCTACAGCTACAGCTACTGCTACAGCTACAGCTACTGCTACAGCTACTGCTACAGCTACTGCTACAGCTACAGCTACTGCTACTGCTACAGCTACTGCTACAGCTACAGCTACTGCTACAGCTACTGCTACAGCTACAGCTACTGCTACTGCTACTGCTACAGCTACTGCTACAGCTACAGCTACTGCTACAGCTACAGCTACTGCTACTGCTACAGCTACTGCTACAGCTACTGCTACAGCTACTGCTATAGCTACTGCTACAGCTACTACTACAGCTACAGCTACTGCTACAGCTACTGCTACTGCTACTACTACAGCTACAGCTACTGCTACAGCTACGGCTACAACTACTGCTACAGCTACTGCTACAGCTACAGCTACTGCTACTGCTGCTGCTACTACTGATTCTGCTGCTGCTGTTGGTGCTACTACTACTGCTACTGCTACTGCTACTGCTACCTCTACTGCTGCTACTACTACTGCTATATTGCTAATGCTACTGATACTGCTACTGCTGCTGCTACTGCTACTACTACTGCTACTACTGCTACTGCTACTGCTACAGCTACGGCTACAACTACGGCTACAGCTACTGCTACTGCTGCTGCTACTACTGATTCTGCTGCTGCTGTTGGTGCTACTACTACTGCTACTGCTACTGCTACTGCTACCTCTACTGCTGCTACTACTACTGCTATATTGCTAATGCTACTGATACTGCTACTGCTGCTGCTACTGCTACTACTACTGCTACTACTGCTACTGCTACTGCTGCTACTGCTACTGCTACTGCTACTGCTACTGCTACAGCTACGGCTACAACTACTGCTACAGCTACTGCTACAGCTACTGCTACTGCTACTGCTACAGCTACAGCTACTGCTACAGCTACAGCTACTGCTACAGCTACAGCTACAGCTACAGCTACTGCTACTGCTACTGCTACAGCTACTGCTACAGCTACAGCTACAGCTACTGCTACTGCTACAGCTACAGCTACAGCTACAGCTACAGCTACTGCTACTACTACTGCTACTACTACAGCTACAGCTACTGCTACAGCTACTGCTACTGCTACAGCTACTGCTACTGCTACAGCTACTGCTACAGCTACAGCTACAGCTACTGCTACTGCTACAGCTACAGCTACAGCTACAGCTACAGCTACAGCTACAGCTACTGCTACTACTACTGCTACTACTACAGCTACAGCTACTGCTACAGCTACAGCTACTGCTACAGCTACTGCTACAGCTACTGCTACAGCTACTGCTACTGCTACAGCTACTGCTACAGCTACTGCTACAGCTACTGCTATAGCTACTGCTACAGCTACTACTACAGCTACAGCTACTGCTACAGCTACTGCTACTGCTACTACTACAGCTACAGCTACAGCTACTGCTACAGCTACTGCTACAGCTACTGCTACAGCTACTGCTACAGCTACTGCTACAGCTACTGCTACAGCTACTACTACTGCTACAGCTACTGCTACAGCTACAGCTACTGCTACTGCTACAGCTACTGCTACAGCTACAGCTACTGCTACAGCTACTGCTACTGCTACAGCTACAGCTACTGCTACTGCTACTGCTACAGCTACAGCTACTGCTACTGCTACTGCTACTGCTACTTCTACTGCTACAGCTACTGCTACAGCTACTACTACAGCTACAGCTACAGCTACAGCTACTGCTACAGCTACTGCTACAGCTACTGCTACTGCTACAGCTACAGCTACTGCTACTACTACTGCTACTGCTACTGCTACTGCTACAGCTACTGCTACTGCTACTGCTACTGCTACTGCTACTGCTACAGCTACGGCTACAACTACTGCTACAGCTACTGCTACAGCTACTGCTACAGCTACTGCTACTGCTACAGCTACTGCTACAGCTACTGCTACTGCTACAGCTACAGCTACTGCTACTACTACTGCTACTGCTACTGCTACTGCTACAGCTACTGCTACTGCTACTGCTACTGCTACTGCTACTGCTACAGCTACGGCTACAACTACTGCTACAGCTACTGCTACAGCTACAGCTACTGCTACTGCTGCTGCTACTACTGATTCTGCTGCTGCTGTTGGTGCTACTACTACTGCTACTGCTACTGCTACTGCTACCTCTACTGCTGCTACTACTACTGCTATATTGCTAATGCTACTGATACTGCTACTGCTGCTGCTACTGCTACTACTACTGCTACTACTGCTACTGCTACTGCTACAGCTACGGCTACAACTACGGCTACAGCTACTGCTACTGCTGCTGCTACTACTGATTCTGCTGCTGCTGTTGGTGCTACTACTACTGCTACTGCTACTGCTACTGCTACCTCTACTGCTGCTACTACTACACTGATACTGCTACTGCTGCTGCTACTGCTACTACTACTGCTACTACTGCTACTGCTACTGCTGCTACTGCTATTGCTGCTGCTGCTAATGCTACTATTGCTACTGCTACTGCTGCTGCTGCTGATATTACTACTACTACTAATATTACTATAATAATGTGGATGTTACTATTATAATAGGTACCCTTACTATGGAACCCAGAACAGGATGATCGACAGAGAACCTTCAACTGTACACAAGATGAAGGAGACCTACTGGACCACTAAACAGGTTAGTGTCAACCCACATGTAAAGTACACACACACACACACACACACACACACACACACACACACACACACACACACACACACACACACACACACACACACACACACACACACACACACACACACACACACACACACACACACACACACACACACACACACACACACACACACACACACACACACACACACACACACACACACACACACACACACACACACACACACACACACACACACACACACACACACACACATGTATATATATATATATATATATATAAACACGTACATGCATACACGCACACACATATACATTTGAGTAAATATTTAATATTTAAGTTGAGAATTATCATCTGAAAAATAAAATATCAAAAAATCATATAAATTATATGATATATAAATATAACATATGAAGATGATATATGATGTATGCTAATGTCATATGATGTATGATGATATATTATTTACAATGATATTGAATTGAATTTAATTGAATTGAAATTTATATAGTTTGTATTGAATGAATGTTTAAATAAATATTTATATGACCATATATTGAATATACAGAATGATATTCAGAAAAAGTAGCTTATATTAAGAATATCCTTATAACAGAAATATCATATATTGATGATATAATAATAATAATAAAATAATAAGAAAATCTATTAATAAGGATATAATATAAGAATATTAATATCAAATACATGTATACATTAATAATAATCATAATAATAGTGCACATAATAATAATAATAATACTTATGTTCATAACAAATAGTAATATTATAAAATCTATGAATTGTTAACAGGGATTACATGATTCATCTAATAACTAGTTATGAATGGAAACTCTGTAAATGATGAGTCTATATGCGTCTATTTGCATCCATATTAGAAAGTAATACCTTGATATATAAAATACTTAATTTACAAACAAAATCGATTAAGTTTACCTAGACAATTGTTATTACAATAGACAACCTTGCAATACTAATCATCATGTGTCAGGTGGTGATGAAGAAACTGGGTAAGAAGGAGGATGAGAATCTGATATCTTCAGATGCACAACTGGATGCTAAACTTGAGGTTATTTACCTACGCAATCATCAACTTCATTATAACATATATAACATATATATATATATATATATATATATATTTTTATTTTATTTTATTTATTTTTATTTGGTGGAGTCCTTTCATCCCATCCAGGAACTTAGATGAAGTTTTTACTTATAACCATATATGGCTCTAATGTCCCCTCGAAGCCGCTCTCATGTTAAGGCATCCATGGTTTTAACGAGAGCCGATCATTTATTTATACACAATTATATAAGATCACTTCTAAATAATATTTTAAGACCCATTTTATAAAATTAATTAATGGTCCGGACGAGGCTCGAACCCGTGTCCTACTGCTTGTGTGTCTGACGCCTTAGCCACTGAGCCACATAGGCAGTTATATATATATATATATATATATATATATATATATATATATATATATATATAATAATTAGATGCAGGTGTATTTTACTAAGTTTTAATGCATTGCATATCAGGTTTAATATTATTAATTTAATTATAAATATTAACATTAATTAAAGTTAATGATTTGACAGGTAATTAACAAATTAAAGACTACATTTCATATCGTAAACAAATTGAAACACATTTGAAGAATATTTAAATTAATAAATGTACATCAAATAATTAAATGCATTAGATATGCATATGTATAATAATGAAGTGACAAGAGATTAATGTAGTCGCAATAGCTTACTTGATTACAAGCTAAATACTATATATAGTATGTATTTGATGTACATGATTGATCAATATGCTCATCAATTAGATGTATTAAAGCCAAATAAAAACAACATATTAAAAACAACATATCCTATGTTTTGTTATATATTAGTAATATACACTTAGTTTTTATTATAAAAATAATAATTTAAAGCTTATTTTTCATTTTAAAAGTGTATAGTTGGATACAAATTTACATTATAAACAACACATAGTTCCGAAAATGTACCCTATATAGGTGGCTCTGTTGGTTTTTGTATATAAAATAGAATTACACAATTTCGCATGAGTGTTATATATTTCCTTAGAAAAATCTTTGGAAACATTATGAAACCTAAATCTGTGTTTCGAAGTGATTTAGATACCACTGCTAGAAGAGGGAGGGAGTATGTATTAATTACGTTGCGTAGATAACGAGTGTTATATATTTGATTAGCAAAATCTTTGGTATTATTATTTCTAAAATGTAAACAGGACTAGTGATTATATTCTATATAATATATGATTGTTATTAATGATTTCTAACTAAACACCCTGTTTACATAACACAAAATGTGTGTGTGTCACCTCGTAATGATTGATTGTTAATGATTATTTAAGTGATACACATGGTATAACTAAACCTACTATAGATTCATTATAGTGTATCATTCAATACTACATACTTAATATCGATGATTAAGTATAGCACACATATGAGATAATAGATCTTTTGATAAGATATGATAAAAGAACTTTAGATGATAAGAGATATTCAGATAAAAGATAGTTAAAAAATAGATATCCACGTAAGAGCTATTTCGGTGAGATACTAGATAAGATATGCAAGCAGTGTAAGTCTAGCCTTAATGAATACACACAACACATGAAGGTTTTTAAAGCTGTTAGGAACTCGTGCAACAACTTGCAGCGCTGCATCGAGATATATCAAGATCGCTTGTGCAGTTAGTTCTTACTACTACTACTACTACTACTACTACTACTACTACTACTACTACTACTACTACTACTACTACCCCACCCCCATTAGTGCTGTCACAGGAAGAGAACAGTATGGGTCGCTTCCTTAAGTCAGCCTCTCAAGCAGATAAGACGAGGGCAGGAGAAATAATGTGTGCTGTTGGTAAGGCTCAGAGTACATCCGCACAACAAAGGTTTTTTATAATAAATATACATATATTATCACATTGTCTGTGAATAATATAATATTATATTAGAATATATTATATTCAATATATATTATTTTAATTTTAAAAATGATCTTGAAAATATTTTATTTAATACATTTGTTATAGTTCATTATATTTATATATATATACATATTACTAGTCTATATTACTACTATCTATGCTATTATCACATTTAATAAGTGATTAATCAACCAGTGTACATTTCTCTATCTAACACATATAACAATGCTGCTGCTGCTTGCATTCATCAATATATATATATATATATATATATCTCATATATTTAAATTTGCATTCATTATAATATAATAGGAACATCATAATATCTATACATCACGACCTTGACCCCTGCTCCCCCTGCGACCTAGATTAGCGCTACGCACGCCGTTGATGCGCCTGTACAGCGAACTCGACACGTTCCGGAACCGCGCCATCGAAGACACCCTACAGACAGTGAACCGTATGGAACAGTCACGTACCGAGTACAGGGGCGCCTTGCTCTGGATGAAGGACGGCTCCAATAACCTTGACCCCGACACGCATAAACAACTCGAGAAGTTCAGAAAGGTTCACGACCTCTACCTCACGCGCGCTACGGGCTAACTTGCTATAACACCTAGCCGTATAGATCATTCATGTATCTATATTAACATTAGACTGAGGTAATTAACATGTGACTATCGCTAACCACCTGACCCTCTTTAGTTAACCACAAGTATCTACCATAACCCAACATAGTTACTATTGTACACTGTGTGTGTTCACCATACCACTGCTATATAATTCTATATTGTGCATGTTATCGTCATACATAATTAATAGCACCAATATTACCCACTACTAGCGATGTATAATACACCCACACCCGATACCTAACACTTGACCTCTATCTCCACTATTATAACCACCATGACCTTCAACTCCACCATTACACCCCCCCATTGATGACCTTCAGTTCCTATATTATAACCACCACGACCTTCAACTCCACCATTACACAACCCCCCCCCCCCGATGACCTTCAGGTACAGATGCAAGTGAAGAAAACGAAGGTGCGCTTCGACAAGCTAAAGCTCGACTGCATGCAGAAGATAGACCTACTGGTCGCGTCTCGTTGTAACATGTTCAGTCAGTCGTTGGCAGTCTACCAAACGGCGCTACTAACGTTCTGGACCAAGACCTCAAAGTCCATGTCCTGCGTCGCCGAGTCCTTCAAGGGCTACCAGTACTTTGAGTTCAACTTGCTTAAGGTCGGTCATCATCGGGGTTAGAGAACTCCATTAACCTAGGGGTTGGGTGTTAACGATGTCTCTGGGTAGTGAGGTTATCTGTTTGGTTCATCATAACGTAATAAACGTTAATTTCATACAATATTTAAATGAGTATGTAGACTACTTTATGAACATAACTGTAATCAATCGATCATAAATAGATTTTAGCAGAGTAATAAGAGAAATAATTAAAAATTTAAATTTAAAAAATGTTTAAACCCAAACACCCTGACTCTACCAACCCTAATATTCATATACATGTGTTTGTAATCTATACTATATATATATTTTATTTGTTATTTTATTATTGGTAACTTAATTATAGATATATGCAATAAATTCATTATAAATATTTCATGTCAATATTACCATAGAACATTACTTCACATATCAGTTGTTCAGACATTGTTGACATTGTGATTAGATGTACATGAAAAGCATAGAGCTCAGTGCTAATAATAGAACCTATCACTATGGTATGCAGTGTTATATTACAATAACACAATGCATGTGTATGTGTGTGTGTATTGATGCACATAGGTGATCTATTTTGGTATCAACAACAACATCATCATCATCTTGATCTACTTTTCATGTCCTTATTTAACTAGCAGCCATGTATACAATTTACTTTATGTTTAACCTGTGTGCCTGTGTGCATATGCAAGTATGTGTGCATGTGTGTGTATACATTAAATATCATCTTGAACTAGCATTATATATGTTTTTCTCCTGAATAATATTATGCATGAGACAATTTTAATAATACAACAATACTAATTAATAACACATTTTATTTTAGCAATAAAATTGTTATCACATTTTTGATCATAAATTTTGTTTTATAAAACTAAATAAAAACTAAAATATGACTTATATTATAGAATTTAATAAGCTTTCCAATGATACTAATCTTATTATATTAGCATAAATATAAAAATTCTTATTCTCATAGCTACTATAATAAATATAGTTGATCATGACAAATGTAATGATAGAATATTTCCTAAATGATATACTCTATTTATACTTATGCACATAATTATATAAATATATAATTATGATATATATATATATATATATATATATATATATACGATATATATTATTATATATATATATTTATATAAATTGAGTTGTATTGGAATGTTTAATTTGAAAATAATTTTAAATTAATATTAAAATATTTAATAATATAATACATTATTTTAAGTATTTAACATTATACGAATCTAAAAATAATTATTTTATCTAATATTGATTATAAATAGTATATATTAAATTTACTAAATTAGTCTCTAGATTTAGTAATTATATATGTAATTGTATATTATATGACAAATGTAAATTAAATTGTATGTATATAACAAAGAAATTTATAAATATGACCACATCAAGATGGACATATCTTAATAAATCATTAGACCATGAATAACATGTTTGACAGTTATTGCTTGACTGTGTATTGGGCTTTGGAATTACTACATAATAGTAGTTCTAATTAAGTGTGACATGTGACATATGACTCATGTTCAATGTTATTCTCTCTCTCATGTAATCAGCATACAACAGCTGTCAGCAACTGCTCTACCAAACATATACATTGAATAACAATACATTTATACATGCCTACAATGTAATCCAGTGTAACAGACTTCTCATTGTTCTCCCTCATCAATGTACCTATTGTCTACTACCTGGCTCCATTGTAGTATTATGTAATATTTGTTTACTGTGTGATCATGTGATTGTTTAGTACATATTCCCTTCTATAAGCAACTATTTAATTTATATATATATATATATATATATATATTTATATATTTATAAGTATAATGTAGTATAATACTGAGTACATTAAAAATATATTTAATAAAATATAAAAAAATTGGAAAATTAAAATATTTGTTGTTATTGAATATAATTTATTAACTATTAATTAGAAAGTGATTGATATATATATATATATATATATATATATATATATATGGATCTTAACTATTTTATTTATATAAATTAATTATAAATATATTTATATATAATTAATACAATATAAAATTGAGTTTCAATTATTAAATGAAATATATATATATATATATATCAACCTTAATATAGAAGTTATAAATAGATGTTAGTAAACAAAAATTAAATATAGTCCGCTATTTTCAAAGATCTTAGACGAGCCGGTGAAAGAGTTGGCTAAGAAAACCGGACCGACGACTAAACAAGTGGACAGCGCGGACGAAGCAGGTAACGACCTTGACGGAGAGGACACGACCTCTAATGACGAGAACACAGAACCCACAGAGGAAGAGGCTGAAGAAGACGATGGGTTACCTATTATAGTTACAGACTGTTTCAGTGCTTAGCTGTCTGAGGATTTAACGAAGCGCCAGTAACGTCGTATTATATTCAAATTATCTACTAATCTGATTGGACGAGCCAGTCGCTAGACCTCTCATAACCGGCTATCTAATAGATTATATTTAAATTATCTACTTATCTGATTGGACGAGCCAGACACGACTGTTACTGACGCATCATTAAAACCACAGCTGTAGATTTAATACTTTCTCCAATATTAATCAAGTAATTGACATGAACCCATAGTCTTTATATCGCATACCTTTATTAAAAGTTCTATTACATTTTAGCATTACCTTGATTTTATGCCATTTCTTAGGTTTTAATATATATATACTATGATATATATGGTCAATATAACATTACTTATATTTTCGTATCGCAAAGACTATAGATTCTACCAAAGACTATATGTTAACTACTACTCAGTATATTGGAAACAATGTATTCACAAATAGATAACATTCTTGTAGATTCAAATTGTATTGTAATGTTCTTTACAGATGTACCAGTATGTTAGATACACAATACAATCTAACATACCAGTATGTTAGATTGTATTAACAATACTATATTCGATTAAATAATAATAATTGTATTTACTTATATTACAATGTACTAAATGGTTCATACATACCATTACTACAGGCTGATTAAGTTCGACAAGACAGAAGATGTGAAAACTGAAGGTTAGCCTAGCTTCAGTCACCTCATTCATAGCCACACTAACTTTAATACTATCAACATTCACCCGTATATAGAAGATAACTTCCTGTCGTTTTGTTCTGAGAATATCAGCGGAACACCCGAAGGTAAGTGAGCCAATCAGAGAGTGTGTAGTAGACTAATACTACCAATAGTGGTGTAGGAGGAGAAGCTTTATTATTGTGATGATAGGAATACCGACGCAATAATAAAAAGATGAACACAATAGTCAGTAAGACTGTCGAGGTATTTGACCAAATGTGTATTTTATCGTATATATTAAATGTGTAAAATGGTGTAAATAAGCATAATGCGATCAATATACCCTATATGCAATACATGCTGATCATGTTAACAAGTGTAATCTATGGTGTTACGAAGGTATTGTTAAATAGCGTATATTATTCAAAAGTTAAAACAATTTTTTTTGTTATTTATTTTGTTGTTGAAATAAGTCTGTGTCTATTAAAGTGGCAGACAAGTCGCAATTTAGAAGTTATGTGTATTTTAAAAAAACTATAAAAATAATCGTACTATTTTCTATATATTAGATAACACTGAGAGATTATTTTGCACTGATTTTTTAAATAAACAAATTCATACAAATTTGCCCTTAATTTTCAAGATTATTACATATATAAATATATAATTATATTGAAAACACATGAACTCAATAATAAATATATATATATATATATATAATCTAAATATATCATAACATTTGGTAATTGGTCAACTATTAAATGACAAGGCTATAGCGAGAGTGTAGCTCACCTATATATATACACTTAAACTGAAGGATGCCCTTAATGATTTAAATACTGCACCTGCACTTCCACTAGGATACAGTATCAGCTACATTCCTATACGGTATCCTATACCTTATCCATACATACCCCCACTGTCACTATAGATAATGGTATCCGTCTCTCTGAAGAGCTTATCAACGAGACCACAGCTAAACCTGTCTCCGAACTCGATGATTTCCTAGGCACGCTGAACACATCCACTGAAGGTACCTTCACCTGTCTATCATTAGCTATTAGCTGTAGTTATGTTAGCTAATAGTAGGTTATGTTAGGTAATGTTATGTAATATTTGATTGTGAGATACATCTTTAGAGTACACGTGGGGTATAATACATTCTATGAATAAAAATGAACAAATTATATTAGTATAATCAAAATGTGATTATTTTTAAGTTTAAATATGAAATATAATTTGATTAATTACTATATTATTTCAATGAATTTTCCATGACATTTCATATAGTAGTATAGGAAATATTATTTAAAAAAAAAATGTATATAATAAATTATCTTGAAAAATCTAACAAATAATCTATTAAAAGTAATATAGATATATTTATAAATAAATGTTTGAGAATTATTTTCTTTCCTTATATTTGTGTAGTAAATCACCAAATAAAGATCTTTTGCAAATAGCTTAATTAATATGATAATGTCATATAAAATTCTTTATACTAATTAATTATTGTGTAACCTTATATATGTTCTCTTAAGAATAATATAATATGTTATATTTTTTTTATATAAATATATATTAAATCACATTTTTAAATATGAGTTATTTTAACATAATATTATTTTTTAAATGAATATACACATTGAAATACAATGATTACTTTAAAATGTAATAATATTAACATTTAGTAAAATTACATTATACAGTATTTTAATAATAATTAATAAATATTAAGTCGCAACAGACGATTATTTACATGGTGATGATAGGAAATAATTGAATACTACAAAATAGATTCAAACTAATTATACTTAAAAATATCAACTAATTTTTTTTTATATATTATATATTCAATATTTATTTACAAATATAACTATAGATTATGAGAATTAGATTATTAAAATTATCTAGAAAAAAAATATGCAACAAATTTCAATAAAATATAAAAATATTATATATAATTGAATAATTTATTAGTTTTAAATAGTTTTATCTGAGAAGTACAATAATATTAATATACTGTGAAAATTTCATGTAATTTGAATAAGTATTTCTATATTTAAGAGTCGTTCAAACATATATCATGATTTTATTTTAATCTGAGATATTAGGATTTTAAAAATTATTTTATAATTTACTTCATTAGATAGAGTTAGTATTTTAGATTATTTATATAATTTTTAATTGATTTATTTAAGATTTATAAAGCATTATTTAAATTGTATAATAGATTTATTGATTATATATAAATATAGTATTTATATATTATAATTGTTTTTATAAATGATATAATATTTAAATGACATTTATTTTTGGTAAAATAACTCGAATGTATAAATAATGATATTATAACTATAATATAATTTTTTAATAAAATAATTAGTTATAAATTTAAGAAAATTATGAAATCATATGATAAAAGAATGAATGAATATTTATCAACTGCATGATACGTATGTTCTAAACACCCATTGGCTGTACATTTATCCGTTTATTTAAATGTGTAAAATGTAGCGACATCTATACTTATTTTTTGTAATTTATATTTTCAAATTCGTTGTTATTTCATAGAAATTATAACACAAACGTAAACTAATTATAATAATTATATGAACTATTTTACGAGCTCGTATTTAGAAATGCTTATTAATGTCACTTTTAGGTACTTTTATGCACTGTGCGATATAACATTTTAAAGGGAATTTATCAAATTTATGATTATTAAATAACAAATATTATCATAAATGATATTTTATTTTCAAAATCTGTCTGTTGCGCAGGGCCTTACCAGAATTTTCAATATTATTATAAATTATATATGATATATGTTTAAATCCATCATATCAAATATTATTGAATTATAGGTACTTTATCAACACATTCATATTTTTGTTACTTAAAAATATAGAATATATATAATTTGTTTATATATATGAATCAATATATTAAAATAATAAACTTTATTTAAAATATAATCTTTTATATATTATATATATAAACTACAGATACAAAATACATCTTACTTATATAATAAATTATATTTACTTTATTATAGATTTTCATAATAATATAAATATATATATATATATTAAGATATATATTTATTGAATATATATATTGTATTTAAGATAATAAATAAAATAAATATTTACTTTATAATAGTGATAGATTTTATGTTCTAGAATCTTTAAGTACACATCTATATTATACATTAGTGCAAGGACATGGACTGTCAATAATATGTGATATTAGGCAAATCACTTATTCGATTACAATAAACCACACCCACTTTAGTTTGTCAGAATTATACAGCTATATACATTTGAATGTTAATCGACTACTTCTTGAATATTAATGAATATTTAAATATTATTTTAGAATATGATCCGAGAGAATATATTTATTTATTGATTTAGTTAAAATTTGAATATTATATACGGAATACACATACATAATAATATTTATCTTATATATATATATATATATATATAAATATTTATAATCAATAAGCGTTTTTCAAATAAATTCTAATGAGAATTCTTATTCTCACTTGTTTTTCACTTTGATTTATTGCGTTATTAAATAATATATATATTGTGCTATCTTTTCAAATTCGTTTATCTCAGAATAAGTATTTTCTCATATTTACTATTCTACCTTCAAAATATAATAATGATCTTAATTTATAATATAATCTAATAATTTGTTGATATAATACATAAATATATATATATATATATATATATCTATAATTCTAATAGATCTAATTATATTGTGTATATTTAGTCATATATACACAATATAATAGCGATAATATAATCATAATTTTATAAATGTCGATAACAAACCTATATTTATTTTTAGATATGATATTACATATAGTTATATTGAATTATATACCTAAATACCTCTTAAATGTATTTCGCTATATATCTAGTTTACATTTGTTGGCAATATTCCAACTATTGTCGCTCATGTTACATGTATAGTGGCACTGTATATTGCATGCCTATATATTACATGTAAATGCACATAACATCAGCTAACTGCTATATCCCCTTTATTCTCAAATTATTTTTAACAGTTATAGAAACCATTCTTTTTATGTATATGTAAATCTACTAAATTAGTTCTTACATTAAAACAATATATTAGCTGAGTTTCCTTATGGTATTCTATTGTTGTCCTTACTATATTCAGCAATTAAATACTATACATGTTTTTGATTATGTTTTTAATTAAAAATTAAATAAATTTATATAAATGATACAACCATTTCTATATTCTTATTTACATAATATATATATATATAAATTATTATAATAGATATATTATGAATTTACTTTATTTCACGTGTTTTAGTATAGTTTTATAATGTTATATTCCCTATTATTACCACCTAGGTTTCTCAACTGAATGGACACAAGTGTTTGGTTCTTCCCCCGCCTCCCCTCTAAAGAATGCTTCCTTGATGACCCCTTCTAGTGTCATGGAAGTGGGGTCAACCTCGACTCCCGTTGACATGCCTCTTCTGTCTCATCTGCCTTCTTCTCTGCTATCCGATGATCTCGATAATTTCAAAGGTCAGCGATCAAACCCCCAAGGTCAACCCCCTCCAGTTACTACTAACAACCCCACCCATATTTATTCTAGTCTATTTTTTATTTAAATTCTATATTTTATTTATTAATATATGAAACGATTAATCGCTACTCTATCTTACACTATACTATTGGTGGCAACATATCCACCATTACACAATCCTCTAGATAGCGAACAAGTGTAAATAAGTCATGCATTTGTAGCTAGGAATATATTCACAATGGCTGTAACGTATCTAGATATTGTTATAGAATAATTATTATTCTATAATACCGAATACAGTAACTAATATTTCTGATTAATTAAATCGTATTATAAATACTCTTTTCTAATGATGTTAATTTAAGTGATTTACAGTGATTACAAAATATTTGTGTACATTAGATAATATGATAAATCATTGAATTAAATATATATATATATATATATTATTGATGTAAATTAGACTTATTCTTAATTATATATCGGCTAGAATTATATTTGTTAAAAATATTACAAATGTATATATATATATATATATATATATTTATTGAATTATTTAATTACAGATAATGTTCCAGTGAACAAACACAAAGATCTAAAAAAACCAGAAACAGACAAATCCGATTGGTTTAAACTATTTGCTGATCTCGATCCATTAGCCAACCCCGATGCAATAGGAAATACAGATACATTGGAAACCCTCTAATACATTAAATATTATTATTTTATCATTAATATGAATATTTCATATGTGTATATAAGTTGCTAATACACATGCTAATTCCATTATTTTAATCTCATTCCAAGATATTTAGTTAATAATACAAATTAGTCATTATTTATTTATCCATTATATGTGTCGTATAAATTATTATTATTTTATACATATGTCAATAAAGTATATTATTCTTATAAGTTGTATTTATTAGTGAGCAATATATAAAATATAAAATATTTATATTTATTAAAATAAAGTATATACTATCAATAGAGTATGAATAAAAGATGACATTAGTACGTGTATATACAGAGATTGCACAATAATAATATACAAACTATATCACTACAACGTATATATATATATAGACTTGATTGACATGTAGTGACGGTTATAAACACAGTGGGTAAAATGGAGAGAAAATGGTAGAAAAGTGGAGGAGGAGGCTAAAATATCGCGATTGCGTAAAACTGTAGAGATATATATGTATATATGTATAAAGGTACTAGTGGTGTGTGTAAAAATGAAACGCAATGATGATGTGGTGGTGATGAGATAAAATCGGCTGCGCTAGTTAATGGGCGCATTATGAGTGACAGCAATGGAGTGGGAGTGAATCAACTGGTGGTAGCCACCACCACCGTCGTCGTCGTCGCTGCTAAGATGATGATAATACTATATAAAGGTGTCGATAAAACTGTAATGTAACTTCGCATACTCTTGGCTCCAGCGTCATAACTCGTCGCTAGCATCCCCATCGGTAGACGACCTTTCAGTGGATGACCTTGACCTAGAGTCGGCGGGAGCGCAAGTGTCCACGTCGGAGGCGTGTATCTGATGCAGTCGATCGAGAACGTCGCCCAATAGAGGGCGTTTAGTAGGGTTACCGTGCCAACAGGCATCCATTAGTTTCCAGCAGTCACCGCGGCAGGAAGCAAACTTCTCGGGTCGGATACCTTACGAGTATAGGTAGGGTATTAGAGGTCGTATAGGTAGGGTATTATAGGATGTATAGGTAGGGTAATAGAGGTCGTACAGGTAGGGTATTAGAGGTCATATAGGTAGGGTATTAGAGTTCGTATATGTAGGGTATTAGAGGTCATACAGGTAGGGTATTAGAGGTCATATAGGTAGGGTATTAGAGGTCGTATAGGTAGGGTATTAGAGGTCATAGTATATTTTATGTAAATATTTATAAAAACACGCGTAGTGTGATATCGTGTGTATTATTTATCTAATGTATGGAATGCTATATATTTTTAATAACAATTAATAAAATAATAAATCATCAATTATAATTATCTTCACTTATTAATGGCCGGTGAATGCGAAAAAATTATTTTATATTATAATAATAAAATTCTATCTTTAAAATGACATATAACTTTATTTATAAAATTTACTATAAATTCCATAAAGCTCATCATAAATTATAAGCAAATACAAAAAGTCATAATTATAATATATATTATTTGGGTTTGCATCTTTACTTATAATTTTACTAATATTCAATCGATTTCAAATGTTTTAAAAACAATTGAAATATAATAAAAAGATTGTTTAAATACACATAGGACAATGCATTATGAATGACATAACAGCCAATAAAATGAAATTACATTTTTATATTTTTACTTGTCATTACTTTATAAAACTGTGAATGCTAAAACTTCTTAAATTTTAACTGTTGGATATTTCCTTATTTTATATAATATTATATATAATTTAAATAACTTGAACAACTGGACTATTATTATGTTTATTATTTATTCTTTGACTTATTATATTCATATATAACTAATTTAAATACATAATTCATTAGTCTTGAATAAATATAAAAAAGTATTTTTAAAATTTGTATTCAATTACCAATTTTGATTTGAAGTTCCTAATCTTTAAATTTATAGTAAACATCTGAAACAGGTTATTTATATAATCTACTAGTATTTCTGTACACTATAAAAAAAAAGTATGCAATTCTATAATTTATTTCATCCGTTATTGTACTTTTAAAAAATAAAATTCTCCTATGTTTACCATGTAATTTGTGTGCATGTAAATAATTATAGTTTCTTTATTTTTATATATTATATATAATACAATTTTAATATTATAATATTTTTTATATCAATAAATAGTTATATACAAAAATATATTTAAAGATAATATGTTGTGTCAGTGAATAAATAAAGATTTGAATTACAAATTTATAATAATTTAACGAATAACCATTTATATGTTTCTAAAAAATAATAAGTATTAAATATTACTTCGTATATTAATAAATAAATATACAATTATATTTTAATATTAACAAAATTATTTGATGTAAATTGATATTTATAATATTCATAAAATAAATTTATAACATAGAACAAAGCATTATTTGTAAAGAAAGTATAAAGCATAAATAAGCGCTCTACTAAATAACTAATATAATGATAATGTTGGTGGTGGTGATGACAGTGATGATGATGATGATGATGATGATGATGATGATGATGATTTTTACCTCGTCTGACAGCAGTCCATAGCATCTCTTTATCGCTGCACCTCTCATAAGAGGCGGGGAGACGGGTATGGCCTGAACAGGTATACCAGAACAGCACACCGAATGCATACACATCCACACTGGAGTCGTATTGACCACTAGGGTGTGAGAGAACTAGGTCAGTACAGTATCAAGTGAGAGTGTGATTACTATCATTAAGTATGTATCTTTATTTTTAGTATATATAGTACGTTAATATTGGTAGTAATTATCAATATATATGTATAAATAAATAATATTAATTTAAAATGTAGTAGGTATTTAGTAGTAGCCTCTATCGCAAAGTGCAATACACTACATTTAATTGCACGGGTCCATTTTAGCACTACATCCATGGAGTGTACATATGCTAATACACTCCATGTAAAAGATGATGAGTGATATTAGAGATGGAACAGTTGAAAGTTGCTAGTTTGTTTTATGTTTATTTGAAATATTTTATATAGATTTTAAAATCGACTGTAATTATAAACTTGGCAATAAAACTTATATTATTAAATAATTATCATTAGAAATTACACAAGGTATACATTTATATATATATATATATATTGTATAAACAATACAATGATATAATTGTAGTAACAAGTAACTCTATTACCTGAATAGCTCAGGAGCCATATGTATAGGTGTTCCAACGATACTGCCACTCATCATGGGTTCTGGCTTACAGAATCCTAAATCTGTAATCTTGCCTCTATTGTCATCGTCCAACTGTTGTATTACATCATTACAGTATTACAGTATTACATCATATATGTTGTTACATCATTACAGTATTACATCATTACAGTATTACATAATTACAGTATTACATCATATATGGTGTTACATAATTACAGTATTACATCATTACAGTATTACATCATTACAGCATTACATCATTGCAGTATTACATCATTACAGTATTACATCATTACAGTATTTCATTATATACGGTGTTACATCATTTCAGTATTACTTCATTACAGTATTACATCATATATGGTGTTACATCATTTCAGTATTACTTCATTACAGTATTACATAATATACAGTGTTACATTAAATACAGTATTACATCATATATATAGAGTATTACTTCATTACAGTATTACATAATATACAGTGTTGCATTAAATACAGTATTACATCATATATATAGAGTATTACATTATGTTTAGTATTACATTATATAGTAGAATAAGTTGGAATAAACTATATCTTTTAATATATATATATATATTATGACAGACCTATAAAGTATGATATATTATTTGATATGTAAATACAATAGAACATACTAGAACATTCTTGAGTTTGATATCTCTGTGAACGAGACCTAGACTGTGAAGATAGCGGATTCCTTCTACTACATCTATAGCAACTTGAATCCTATTGAGGTAGTAGTAGTAGTAGTAGTAGTAGTAGTAGTAGTAGTAGTAGTAGTAGTAGTAGTAGTGGTAGTAGTAGTAGTAGTAGTAGTAGTAGTAGTAGTAGTAGTAGTAGTAGTAGTAGTAGTAGTAGTAGTAGTAGTAGTAGTAGTAGTAGTAGTCAGGTAGTAGTAGTAGTAGTCAGGTAGTAGTCAGGTAGTAGTCAGGTAGTAGTCAGGTAGTAGTAGGGTAGTAGTAGTAGTAGTCAGGTAGTAGTCAGGTAGTAGTAGTAGTAGTAGTAGTAGTAGTAGTAGTAGTAGTAGTAGTAGTAGTCAGGTAGTAGTAGTAGTAGTCAGGTAGTAGTCAGGTAGTAGTCAGGTAGTAGTCAGGTAGTAGTAGTAGTAGTCAGGTAGTAGTCAGGTAGTAGTCAGGTAGTAGTCAGGTAGTAGTCAGGTAGTAGTCAGGTAGTAGTAGTAGTAGTCAGGTAGTAGTCAGGTAGTAGTCAGGTAGTAGTCAGGTAGTAGTCAGGTAGTAGTCAGGTAGTAGTAACCTATTGTACCAGCTAAGACCCTTACGTATGGCCGAGTGTAGATCCTTGCGGTACCTGTCCATGATAAGCAACACTGCAGGGGACTCCATCGTGAAGCTTGCATCAATAATAGCACCTCTGATAGCTACTATGCGGTCGTGTTCCGGAACATTCCTAGGGGTGGGGCAGGGCATGGTTTAGAGTGTGGGGTGCATTATTAGTATATGTATGTGTTATAAATAAATATGGGACCCGAACAAAATTACTCTAAATTTAAAATATATTTTACAATTTTATTTTTTCAAATTATTAATCAAAAAAATAATAAAAATAAAAATAACTGTAAATGAACCAGTACTTCTATATATATATATAAATATATATATTTAAAACTATGACTATATGATATATATCATGAAAGGCCAGGGTTTATAGGTCACATGGTAAATTTGCATAAATTAACTTATTTTACTAGTGTTTGTTTAATGAATAAATAGTCTAGTTAATAAACAACTGCAACTCTATATAGAAATGATATATAAAAATCCAGGATTATAAAACAAAGATATTATTCGTATTGTTGATTCATACGAAATCACTATTGACAAACAGGTAATTAAGATCTATTTCTATAAGTCAACGCTGCTATGAATATATACTTGGTGTAGTAGAATTCCAGTGCCAAATCGTTCCAATGTCTCTCATCAGGGGGCACCACAGTCTTCACGGCTCGCGGGCATTGCTCATAGGTCAGCTGACCATATTTACTGGTCAACTAGAATAGGAAAGAAAAGGATGTTGTTGATAATACAATAGTGACGTATATTGTTGAAATTCATAATGTAAATGAAATGTATTTAACATAGAATGATTATCGTACATACATTGGATTTCTCTTTAGTAGGCCATTTATCACAGGAATAGACGACCCCATATTGACCTCTTCCAATTTCTTTTCCAATAATTGGATTTCCTATTGATTGATGTTATAAAAATTATATATTTTGTACAATGTTATAGTATATAATGGAGTATTATACATTATCAGCAGTACAAATTGTAGTAGTATTAGTAATAATTATAATAGTTGTAGAAGTAGTAGTAGTTATAGTAATATTATATGAATAAATAGTATATTATATATTGACCATAGAGAATCACATCTCGTAGAGAAGTACTCTTGAGAACTAGTCTGGCCACCTTGGGAGCGAAACATTTCCTAAGTCGTAATCGTTGTTCCTCTGTTCTCTCCAAGCGACCGCTGTAGTGGTAGTAGTAGTAGTAGTACTGGCGTGTTGTATGCATTATAGTTAGTATTCACCTCAGGGGTTAACAGTGAAGGTATAACAGTGTTACTGAATGTAGTAGATATAATGTAACCACTAATAATGTAACAACTGATTATATAACAATAGGTATGATGTAACTACTGATGATATAACAATAGGTATGATGTAACCACTAATGATATTATATATAAACCAGTGCCTAGATTCCAATGTTCTCAAGGCGGTGGTAAAGGTTTCGTGTGCACATTTCAGACGCTCTTTAATCTGGGAACATATTGACCTTGCCAATCTGATGAAGGTCATTATTAAGTTAGGTTATAAATAGTTATTTAGTTAGATAATAAATAGTTATTTAGTTAGTTAATAAATAGTTATTTAGTTAGTTAATAAATAGTTATTTAGTTATAAATAATTATTTATCTATTTAATAAATACTTATTTTGTTAGTTATTTAGTTAGTTAATAAATAGTTATTTAGTTAGTTAATAAATAGTTATTTAGTTATAAATAATTATTTATCTATTTAATAAATACTTATTTTGTTAGTTAATAATTATTTATTTAGTTAGATAATAAATAGTTATATAGTTAAGTATTTAATAGTTTTACCTATTCTCACTGAGACTGTCTAGCATATCTGCAGCAACCTTCCGTTTCCAGGTGGTATCTATTACTGCAGAGGTCCTCCATGACATAGATTGCATCAACTGTTATACAATGTTACATTATATTTATTTATATTTATTTCTATTACACTAAATAATTAGGTGGATTTGGTTGTAATACCAGTATATATAATAGAAGTGGAATACTGCTAGTAATACTGCAATGTTCTTTATAAAGCTGTCTAATGGAATTAAGATTATAATTTAAAAAAATGTAACTAACCATAATAAAAATCTAACAAATTACAATCTTAGATATATATATATATAAATATACAATTTTCAACTATAGATACTCCATGTAACTTGTGTACAATGGAAGATCAGTAGTAATGATGGTGGCAGTTACTAGATAAAATCTTACCTGTTTCATTCTCTCCAGAAGAACCCTTGCAAAACTTGCCCCAGCCCTGACCGTGATTTCAACTCTATAGGCAGAGTTCACAATCTAGGAAAGAATGGTAATTACATATCAGACCACATGAAAGTGAATTTAAAGATTAAAATCTTATTTATATAATTGTGAGAACAGTATTCTGACAGCTAAACACTGAATTATGAATAGGTTGACTAAATATAAAATTATAGATAGGTAGCCAAATACTGATTCGTTGAAAAGGTTGTTTAAACCTTGAATCGTAATAGACAAGTTGACTATATACTGAACTATGATGAGGTTGACTAAACACTGAACTATGATGAGGTTGACTAAACACTGAACTGTAACTAGGTTTTCTAACCTCCTTCAAGGCGTTCGTGGTCCTAACTTCATCAGTGTCCGGCATTTCTAAAGAGTCAACGCATCTCGTGAGCACTCCTGTAGGGTTGATGTTATCATGTGTTAATAACTAATGCCATATAAGGGCATATGATAACATACATGGAAGTCTATGGAAGATGCAGATGAAAAAAGCTATTATAGGTTATTACTATTACAGGTTTAGAAATTAAGAATTATTTGATTATTTTAAAAATGCGATTGAAGTTAGTAAATATTTCATTGCTCTCATTTACAAAACTATTTAATTTTAAGATTAACAATGTATTTTTATTTCTATTTTCGAATATTTCATTTATTTTTTACAATAACTATAAAACATTGTAAATTCTTTATTTTTTAAATTTAATAAATTTCATATTATTCTGTTTATTTCAATAACGTTATCTTTATAAATAGTTCAACTCGGTACTATATATTTGATAACATCTACAATATATCAACCATTATCTTTGTAATAGATTATTAGAATACACTTATACCCAGGTAATATTAATATATAAAATAGATGAAATATGATTGATAGATAAATACATCAAAAGAGTAATAATGATTTAGATGACAATTCGTTGATATACATGATTTGATCAAATACATAATTATTGATTATATAATGTAAAATTAGTGGTACTCAAAGGAATTCTACCATTGATTTTCTATTGATAATTCCACTATGGTAATATACAACTAAGTACATACATGGAATTAAACCTATCTGATGTGATTATAATGTAATTATTATTTAAATTTATAATATGTCAAGGATTTAAGGTAGTATTATATTATAACCATTTAATACATTATATATGTATTTAATATATTATATGTTATTTTCAATTATATTAATAAATGATATATTATTAAATAATTATTAATTATTATATGATATTAATTTAATAAATATTTATATATTACTAGAGTTGACCTTGATTTGCGTGGTTTTTCATTTTTATAAGTAGATATATATATATATATATATATATATATATATATATATATATATATATATATATATATATCTATTTTATACACCTAAACAAAAGATAAGTGTGTAGATAGTTGTTAGCAATAGGTTAGTAGATAACAGTAGCTAACTGACCTGTATAGCTATCTCTAAGTACATGTACACTGTTGACGAGCTGGGTGGCTATGGCCTGATTAAGACTGCTAAGTATCAGATGTTGAATCTCTTCGGTACATGCAGCCAACTCTTTACTGCAGGTTATCACATTCGAGTCGGGTATCTTGACTCCTGATATTGTGGGGTCAATGGGTAATGCATTAGGTAGGGATTGTCTATTGCGGAGGTATTCGTAGCAATTTAGTTGAGGTTATCTATTATATGTGAAAAATATATATATATATATTATAATGTATAAAAATACTATATAATATATATATTTTATTATATAAATATTATCTATATATATATATATATATGAGACTGAAATTAATTGCATAATATAATAAAGTCTTATCGCATGAATAAATCACTCTTTTTACATATTTATTAATAACTCAAAAGTAGAAATATCTACATCATCATTACCTACACACAATTATCTTTAAAACTACACTGATTATGACAACAAAGTAGGATATTTAAAATATTAATATATAAATGTATATAATTATAGTGATTATTATTTAAATTGCAATTTTACTCTTGCATTAATAACAGCAGTGCTAATAAATGATAAATTCATCAATATTATCCAGGTGCCAAAGAGAGGGAGCGAGATAAGCAGGAAACATTGGGCCACTAATATCAATAGAGTGATTAGTATTACATAACATCACATGGGGTGTTGATAGTGAGTTCAACCTTGAACCCTGGCTGTCAAGGCTGCTGCTGCTGCTGCTCTGTTTGCACAGTTAATCCCAATGTATATATGATTAATGCATTAAAGTTATTAATAAATAATATTAGATAGCAACAACAAAATTACCACTGTAATGTTTGTTCAATAGTGTACCAATACTCGGTTAATGCAATAAAGCATGAGAAATGAAAAGATAGAAATAAAAAAAAATGTTAACATAATAAATTAATATATATATATATAAATTTATCAAATAAACAATATTATATTTATTTACATAATCCACAATTATAATTATAATATATAATATCACTACGAATACATGTAAGCAAAGTGTGTATGACGACTTACCTACAAAGTTATAAGAACCAGCTGCGACTAGTAGTTCCTCCCTGGATGTGCTGACAGCATTGCCTATTATCTGTCGAGTAATACAATTGTATCATTATTCTAGTGCACAACTGTACATACATTATAGCATACTATATTACGGATACATAATGATATAATCGCATTACAACACAATGAATAATCAGTTAATATAAACATATACATACACGTACATTATTGAACACATAGGGTGTGAGTGTTGCAGAATGGACAGACTAACATTGTAGCTATACAATGTATCATCTGTCTATCTACCTACAAAACTTTCCCACTACAAACATCACATCCATACACCGATACAATGGTTCATATATATCAAGTGCACACACACACACACACACTCATACACGCTCACATATGCACACCCACACACACACACACACACGCGTACCTCTTTGAGTTGATCTCTCTGCTTGAGAGCGACTTTAGTTAGCTCCTTGTGTAGCTCCGCCTCCTTTTCTCTGGCAAACTCTATACGTCTAGGGGTAACCTGCAGAGGGGTGTCCGTTCAGTAGGGTTAGGGTTATATGCAAGGGGTGCTATTACCTAGAGGCAGGTTCTACTACATACAGAGAGAAGGAGAGAGAGGGGGTTAGATATGGATCACAATAGTAAAGTTTAGAGTACCACTAGATAGAGGTACCCATGCACTATGCAGAGAGAGGGTGTGGTAATAAGGGCTAGGGCTATGCTGGGCAGCAACTGACCATTACATCTCTGGCCATGTCATATGCGGCCATAATAAGTGACTTAATGACGCGGTGATGTATCTCGTGAAGCATCTCAGCAGCCTGTAGGTTACGCTGCGAGTAGCTACGGTTCAGGAATGTGCGGAATGTGGCCGGGAACTCAATGAAATCGTCGACGTACTCGCTACAAATGAGGTCAAGGTCGAATGGGGTCAAGGTTACGTGCGGTAATCGTAGGGTAGGGATGTTAATGTTCTACAGGATAAAGATAGTCGCATGAACTATTATATAATATCTAATCATATCGCGCATTGAGTTTGATATTAGGGGAGGCAAAGTAAATTGAAAAATAGGTATTATATAGTGAAACGTGGTAGGAAGTAAATATAGATCACACAGTATTTGTGGCTAATGCGCTAGAATATGATTTCATATACTAGGGTATTGGTAGACTACCTACATTTTCATAACCTGTACATTATTAATCAATCTTACATATAGATGATGCGATATGTTCTGATGTTATACGAGAGAAGTTAACATACATATAATTACTGCAGAGATGAGATGGAGAGAGATGCGTTTACCTTTCGATGATGAAGCTATGCTGAAGATTACAGTATTCATCACTAGAGGATGAGGAGGAGAGCTCGGAGTTACTGCCTCCTTTTGTTAAGCTCTTAGACACTGCACGGAAGGAAGGAATGTATTGTTCACGCAGGTTATAATACTTAGTGATGCAAAGTAATCAGTGAATGATCATTCATATAGTTATGATATAGGTATGTGATTAAGCAATATTTATACAACATGTAATACTATTAGTGGATTTACTTTGAAAATAGATTTATTACTAAATCAATATATTAAGAAAGTGCGTTATGTTAAATATATAAGGGATATATTGAATACAATATAATCATGGAGTACCAGGTACTTACTGAGAGCGGGTTTATCGAGTGAAGGTCGCAGGAAACCGAGACTGAGAAGCTGCGAGAATATGGAGAACTCTTCCTTATGATCATTGTTGTTTGACAGTTTAGAGTCGGTGACTAGCGATGACTCGGTTGCGAGCGATGTTTCGATGACTTCGTAGCTGTTGTAGTCTTTGGTTCCGTCAGAGTACTCTTTACTGTCGCCATTATCATTGTGGGGGGTACTATTATCTTTGGTTTCGCCTTGATCGTTGCTGAGGTGGGTATTACTATTATCTTTGGTATCGCCTTGGTCATTGCTGAGACGGGGGGTACTATTGTCTTTGGTGTCGACGCTACTGTGATCGTTGCTAGAGTCGCTGTAGTCGTTGGTTCCGTTACAGTCGTTGTGGTTGGTGGCGCCACCGTTTGTTAACGTGAGGCCGTCTTGGTTACCTTCGTCTTCTACGTCTGCAGCTTCAGCTTGTTCGCGTGAGTTCTGTGAATTCATTATTGTCTATACATATTTATATATATATCACTATTACATTTGATGGATATATATATATATATATATTATTATTATTATTATTAGATTTAGATATTTTCCTGTTAATTACTAAAGTATTTATAATTATCAAAACAATATTCCTTATATATATATATTATATACAAATAAGTGTTCGTTTAAGGGAATTAATGCTATCAAATTAATATGGTTATAATAGTATAAGAGTAGTATACGAGTAGTAGTAGTTATGAGAAATACTAGGTTTGCTCACTAGGTGGCTGCACTAACTGTACAGTGAACACTGGTGAACAGGATGTTTACTTCGGGGTGGTGTTGTTGAATCTCTCGTAGACATTCGAGATCCTGTGAAGTGGGAGGTGGAGAGAGTGAGAGATGGAGAGAGAGTGAGAGAGAGAGAGAGTGAGAGAAAGAGAGTGAGAGAAAGAGAGTGAGAAAAACGATAAATGTGTATTGTTGCTATGGGGTGAATGCTTTACTTAGAATGACGCCTACACATAAACATATATATATATATTTGTCTGGGGTCGATGGCTCAGTGGGACAACCAAAACCTAGTAAGCCAGAGGTCCGGGTTCGACTACAGGCATTTCTTGTTTTTCTCTTGTTTTTATCAAGAACTTAATAAACGATAAATCAAAACACAAGAAAATTTTTTTTACTATTTGTATTGTATTGTCCGGGGCCTCTCATAGTTATTTATAACATGTACAAGTCTATGACTTCTTGAGGGGTCCATTTGTATCCGCTATTTGTATTGTATTCAATATATATATATATATATATATATGAGATTCAATAAATAAATATTATTATATATATATGTGTGTATATATTTATGTTTATGTATATATACTAAGTCCTAAAATAAGACCTCTAGCTATGTAATTTATTGATTGCATCAGGAACTATTAGATAGTATTGAGTTATAGCAGTTGTATAATATGTTGTTACCAGCAGTTGTATAAGATGTTGTTACTATGCATCAACATTATTATTACTAGTCTATTTATAGGTAACTAATTCTATTTGATAGGTAATATTTATATGCACCTACTTAGTAAGTCATAGCTCAGTAAATAATAGACGTTATTTAAATTTAATTAAAACTATTTTCTAAAATAGCATCATCTTATCTCCTATAATAATAGTAATCTGATAATGTAATTTTTATATCTGTTTTCTATCGGTTAACTATAATCCTTAAAGCGTTTGGGGCTTTAATTCAATGTGAAAGTAAGTTAGATTCTATACGAATATCTTGTATGAAATATACGTATTTAATACGTATTTATAATATAATACATTATTATTAGTCATCGTAAATCAATAGGTAACTTAAATGTCGTTATGGATACGTATAAACGTGCGCACGTAAGTGAAAGTGTGTACACGTGAGAGAGATAGAGAGTGTGTACTAAATAGGTATATTATGCAGTTATAGGGATCAAAGTTTGAGATGAAATCACACAAGATTCCACTTTAGAAAGAGTGTGCCTAAGTGTGTGTGTGTATGTGTGTAGGTGTGTGTGTATTTGTGTATATATTTAGGTGTGTGTGTGTATGTATATGTTCAGGTGTGTTATGTGTGCGTAGGTGTGTGTATATGTATGTGTATGTGTGTGATTCATAATGAAGAGAAGTCTTGATATTGGGTCTTTGGAAGTCCGTAATATAGGTCACGTAATAGTACTAGACTGACTGATTGATGTGAAAAAAATGGGAAGCAAAGAATGAATGGGAAAAACCTTGAATGAAACACTTTGTGTGTGTGTTATGTAATATGACATCACTTGAGACTATGCATACATGTGCATATATGTACGTGTGCTTATTATATATATATATATATGTATATATATATATATTCTATCAAGTTACAATAATATATATGTCACGTATAACATTATAATAATTAATATATATAATTATGAACATAAATAAAGTATATATATATATATATATATATATATATAATTATTAATTGTAATAGTTTAATTATTGATTCGGCATGAGTTGTAGAGAAATACATATTTTAAACTTAAATGATATTATTTAATGTATATATATATACATAATATAAGTTTATAATAGTAGTTCGATATAAGAATGCACACAAATACATCTGAGCATAACTATGCAAATTCATGATCTACTACCAGTCACGTAACTTATTAAATATTATTATATTAGGGAACAAAGGTCTATTAGATAGTTATGTGTGTGTAAGAGTGTGTGTTATATGGTGTGTGTGTGTGCATTTCTAATACGTTTGCCTATGTATATACAACACACACACACACACGCACACACACATATAACATCGTAGTACTAATCTAGTCGGGTCTATAGTTTAATATAATGTAAGCCAATCGTTATCATCAAAGATAATAGAAGTTTGTCTGGTCAGAGATGGTGTTGTACTACGGGCCAATTGTTACCTCACAACTTATCAGCACACTGTCTAGATCACTGAGAAAGATAAGAAACATGCTACTATTGCCCTTATGTAACTAGCCAACTATAGTTGATAAGTATGATATACACTATATTTGCACAGATATCACAGGGTGATTTGATAATTAATAGCCAAGTACTAAAAGAAATAATATACACAGCATATTATAATTATAATATGATTATATAATTATATATTGTTAATATAAATAGTAACGTATATGTACAAAATTAATAGATATATATATATATATTTAATATACTGTATATAATATAAATTATATTTCGGAAATATTATATATACTATTACATAATATTATAATCAATGAAAGTCCACTTTCTAATATCTAATATAATATATCTCCAGTTTTAATAAATAATTAAATAGCTGTAAATAAAAGTTTATTCTACTATTATAATCTCTATACAAAATAAAATCAAAATAAATATATCATTATTTATATCATGATACAAACTGGTATTATTGAATTAATTCGAAAATTTAGGAATATCTTTTTTGAAATAAAAGAAATCCAGTAAATCAATAATTACAATATTGGTTTTCTTTTGAATTTAAATTAATTTTGAAAAAATAATTTAATTATTATGTAATCATTTGGCTATCCAGCAAATAATATAATGTAATATGTTTACTAAAATCTTTATAATATCATCATTTTTATTACTATTTTCTAAACATGTTGCATTAATTTGTAAATTATTCACCGCCTAGTTTGACGATGGTGATATAAATACTAGTGTATCCTAACTCGTAACGTGAGAGTGTGATCGTCGAGCGCATATACCACTACAATGGAGGCATCGGATACACGCTTGTTACCACGGCAACCAGTCATAGCATCGCTTAGGACACCTCGATCGCTTGACCGTCTAGTGGACGCCGACACACATACCGAAGCGCCATCTTTCAGCATAGAGTGGCGTAACTTTACCTACAATCAAAGGGGAATAAGTAATGAGCACTATAATTATCGACCACTACGTGATAGGCCATCGCTCGCAAACCTCCAATAGAGCCGCTTGATTGGCTAGATCAATTTCTTCATCAGAACTGCTCAGTTCTAGGATCTGATTGCATATCTGGTAAAGTGATGATAGTACAATAGAAATAGTGATTGGTTCAATAATTTTGACGTGGGATCGTAAAATTTAAAATATTCAATATTCGATGTAAAATAAAAACATATCACAATGCAATTCGTAATAAATGTTGAACATCAATTAACTATTGATTGGTTATCAGTTAACGACCTTGGTTTGTCCGTTTTGTTTTAGCAGCCCGTCGTGCACCAATTCGTAAGAGTTCAACAACTCCAGACTCACCGACATCGCCTTAGAACTACCGTATCTAAAGTGAATAGGTCTCCATGTTGGCTGACACGATGGTAGCGGTGTAGAGGTTAGTTAGAGGTCAAGTAGGACGGGTCAATTGTGTTGATAGCTAATCGCAATGATAAAAACAATCGTATTACTGCCGGAGTATAAATATTGACTTATCGTATTGACTAGATTAAAATCGATTGAATATTAAAATAAAAACAATTCTACTACTACTACCATGATTACATCATACGTACATCATACATCATAAGGGTTGTGTATGCGCGTGATAGTAAACCTCTTTGTCGACGGAAACAATGGGCAGGATCTCCTCCTTAAAGATGGAGTTAACCACAGCGACCTTGGCATTGGTGGACTGTCCTAGTATGATGATACACGGCACACTAGGGGAGGTGGAAGACGAGGGTTTAAATCAGTGAAAGGAACGAGTGAGAGAGGTATTAAGTTTGACGAATGGAAGATATTATTATACGATTATAGGTCTGGTGGCAGTGGTTCTAGGAAAATAAATGATCGTAGGATTGTCTTAGGACAATATTCAACATTACGGAGATAGTAAGGATTATCCTAACATAATCATAGGATATTTATGTTCTCAGAACAACCGGCCCCTGGTATTACAAGCAGGAGGGTGGGTATCAATACCGGTTTGATCCGGAATAGTGTGGTAAGCTCAGAGATCATATTGTTTACAAAGTACTTGATGCATACGTAGAAATGTAGTGGACATGTATACGTAGAGGGGCATAATCTATTACAGAAGTGTTATTTACTTTTTCATAGTGTGTGTGGTGTGTGAGCGTGCATGCATGTACTATTCATAATAATTCTTAGCTGTGGTAAATGTGCGATGATAGACATTTCTAAAAACTATAGGCCACGGTATTAGTCATGGCTATTAAATGTTGCACTATTTTATAAAATATAGGGGTATTATATTCTATCACAATATTTGATAATGTCCTTCACTCTATATTAGAATTGTAACTTTTATAACAGTACCCGCTGTTTTGTGCGAAACAAGATCTAGAAAAATAATCTGCAGTTACACACTTATCTATCCACTAATGCTAATCCATTATTAGTACTAATAAACACACACATATATATATATAAAATATATATATTAGAAGGGATGTATTAGTAATTAATTATATGTATTAATATTAGTAATCATTTTACAAATTTAACCTAATTGCCGCCTTTTCGAGAAATTCATGTTCCCTCTCTTTGATATCTGTATCCAATTGTTTATCTATTTGGAGAGGTAAATTAATATGTAGTAGGGGACATCATAGTAAATAAACATCAATATCTGATGAATTTGTCAACATTAGCTTCCTTAGATTAGATTTAATACATTTAAACATTACAATTATAATAAATTGATTATATTAGAATATAGACAGTGTTGTATGTAAATAATTTCTACATGTATACTAAACATTTTAATATAAATTATAGTGATATTATTTAGTTTATATAATTATTATAAATTAATGAGAAAAAGTGTATTAAGTGTACATAAGTGTATTTTTATTTACATATTTTTTAACATTTACATTTAATACTTTTTTTTTTTATTATTTGTCAAATAAAATTAGTAAGTGTTATGTTTGAACTAAATTTGATTATAAAATTTTAGAAAATAACATTTCAAGTATGATAATTCAAACAATATGATATATTTTGTAATCAAATTTAAAATTTATTTAAAAATCAATACATATTAATCTTTATAACAAATTTAATTTATTAATAGAAAATATATTACATAACATAACAAATAATGTAATTAGAAATATATTTTATGATTTATTTTTGCACAAGTATGTAATGGTAATGTAAATAAATAAATAGATGTTTAATTTGAATCAATGCATAGTATATTATATCTATTAATATATGGATATTGACATTTATTTTAAAATATACATAACCAAATAAATATTATTACTTACATATAGATATACCAGGAATAATTTAATTATCATATCATGATTTAATATCTCTCTCTATATATAAGTTAATATTATAATATAATAATGAATTAACAGCTACTCTTTGGGATAGCTTGCTATTATTATGAATACAAGGGAATGGAGAAATAATTACTAAAAGTGAGGCACTAGATTCAATGCTGTATGATTATGCAATCAAGAGGATTAATCTTATGTAATGATGGGAGAAGGATAAGGCTCTATTTACCTAGTGAATCAAGTGAAAAGTACACTGATTGAACAATGAACTTGGTACAATGTATCATTATTCTATAAATAGGATACTAGTTGTATACTAAGTGTGTGTGTGCATAGATAAAATCACATGATAAAACAATAGTATCGCAAGAGTAGTAATAAAGTGTATATTGAGATATTATTAAGATTCAATGACACTAGCAGAATTGTAATTACTCAGTGAATGTATTCTACTCATGACAATTTATACTATTAATAGATCGATCACATCTGGCCCAGTAAAGCATATGTCATCAATAAAGTATAACATGTATTTCTGTGTTAGTTTTATTCAATATGACCTGTGATACATCAGTTAGACAATGCATTCGTATAATGGTTTTAATTTGAATATCTATTAATTTATAATTAATTGATCCATTATTATAATTATCATGTTTATTAATGATATATATATATATATATAATCAATTATTCATATTGAAAATTTAAATAAATAAATATTTACTTTATAGATAATATTCTATTATGTTGACTAGTGAAATATAAAGTTTACCTGATGCAAACATATACATATATATATATATATATATATATATATATATATATATAGGCTATGCAGGGACATTATAGATATATGGTTATAAGTAAAAACTTCATATAAGTTCCTGGATGGGATGATAGGACCCCACCATTATAAAATAACAATAATAATATATGCATATCTATATATATATATATATATATATATATATATATATATATATATATATATATATATGTATATATCATAAATAAAATTCTATGAATTAGATAATTAAAGTTGAATTGATAATTAGGTTAATAAAGATATTTTGTAGAGAATATTGTAAATAGTGTGAATAACCTACTTTGTATATGACACACATTTATTTTGATATTTTACAAATTATTTATATTGATTATATTATAATTTATATTACTATATAAAATTAATGGTCCTTTAATTATACATTGCATTACTCACTTTGCTTATATATAAATTTAAACTCAATAATTAGAACTTATATTTCAAAATTTATATTTAGGAAGAGTTATATACATACTTGATTGTTATTTAATAACCTAATATTGATTAATATATATATTAATATTGGATATCTCTATATTGAACATACGATATTTATATATTTTATACTTTCATACTTTCTTGTCAGTATTATAATGAAATAGTATCAATATTTTGCATTACATTTTAATATCTTTATTATTATTTTTAATTACAATAATATTTTATTTATTATTTATAATTTCACAATTAATAACGTATTTATATAATATTAGGTTGTATAATTTGAGGATAGTAAAGATGGCCGTAAAATATTCAAATATATTAGAGTTTATAGTTAATTATAGTCACATATTTCTAATAAGTACATGTGTTTTACTATGCGGTATATCAATAAATAATATACATTGGTAATTAAATTATGCCATATATATATTTGGGTTTTGGTTTGTTTATGCATTATTATAAGTATTATATCATTTATATTTTTACATTTTATTTCATTGTTACATTTTATGTATATACACTTTGAATACTATATAAAACAGTATAGTATATTCTTTATAGTCATAAAATAAATGGTTGTAGATTATTAATAAATGTCACATCGATTGGGGGAAGGGGTGGGAATTTCTGATCCAATATTTTATTATAAATTTGACTACCTCCTTCAATATTATCAACATATTTTAAATTGTAATGATGTAATATACATAGTTTTATCAGGTCTAAAATAATAACAAAAAAACTTTGCAGAAATATTAGATTTTTTAAATATAAAGTAATTATTATATATATAATTACATAAGATTCTTATGATATGATTTATCACTGTATCTCGGATATGGGTAATAATTTGTAAATAATACTCTCTATTGTTCAAATATAGATGGTGATAATGAAAATAATATCAGAATATATTGCAAATAAATATAGTTTAATATAAAGTATGGATCATCATGTGCATCGTGTATAAAACCTGTATTTTTATATTGACAAATTAATAATTTTATATAAAATGTATAATCATTATAATAATGATTATAATAACCAAGTAAAGAATGTTTTTGTTAGTAATACTATCATTTAGTTATTTGTATAGACTAGAGCCACTATTATAGTGAATATAGGCTATAGTATAGCCTATAGTTACTATAATAGTATATAGCTAAATTATTTTAATTGTTGCCTTTAGTTTGCTGTAATCGTTACGATTATCGTATTATCCCTTAATCAGTAAAACAAATTTTCTCAAATACAACGGTGGAAATGGTTATTTAGAATATAATTATATCTTCAGTAAATAATAAGATATGTATAGAGTATAATAAGTTGCCAATGAGGTGTTTATAAAGTTTATAAACAATAATAAAATATACCCCCCCACAATCATTCATTCACACCTACATTCTACTACATTATCTTACTAATTTATGATACTAACACAATTCATAATATTATTATATGTATTAGATATCTAAATGTAAAAATAATTCTAAAATTATATTTGATATAGTATAATAAATCATTCATAACATGAAGGATACGATTATTATAATTCCTGATTATAAATTAAACTTTATTTAAATTTGAATATTTTATATTCTATATTTAAGAATAAGCATTAATTTAGGAATTAATAAATTAATTTAATATCTGTAAGTATATTCTATATGTTCTATTAGTTTAAATAGTAATGTTTAAAATTCTATATATTGAATAATAACTTTATTATAAGTTTAATAAATAAATATTTATAAATATATTTTATAGTTACCTATTACTGTGTCATCTAAAGTTTGGTTAATTTCTTTAAAACACCTCTTTGTTTCTTTTAATAAATGTCTGAAATCTCTAACATTCTTAGAGTAGTTATTAAAAGTATCGGCTACTGAGTCAGCCATAACTATAACCATTCACTACTTGCACATTTGTTGACAGTAACTTAAAAATAAAATGTAGTGTGCGTTAACCTATTAACCCGCACTCGACAGGTCATAGGTAATATACATAGAAACTAGTTAATATTCCAAAATCTTTGCTTATGAAATTCAAATATAATATAAATCATATAGATAATATATTACATATATACATCTTATAAGTATTCTATAAATATCCCAGACAATGTCTGGGATATATATATATAGGTCATACATATGATATGTAGGGTATACTACTATTATATGATATATAACATATCGTACTAGTATCATATATTATGTGGTAAACCCATCGATATAAATAAATCTTTCTTTATATTGATGAGTAAACCATAACTACACTTATTTAATAATATGTATTTGTAGGGAAGCCGTTTATCGATACTATAATTAACATATCACATATTTAGATATAGATCATCTTGTCAAATATATGTATAATATTATAATTATATAATAATTATATAATTTAATTTGTTTTATGTATATAAATCCTACATTTTGTATATGTAATCATCTACCGTTATATTATAATTATGTAATTATATTAATTAGTTTTATTTACATCCATTTATAATTATTATAATGATTATAAGCCATTTTATTAAGAAAAACTAACTCGACAATACTACACTTTCTAACTAAAGAGCCATATCTCAACTTACCATTCTTAGAATGATTCTTGCAAAAATAATTGAAATGTCCTTAATTCCTTATCCTTATAATTTAACAAATAACTATACTTATTATAATCTCTTTCATCATCGCCAACAACATACTTAATCATCAGCAAATATATTTCAGAAAACTCCATAGTATAGAAACGATGATAATAAACTACTTAGATTTGTTCATATCGAACTCCCAAACAACTATTGCTACTTAAACTTTCTTCAGCAGTTAGCACCATTAAGCTATATTATATATATATATATATATAATATATAGACTACAACTAATTGGATGTGAAAATACTGTATAGGTACCTAAAGGGGGTATCCCACTACAAGATTTTCCGGCAACTTGCCAGAAATATTATAACTTCAAAACCATTTTCTATCAATTTGTAATGTGATACTCCCTATAAAGTTTTATATTGGTTGCAAGTTGACCCCTTTAACACTATTTTTCCAACTATATTAGTATCATCACCTCTAACAATAAAATAAATCATATAAATAGAAGGTTACAGTAATATAGTCTACTGAAAACTAGTAAATATGTTAATCAGTTACTGCCAAACTAAGTAGATATATATTTATACGTATATACTACATATACTGATGTTATTAACTTATATTGGTAAATTGTATCTATTATAAACTATACAAAAATAATTTTTTCTTTTCCAAATTATATATATATATATGAGAAATAGATAAATATTAATTCATATTTTATAATTAGCATATATCCTAAATTATAATTTATTATCAAATTCGAAGTCCTACAATATATCAATAATACCAAGATCATATTTAACATATTTTAACTTTTAGATGTAGCTAATTATACATATTCATTTAATTTGTGTACTGACATGTGTTAATAAATGAATTATGTATTTAATTTAAAAACATATGTACACATAATTCAGATAACTAATATATTAAGAAAAGTATACCTCCAATTTTTAAATAAATTGAAACTTGCGATCAGGGAAAATAAAATTTGTATGGTAAACATCTATATTTATTAGTAATAATCTACATGATATTCCATAGTAATAGCAATGAGATGTGTCTACTAATGCATATTATTGAGATTGAATGAATTTACGCTTGTAGTGTATCATCCAATTATGCATATTTGAATTCGATATATAAATAAATAAACTCATTTTAAAATTACCATTTAAATACGATTATATTAAATCATAGAATAATGTAATACACATATTAATTAAAAGGTCGATATACATATAATGGAAACAAATATTTAAATTCAAACCGAATTTATAAATAAATTCTTATTTTAATAAAATATTTATAAATAAATTCAAATTTAACAAAATCATTATAGGGGTCACATCGATACCATTTTTTTATTTATGGTCCATCGAATTGCAGTGCTTCTGATGAAACTACCAGATCTTTATTTTGATGGGTGACAAATAAAAATGATCCTATTTTTGACTGAAGTAAATACATGGAAGGATTAATGATTTATGTAATGATAGGTGTCACTATATTGTTTATTTAAATAACTAATTTGTACTTTATATGAATGATAGTTTATTTAAACATAGGTTTCGATACAATATATCTGTATAACGTAGGTGACCATACGATATTGAAGTGCAAGGGTATATATTCTTCATCATTTGATTTCATCCGCCTGGAGGATGAATTCGAAGAACGGCAATTCTACGTACGAAACAGTGGTGTGACACAACCCCATTACAATTTACAAGTAAATAAATATCTAGGGTATCTTTGAAATTAAATATACCACTGAATAGTATCTATTTCGGAGTACATACATTTACTATTGTAGAGGGAGAGGATATGTGTCCTTGATAATAGTAAATATTTTAATTATATTTAAATATCAAAATACAATTTTTAAATTTATTAAATTAAAAATACATTATTAAATAATTTTACATTAATACATTAATACATTAATATAATAATAAGCATATTATTATATTAATGTATTTTAGTGAAAATTAATGTATCTAAGTATTTACAAATATATATATATATATATCGATGGTATAAGTATATTATTCATATACATATATGTATAATTAAAATAATAATCGTATTGGTGCACACCTGGGATGTAGGATAAATGTTGTAATCACAGAGAAACGATCACGTGATTAATAAGTACTGAATGTACACAGTTTTACATGTGCTAAATAAATTATAATTTCAAAAACACAATCATTCTATTAATATATATATATATATATATATATATAAATAACAATATACATAGTATAATAGATATAACAATTACGATATTCATAAATAATATTACGTATTTAATATATTGTGTGTATATATATATACACATATTATGTACATACAAATGATTAGCAAACAACAAAGGGTATATACAAGGGTATGTGAAATATGAAGACGACGACGACAATGACTTATGCAGAGGACTTGGCTTCCTCGAGTTTGTCCTTCAAGAGGTCGGCTATCTGGGCATTCTTCACGCGTATCAGGAAGCTAATCGGTTCTGTAGAGGTCACGCGCGGTATTAGAGGTCAAGTGCGGTATTAGCGACAGCAATTATAAGATTTCAGTTTAAAAAAGTTTTTCAAAACTATTTTCTAAAATCCGATTTTTATAAATTCGCCGATTGTATATCATTAATGCATAACATTGATTTTATTTATAAAAATAAATTTGTATCTATCCATCTATCTACATGTGTACAACCTTTACTTTCGGTGTCAATCGGTGGGTTAGCGACGCAGTAAATGCTGAGGTTGTTCTTGCCCGACCTCGATATGGGCATGTCCTTATTCACTTTTATGTTCAGTAAGATGTTACCTACGGGGGATGAATGTAGATCAGCTGATGATTACTCGCGATGTTAATAGTTCATATGTATACACATGTGTAGAAGAATTATTATATAAATATATTTGTTATTTTAGAAGTTGAAATATTATAAGTTTGAAGATATCAAATATATTAATTGTGGTTAAATTATATTATATGTTATAGTTTTGAATTTAATATTTTATAATTTTTCTTATCGCTATTCTAGAATTAATTTAATTATATTTACTTAATTAATATTCAATATTGTCTCTATTTTAATATTAAGGTTAAATATAAAATTTTATTATATGTACTTTATATTCGATATGTTGATTACAGTATAAATGTGCTTAATGCTCAACTAGTAGACTGATCTAGATAGTATACTGACCTAGATTAGTAGCTGCTCTAATCAGGAGGATGGTTTTGTTGTCTGCACTGTTCTTGAGGTGAAGGTTACCCACACCGCGGTCTGCATACTTGTCACCCTTCTTGTAGAACAGCTTACATCTGGGGGGGGGAGGGGTGGGGGTTATTAGAGCTTTAGAACAGCTTACATCTGGGGGGGGGGGGGTTATTAGAGCTTTAGAACAGCTTACATCTGGGGGGGGGGGCGGGGGTTATTAGAGCTTTAGAACAGCTTACATCTGGGGGTGGGGGGTGGGGGTTATTAGAGCTTTAGAACAGCTTACATCTGGGGGGGGGTGGGGGTTATTAGAGCTTTAGAACGGCTTACATCTGGGGGGGGGGGTGGGGGTTATTAGAGCTTTAGAACAGCTTATATCTGGGGGGGGGGGTTAATAGAGCTTTAGAACAGCTTACATCTGGGGGGGGGGGTGGGGGTTATTAGAGCTATACTGATATACACCATCTTGGAGAACAGGTTAAACTTGTTTAGCTAGTGCTATTAGCTATAGAACTAGCGATAGTTTTATATCCCCACCCGGCACGTAATAGCTAATGATAGATATTGAAATAAAATTATAGTATTGAATTATATTTGATTTACAATATATATATATATATTATGCTTTATGTGTAAATTTTAATAAATATATACACACTACATGTTAATACACTATAAATTATAAAGCCGACCAACTTCACACTATGATATAGCCGACTTAGTGTAAAGGCGCTGAAACATCTTCCGGAACTTACAATTAGTCATCTGCTATATTTACAACATATTCATGTTAACCTGTTAGAAGTTCCGATAACTTGAAAATGATCGGAACTCCCAACATATTTTGTAGTGGTACAGACTATTAAGATACTATAGTATGCATGTATATACAGATAATATCTCTCTATATACAATGTAAATATAACTTGCGCTTGCACTTGCACTTTATACAACATTGAACCTATTTTCTCAATTTCAGGCACATTTATATCAGAATAGTTGCACTTTAAAATCAGATAGTGCTGACATTACATAATGATGCCCTATGCCCTGATTGTAGTAATCTCTATGCCCCATGTAGTTACAAACTTGACAGTGTAGAAGGCCTCTTCCTCTATAATTTCTTTCACTTCTGTCACAGGAGGAGTATATTTGTCTTTGTCTTCTGGTTCGGCTACAATGTTGTGCACGCATTAGAGGCATGATTGTTCGAGAACAATACAATTGTAGTATTTAATTTTAATGATACATTGAGATAACTATATATATTTAAATTATACAGATTATGCAATAGAATTCAGACAAAGAGTATACAGAGAATATCGCAATCGTAAATACGCGTCACCATGTTTCACTTATAACATATATCTAACTCATATCTTATACATAATTATAAGTATTATTATTATATTTTGTTATTAGTCTAATTATTCATTAATAATAATATACATGTATTATCAACAAGGCTAACGTCTGGTGCTCATACCGGGTTTGCCAAATGTACTAGCGACTGCCCCACCCTTAGCACTGAATCCAAAAGTGAAGCCACTCGATTCCAGGGGTTTAGCGGCGAAGGTGAAAGGGGCGGGGCCAGAGTCATCGGCGGCTGGGGGCGTCGACTTAAGAGATTCGCCGAACTTGAAACCACCCGAGGGGCCGAACACGCTCTTGGTTGCCTCGAAGTCGGAAGCGCGAGACCCGCCCCCCCCCAATATAGGTCTGGAGGTGTCGGCGGGGCTCTTGGAGGAGGGGTTGAATGCGACGGGACTCGTTACGTTGAATACGGGCTTAGCGGGGTCCGATGTACCGGATTTAGGTGACGGTACCGCAGCACCGAATATGGACTTGGCTGCAGAGGAGGGGTTGAACGTGGGTAGGGTGGTTAGACCGGCGTTGAATAGAGGTTTAGGTTTGTCGGCGTTGAACTTGGGTATGGCTGTCGAGGTTACGCCGAATGTGGGCTTATCCCCGACGGAGAACTTGGGAATAGCCGAGCTGAACAAGGGCTTAGGTTTGTCTCCGAACCCCGCCACCGCGGGTTTAGGTTTATCCGCCCCGTTGAAGGTAGGTATACCGGAGGTGAACGAGGGCGACTTGAGCGGTAAACTGGCGCCGAACAGGGGTTTAGCGGCTGTCTCGGGTGTGGACGATGGCTTAGCAGTAGTAGTGGCGGGGGTGGGGGCGTGATCTCCGGAGAAGGGTTGCGTACTAAAGAGGGCGTTGCTATCTCGCGAGGAGGGGGCGGGGGCGCAGTCGTTACTACGACGGACTGCTTCGGCGTATTCGTCGCACTTGGAACTGTCGCATCGGAACTGCGTCAACTGTTTACTGTAGGCGGTGGTCGCGGTCTGACGGTCGCGGTAACGTTTCATGTCCTCAAGCAAGGAAACGGCCTTGTCGGCGTCGACGCGGTACGCTCGCAGCGAACGCACGTAGTCGAGCGATAGTTCTCCGTCTTTATCTTTGCCCATATCTGGGCGATGCGGTGTATAGTTAATTAGGCACATATTGCTACATTGATGATGTACATCAATAATTACAATAAAATTACATATATAATTATATTAAGTGGTTCTATAATTATATAGTGGTTCAAATTGTTTCAGGATTTCGGGATAATCAAAAATCTAAAATCAATATCTCAAGATAATTAAATTTCTAAAGTCAGTATCACTGAATATTTGATAATAGTGATTATTATATGTATAAATATTATATATTTATTTAATTATCTCTATTAAAGTATCTATTACATTTACTAAAAGTAGAAGCACAGTAGGTAATATATTGCCTTTATATAATAAATTATAATACACAATAAATCAAAATGTAAATAAATATTAATCGATATATTTTGTAAGTACTAATATCATATTCTCGAGAACTATATATTCAATATTTGAACTTCTCGAAAACCAAATTTTAAATATTTAAATTTCTTGTGAACTATTGTAATCACTAATTAATGATTCATGTTTTAATAATAATTTTGTTTCCATATATTATAAGATTTTATAATAATGAATTAACTTAATTATTATTACATATTTAATTAAATTATATTATAAAATGTATATAAAAAATAATATTTAAAATATGGTTTATAATATAATTACTGTTAAGTAGTATAAAATAATGAGTTATTATTAATAATATATTAATTCCCGGTATTAATAATATATAAATAATAAAGTTTTAGTGTACTTTGTAATATTGGTTAACATATTTAATTTATAACATTTTAATAATACTATTAATATGGTAAATAAATATTAATATATGTATTGTTTCAAACAATTTGTTTGTATATTAAATTGTATTAAATCAAATTTATTTACTAATACTATATTAGTCTAATAGAGTTAGTCTATTGATAAAAAGTACTATTATATGATGATGAAAAATCGAATACAATAAATAATGCAAATAAATCAAATTGGTTCATAAAAATAAATCACAACTAAATATTAGCAAAACAAAAATAATGTAACCAATACAAATGTTATCAACACAAATAACTTAATAACTATAAATAATCAAACCATTGAATGTGTAAAGCAATATAAATTTCTAGGGATTCACATCGATAATAAATCAAAGTATAAAAAAACATATTACGGAACAAAAAATAAAAATAGATAAATTAATATAATGTTATATATAAAATATAAAATTAATATTTATTTATAATTGATACTAATAACCTATTACTACTATATAATGTTCTAATAGTACTAAATGTATTATCTGATAATATTAAGTTCATTGGTTTATTAATTTATTATATAATTATAACTCGTTATTTTAATTGTATTATACATATTAGTGAACTTATTCTATATATTAATTTAAAATTTGTATTATCTCTATAATTTTAAATTGTATTCTATATATATATATATTTTTTTTATTATTATTCGTAATTTTATTAAAAGATAATCTCAATTACTCTCCTTTGAGCAGAATTTGTATTTACTTTCTGAACTCAATAAACTATTTTCATTCATTCATTAGTATTTAATAATATTTAAAATATTGATAATATTACTCTATAATGAATAATTAGTATTAATACCATGGTAACTACTAGATATTCATAATATATAACATATCAATCATAAATTATTACATATAGTAATAATTTGTATAGTGATAATATACTTCTGATTCAGAAGTATATCAAAAGTAATTTTTATAATGTAATTTTCAAATTAAAATTAGTACATGTTTTAGAATCTGGATTTTTTTAAAGATCCGATCTCAAATCACTAATAAATATATAATTATATTTATATAAGAATATAGGAGTATATATAATATATATATTTATACATGAATAACATAAAGGAATATAGGAGCATATAAAAGAAGTAATTAATAATGATAATTGTTATATAATTTATACTGATAGGTAGTAAACTATGGTAGTAATCATAACAACTATTTAATCTTGAATCTATTATAAATAATAAGAGTTAAACCTATGTTCATTTTAGTTGTAAACATATTGAGTTATTTATGTATTCCATATTAAAGTTATTAATCAATATTTCTAAATGATATTCGTAATTGATATTTCTATTAAAATTATTTATTTAAATTATGCGAAATCGAGTATTTTGTATGAATTTTAAACATCGTAAGATCTTTAAGTAAAAGAAATCTTAAGTAAATATAGCATGCTATAATATAATAGTAACATCGTAATAGATATATAATTACAAAATATAACTTAAATTTACTTTATATGTTAAATTTAATTTCAGACTAAATATATATATATACATAAGATGAATACAAAACACAAAGCACAATACTAGACGCTACTACTATATGTGCATAGGTAACTACTTATGATGCATGCATACCTTTATAGAGTTTATTCATGTATAGTTTGTATTCTTCGAAGCTGGGACTAAGATTCACAGAGTAGCTGTCGGCTAGCTGGAACTGAATGTGTTTAGAGAATGCCTTGTTCATGTTGGTGATCTTTAGGGTGAACTTCTCATGCCGACTCTGTATCGTGAGGGGGTAGGGGTAGGTGTGTGTGTAGGTGTGGGGGTGTGTATTTGCGTCATCGCATCGGAGATAATTATACAATACATTATGCAATTGAAGAGTTTCGATGTTACAATGCATTGAAGTTTTAATGTAATCGTTTAATCACATAGTTTCAAAAATTAAGAATATTAAACGTTTCAATGTTCACGTGGGGGCGAATAGTTTCCTTTAAAAGTGTTAATAACACTAGCCAAAGAGATCCATGTGTACAATTAAACTATCAATACATTATGCTATACATTGCTTGATGCTAACCGTACCAGTTTACACATATGTATTATAGGACTATAGTATAACTACTACTACTACTACTACTACTACTACTACTACTACTACTACTACTACTACTACTATATAGATATATCTACAGTTAATCGCGACTAACCTTATATTCTTTAGCTTCATCTTCCGTAAACTCGGGGCGAGGGGGTTTGTCTGTTGGCTTGTTCATCGTGGTGGGAAGTGCGGGTGCTAGGGGCACCGATGAGGGGTAAACGGGTGGGGCTAATGAGGGGGCTATCGAGGGGGCGGCAGGAGTATCAGACTTGGGTTTCACCGTCGGCTTGCCGAAGAGATTCGGTACGTTAGCGAATGGATTCGCGAAACCTAAATCTTTCCTCACTGCGTGATATCGATGAATGAATAATATTTATTTACTTATATACTAGAAATGAATACGCGCATTACAATAATGATTCGATTACTTACAATATGTGTGGAAGTTTAATACAAAGATGGACACTCCGTAATATCTGATGTCATATTGAATATATTCGAATAGGAACTATAGTTTGGGTGTAATAATGATTATGAAGATTAAATCAAGACGTAATAATACCTGTCTTGGATATATAGACTTTGACCGAGATTCCTGAATTATATTTATTAACTCTCTAATTTATAATATTTTACAAATTAAATCAATAATTTCAATACATAATAATTAACTATACACAAATTAAAATAACAATATATATATATTGTATATTAACTGCCTGTGTGGATCAGTGGTTAAGGCGTCATACACACAACCAGTAGGACACGGGTTCGACCCTCGTCCGGACCATTAATTAATTTTATAAAATGGGTCTTAAAATATTACTTAGAAGTGATTTTATATAATTGTGTATGAATAAATGATCGGCTCTCGTTAAAACCATGGATGCCTTAACATGAGAGCGGCTTCGAAGGGACATTAGAGCCATATATGGTTATAAGTGAAAACTTCATCTAAGTTCCTGGATGGGATGAAAGGACTCCACCAAATAAAAATAACAATAACAATATATAATTAATAGTATCCAAGTAATTTTCTTTAAAATGATTCATAAAATATGCTTTTGTGTAATACAAATTATAAAGGAGGCATTTTAAAACGCCAATACAAATATTAATAGAAATATTTAAATATAAAAAACTGTAAAAAAAACCAACAAACCAAATACTTTTATTCAACATTTGTAATATAACATCATAATATCATCGATATAAAGAAAGTGGATAAGCAATTGACGCACGCAATGCATGTAAAAGATAGACACGTGAATGACACTTTTATCGATAAATTAACAAAATGGTATCAGTGATTTTGATTGGATATTAGTCATATTATATATGTCAAATATTAAAACAGTAGGCTTTTCGTCGAAATAGATTAAAGTGACTTCTATCTATATCAATGGATTTAAATTATAAATATCAATAAAATCAATAAAATAGTATTATATCTTCAATTTAAATACACAAAATTACGAGGAATGTTGGTATTATGTATTTTAAATATATCATTTTATTTTTAGTATAGATAGTAAATTAAAATTGGTAGTGATTATCAATATATATATGATAAATACATATTATTATAAATAAAAAGTATGTGCCAGATAGTGGGTTTCGACTGCAGCGCTCGTAGCGGATAGTGCCATACACTACATTCAATTGCTTATCCACTTTCTTTATATCGATGCATAATATATGTATAATTATTTCAATTTATTTTTATAATTATAATATATAATTAATTTGAAAATAAAAATTGTTCATAAATATATGGAAGGTAAATATATGTCTATTTAAAGTTTAAATTTTAAACATATATGAATATTATGTAATTTTTAAAAAGTCATATATCTAATGAAATAGATAAACACAAAACTAAACACAAAATTCGTTATATATAATAATCTATTATATTTTATAAACGTTCATCGTTAATATACAATTGAATACAAGAGTATAGGCATGGAAAGTTCTAGAACAGGTGGCTCAGTAAACCTGTGGGCTGGTTTATGGAATCGTTGATGTTCTCCGGTATTAGAGTACCGGTTCTTCTGCGCGCCTTGATGACCTTACGACCCGCTATCACGTCCTTAGAGGCGATGTGTTCTTTCCAAGAGCCAGGCTACAACCGGGAGGGGGTGTGTGAAGCATATAGGTGGAAATGAATAACATGGGGGTTGGGTAATATATATCAATGTATATGCATATGTATATATATACTTTGAAATGTTTGTTATAAGAGCCAGGTATATTATACAATATAGTGTTGGGTTTGGGTTTAAACCTAACTAATAATCTCTCATGAGATTTTGTGTGCAGTGTATATTCTATTATTTTAAAATAATTATTTATATTATACGTATTACCATTGATTACCAATCTGCACAAGATCACCCTTCAAAATCACTGGTATTTATTCTAAAGTTGTATAAAATAAGTCATATATATATTATAAGTCATAAATTATAACTTATAATAAAAGTCTTACAATAGATTGTAATAGCACTCGTGAGGAGATAATGGAACCCTGCCACAAACCTCTAAAGGATCATCCTTCTCTTCGCAGTTCTGGTCCGTTAAGTAATGGTCAGCTATTCGCTTGGACATCTGATGTGTGTGTGTGTGTGTGTAATACACTATTAATGAGGCTCGCGATGCGATACATAAAACTATGGGTGATATATAATTCAAATTATTCAATTTCATTTTAGTAATGAATACATTTACTGTCAGTTGTTCATATATATATAATATATATATATATAAGATATATATATAATATATTATTTTTGTGTTTGGATTCCTAAATCATAAATTTGTTAAATAAGATGTAATATATCATATTATATAAGACAAATCATAATAGAATAATATATATATATATATATATTATATATATTATATATATATATATATATATATTATTCTATTATGATTTGTCTTATATAATATGATATATTACATCTTATTTAACAAATTTATGATTTAGGAATCCAAACACAAAAATAATATATTATATATATATCTTATATATATATATAGGTGGGATTTATTAGAACACGAAATATCACATGAACTAAACATATTTACTTTTAAGTATGATCTGCGTGTTATCGGTTATGCATTATATACGGCACATTTGACATTTGTTATTTAGTAACCATTGGTTACTGGTCACACCCCCGGCGGATGTTACTAACCACAGCCGGATGTGGTGTTAACAATTACGTAATTAACCAAGTGTGTGTGTATGTGTGTGTTTAAGATATATGACTTATATGATGAGGGATTACGATTAAAAAGGATGAGTTAAAAAAATCAAGTAGAACAAAATTAAAGCAATTAAACCAAATAACTATACACAATATATATATATAATAATACCAAAGATTTTTCTAAGGTAAAATATAACTCTCACGCGAAATCATGTAATTATATTTTGTATACAAAAACCAACAGCGCCACCTATATAATGTCAATTTTCGGAACTGTGTTGTTTATAATGTAAATTTGTATCAAACTGCACTTTTAAAATGAAAAATAATATGCTTACATAGTATTTTTATTATGAAAACTAAGTGTTCACTACTAATATATAACAAAGAAATAAGATATGTTGGTTTTAAATGCTATACATATCTATATGGCGAGTAAAATATAATTTATATTGCATGTAATTTAATAAAGAAATGCAAACATTGTAGTATGCAAATCGCTGCAAACCTAAATCTATTTGATACTTCTGCTATCAGTGGGATGTATGAATACTACTCACGTTGTGTAGATAGGGAGTGTTATATCTTTGATAATATTATATAAAATATAAGTGTTAATGTAATTGATAATATACCACACGAGGCGGTAGTTAATGAATAACAAATGTCAAATGAGGTATTTAATGATTTCCCATATTTCATATGATATCATCCTCCTCATCCAAGCTGAATACTGACATCGGCCCCCAATAAGTCACGTGTCTAATCGAGAGTTCAAGTAAACAGTTCGCGTATAACGTTATATTTCTCATTAAATTATTCACCGAGTTGTATTCTATATATTCATACATAGCATAATACCGTATGATTATGTATTAATATGATATTATATAAGCCCTACACGCAATGTTACTTGAACTCTCGGTTCGCACGTGACATGTTGGGGGCCGATATCAGTCTAAATCATCTAAGCGAATATCATAGTAACTATGTTTATTTAAAACGTACATTATCATTATTATTATAATTTTATAAATAATAATGTAATGTAGTCCGATATATATTAATAATTATTGTATATTGTAATGTTTAATGAATTATTATATCATTAAATATATTAAAATATTAATATTATCGTCTTTTAAATTTAAAACTATTTTAAATGACTTTACTTTAAAATATTACAAATTTAACAATACATTATTTTATGAAATATATCATAATAATTATAATATTTTATTTGAATGAATACTATTTAATTATATAAATTAAATTACGTAATATAATATACTATAATTAATAATTGAGTATTATTTTAAAAAGTAATTTGACATGTTTTATAAAATAAATATTTTTCAAATAATTTTTATTTATAAGCTATATATTTTATATATAGTAATATAAGACTAGGTAATTTTGTATGGAAAATGTAATTAAAAATAATACTTATATAATTAGAAAACTAGTTATAAAATAATTAGTAATGTATATGTAAAATATACCTTATAATTTCTTAGGAAAATATTATATAAACACTTCTAATTTTTTTTAATAAAATGAATACCTAATAAATATCCGTTTATATTTGGATCGGTCATTTCGCGCGAAAAAAAATTGTACACAATTATAAATATTGTGGAAAACTACTAATGTCATGCTTCTATTGATTATATATTATTATTAGTTTAACTAATATATGGCATATATTGATTAATTATTTATATAAATATAAATATATATAGAGTATCATAAAACATATTTTCACGTATTTGATGTATATATATAATATAATCTGTACATTTATAAATTCTTTTATTTCCTTGGTTGTCACAACAAAATTATAAATATAAACTATTTTAACAATATATTATTTTTAAATAATTTTAATTTTGTGATGTTTTTTTAATAATAAATTTATATAATATATAAATAATGGCAGGTGGGTTAAAAGGAATGGATAAAGTTCTTAAGGAATATTTAAAAAATCATCATATTCCAGAAGTATATGAGGTTACAATTCTGAATATTTAAAATATATTATATTTAATAATATAATAATATTAATTATATTATAATATTATTATAATAATTTTATAATTATTATAATATTTAATTATAATTATTATAATAATATTATATTATTATAATAATTATTAAAAATAATAATTATTGAATACCTATATATTGAATATAATATTGAATATTTTAAACTTAATTACAATATTATATTGTATATTGAATATATTTTTAAAGTTTAAGTTACCTGTTACCTGTTACCTAATTGGTTTAGGCACTTCCATCAACGTCTTTATTGAAGTTTTCGGACGTGCTTTCAATATATTATTGGGCAAAAAGGTATGTTTTGAGCTTTGATTTGAATGTTACAGTTGAGTCAATTGATCGGATATGGTGAAGTAGATCATTCCAGATTTTTGGAGCATGGATGGAGAAAAATTTATGTTGGGAGTAAGTTAAGTTAAGTTTAACTTAAAGTTACTATTTTATTTAAAATGTACATTTATCAATGATCAATTTTATCATAAATACTATTTAAAATAGTAAAATAATTATTAACAATAAAAATTTTATATTGGTTAATTATTAATTTAAAAAATATAAATATTAAAATTTCGCCGGTACATGGATGAAATTAAAAATACAGAACAACTTATTCCCACAATATTATATTGAATATAAACATACTAAGTTACTTAAAGTAGGTATCATATTTAGTATGTTACTTTAAACCTTCCAATAATTAATATAATATTAATGGTTTCTCATCGATAAATTGGTGATTCACCACTGAACACAACATACTATACACTAACTCGTCATTCAACGCCACTCCTCATCAACTAACCATATCTCTTTATTCAAAATGTACCGGTTTTCATGCAGCCCATATTATATGGGCCATATATTAACATATTAAATAAGTATAATGATACGTATTTAATAGTGCACTGTATACATTATACATTATATTATACATTGTATATTATACAATGTATAATGTATACAGTGTATAATGTAATGTACATAGTTTTTTTTTATTATATTAATGTAATTTATAGGAAATCAATATAAATTATATATAGTATATATACTTATAATATATACTTATATATGTATAATGAAATAATATGAGTTTAATTGTTACAATATAAATAAATAATAGTGCACAATATTCATGAGCTATATAGCTTTTATAGATTGTTATATGTACGTGTTGTGTTCCTAATATTTTACGATCGTACACAACCAACGAGCAGTAATTTTTTCGAAATAACACTTGTGATATAGATATATATATAGTTTATTGAATGTTAAATATATACAAAATTACATGAAACAATAATGTAATGATAAATCATAAATGAAAAAAAGAATGATGATTTACACATGCCATAAGTATATATATTAATAATCAATTATGATTCTAATTATTAATTGTACGCTATCACATACCCACTAAAGTCTAGTTATCCGTGTAGTGGTTATAAAGTTTATAGGCAATTCACTACCATTGTTTAGATGAATGTAATGTTTCATATTAAATATGTTGTTTATAGTGTTTATTAAATTGTATTATTATTATAAAGATAAGTACGTATTCATTTATTTTTTATATTATCTATTATATTAATATATATTAAATATTAATATCCAACTTATTTGAAATACATAATAGTTGTCTTTAAATTATAATCATATCTTATTTAGATATAATTATATTTAGTATTTGTTTACATTTTATTATAACAAAATAAAAATCCTAAAAAATAAATAATAATCACAAAGATAATAGAATTATAAATTCGATAAATTAATTAAATTCAAATATATATTACATACTGTTTATGTATATTTATACTTAGCTACATTATTTACTATTTATAAAATTAATTAACTAGTAGTTTATAATAATATTATAACTGATATTCTCCCGTGGATCTCCCTTGGGAATTTGCTTTTGGTAGTCGGATCTACCAACCTTCATTTGAGGTTAGCTACCAACTTACACCTAGATAGTCTACTGCTGTATTTACTTACATACAGATCCATCAATTCTACCTCGGACGATACACTGCCTTAAATCTCAGACAATCGGACCATCATTGCCCGGCTGCCACCAAGCATACCAGGAGCCTACTAAAGTCAACTGGTGCTTGTCAAGTCAACTCGTCATATAGCAAAACGGACTGAATACCAAACTTCTTCAAAAATATCCCTGTTACGACCAGTTTTTATACATTTATTATTATATTTATTATTATCTATTTCATTCAATTTAATCCCAGAATCTCAAGTATACCATGTCCTCAAATTGTTCACATTGTAACCTTCCCGCATGCGAATATTATCTCAAATGTAAAACATGTCCATCTATTTTACATTATAATTGTTTATACCCCGCAGCTATTATTTCTAAATCCTGGTTTCATTCTAAAAACCCCCCTCCCGCTTATGCTATTGCTATATTTAATTCACCTAACTTCATCTTCTCATGTTCCTCATGCCTAGCCTTAAATAAGTTTCCTTCGACTAATCATACAACTACTCCACCCATTACTATGCCATATTCACCTTCTACTTTAACTGACAAATCTATACATAATACTTGTTCCAAGGTAACGCCAAATATAACATCTGATATATATTCTTCTACTACGACTATTAATATCCAGCCCAAGCATCAGCCCAAAGCTAATACTTCTAGAAACATTCCAAAGCTAATGGACTTAACATTTTCCTCAAATCACACTCCAACCCCTATATTATCTAGTTCAACTTCCTCAAAGTCTTCATCCATACGCTCCATAGATAATTCCCTCATACTAGTACTTGAACACCTTCTTCCTTATGAAGTTAACTATAATTTCATAGTATCATTAATTGACTATATAAAACTTCCACATTCTTATATTACTTCTGCCTCATTTCTTACCAGTACTGCTATATTACATTTCACTAATATTTCTGCTCGTGATATATGTTTCTCCTCCCTTCTAAAAATCTCACCACATAGTAATTTTAAGCATATATTTATTCGTCATTATTTACCTGACTCTACTAGACTTCTTGGTAAGGTACTATATCATGCCCTAAAACAAAAACTCACGCCCATTTTGTATAAAGTATTTTTTAATAATCGTTCCCAAACATTTGAACTTAGGGATAAAAAAAATCCTCTTTCATATCCCCCTTTTCTCATCCCTGAATCTGATCTAACAAAATGGTTTGATTCTTTTGATCACTATAAGAAATCATTTATAAATAATTCTTCCTCTCAAGCCTGACTATCCTCTAATATAGCCTTGATCAATATTCGCTCCTTAAGATCAAATATATCCCTTCTGTTCCCATACCTTAAATTACAAACATTTATTATAATCGCATTGACTGAGACCTGGATTTCTAATAACGACTCTGATATATTTGCCTCCATCTTGGACTTTGGATATACACTCTATCTCGCTCCACGACAAACGGGCCGTGGTGGTGGGGTAGGATTTATGATACGTAATGATTTTTACCTATCTCCATCCATTTCATTCCCCCCCCTTTTCATATAGTGATTGTATTTCGCTGACCCTCAAGCTTCCTAACTTTACTCTACATCTTACCGTTATCTATCGTCCCCCAAAACCTGAAACCAGTTTATTCTTTGATGAATTTCATGATTTTATCCATAAACTTCCTTCATCTTCATCCTATCTACCAATAGTTCTTGGTGACTTAAACTATCACTATAATTCTCCCATCTATCCCCATGGTGACTTTAAACTCCTAACTGAGTTTCTTTCCTTGTGCCAACATATATCATTTCCTACCCATTCTAGTGGCAATACACTTGATATGATATTTACACCCCTATCCAGTCCTCTTATTAGATGTATAAACCCTAACTCCTTTCAAAAAATTGAACTACTAACTGATCATTTTATTATTGAATTCTCTATAAATCTAAAATTCACAAATATTAAACGAAAACGTATTACATATAGAGATTTTAAGTCTATCGACCTACCAAGATTTGTAAACAATATCAAAACTGAGATCTCTTCTTCAACTTCCCTCTGTCCGGTACTCCTAAACTCCACTCTCCTAAATATTATCAATATACATGCACCTACAAAAACTACATTAATTACCGACCGCCCTTTTTCTCCCTGGTTCTCCCACGAACTTTTCATCTTCAAGAAGAGTGTTCGAAAATTTGAGAAGAAATTTCTTAAAAATCCTTCTTCTGAAACTAAATTAGCACTATCACTAGCTAGAAAAAATTACAAATCTACTATATATCGTTCAAAATCTATCTATTATAACAAAAAGATAGCATTGATATCCTCCAATCCTCGCAAATTATTTAAAATAGCAAATAAAATTCTCTCCTCCAGATGAAAAAATCCTCCCCATTTTACCTAACACGTCAAATTTTCAACTGTGTTCTCTTTTTGAAAAATTCTTTAAACATAAAATTGCAAGCATTAATAATATTATTTGCGCATCTACTCAACCCATACTCAATCCTACCATATATATTACCATCATATTGACTCATTAAGTACATTCACTATTCCTTCACTGTATGAAGTAAATGACCTACTCATGAAATCTCACTGTACCTCCCCCACTGATCCCCTACCTTTATCATTATATCACAAACTTTCACCCTTATTTTCTCCTATTTTCTTGGATATTATTGCGAACTCACTAAACTCTGGCCAAGTTTCACCCTGTCTCAAGACTGCCATAATATCCCCTATTCTAAAAAAACAAAACTTAGACCCAAACTCATTTAGCAATTATCGACCGTTCTCCCACCTACCCTTATTAAGTAAAATATTAGAAAGAATTGTTTCCAAACAACTCATAGCCCATGTAAATAAAAATAATCTTTTCGACCCGTTTCAAAGCGCTTTTCGTAAGGGTCATTCAACCGAAACAGCTCTCCTACGTATTACTGACACTATATTATCTACCTTAAATAGCAACACGTGTTGCCAGCTAATCCTACTTGATCTATCATCTGCTTTTGATACCCTGGACCATAACATATTAATCTCGCGATTTACTTTAATGGGTATATCTGGCTTAGCATTAAAATGGTTTACTTCATATCTCACTAACAGGAATATCTCTATTATGATTGACAAATCTTACTCGCCTCTTTCTCCTCTTAACCACGGTATTCTCCAAGGATCTGTTCTAGGTCCATCCCTCTTTTCTATTTATATCCGCCCTATTGCTGATCTAATTAAGAAATTTCCAAATATCCACTACCATATTTTTGCTGATGATATCCAACTGTTTACCTTTTTCCCTATAAATTCTCATAATACCATTAACTCTGAATTAATCGAGTGTGCTAACTCCATAAGATTATGGATCCTCTCCAATAAACTACTAATTAATTCCTCTAAGACTACTGTAATTAACATATCTACTTCTGAAACTTCCTTTCCAAATTTTACTCTAAATAACATGATTATTTCTCCTTCTCATTCCTCCAAAAACCTAGGATTAGTATTTGATGACAAATTATCATTTAAGAATCACATATCATCCATTACAAAATCATCCAACTTTCATCTCTTCAGAATTAAAAAAATACGGACATCACTTTCCAGAAACCTTACTAAAACTCTAATTATTGCTCTTGTACTTTCACGTATTGACTACTGTTCTTCCCTACTGAATTTACTTCCTGCTAAAGCTACTGCTCCACTTAATCGGATTATCCGTTCCTCAATACGTACTACTTACTGTTTAACTCGACTGGATCACTCTACTACAACATCTCATCAATCATCTCGTATGTGGCTACCCTTCTCCCTCAGGTGTAAATTACGTATACTATCTATAATCCATAAATCAATATATTCTTTTACCCCTAGCTATATCTCTGATCTAATTAAAAAACGTACTATATTATCTTCTCTTCGTTACCAAAATGCTCCTCTACTTATCTCCCAGAACTCTAGTAAAACTTCCCTAAATTCTAGAGCTTTTAAAAATTCCGGTCCAACCCTATGGAATTCCCTCCCTCCTACCATTCGTTCTATTAGATCCCACAAAATATTTATAAATCTTACTTCTTCTTTTCTCTCTACCCATAATCATTAAATCATCCAACTTATTATTTGTATCCGTGTTATATTAAATTTATATCATTATTAAATTGTTATTGTATTATTATTATCTTATTATTATATAACACTATACTATATCAATGCAGTCTGTAGTATATACAACTACACCATATCAATGCAGACTGTAGTATATAATAGTCCTTTATATTGTTTATTATTGTTTTTCCGTTGTATATTGAATGTATATTATTATCAAATTATTATCGTATTACTATTATTTTATTATTATTGTCTTCCCGCACGAGCGAAGGGGTCTACATGACCCTATTTTAGTGCTAATAAACTCAATATCATCATCATATCATCTGATGCTGCCTCGTAATAATAATGTTTAATTTATCATTGAAATATTAAATATGTACATTAGTTAAATAAAAGTATTATATTTTAATATTAGATTTAGATGTAGTTTATATTTATAATTCTCATAAGTTTCGTAATTTATATTTAATCTTTTATAAACATATTATTTTAAAATTAATTGATTACTAATTACTACTCTAAATAAAATTGATTTAAAAATAGTTTTTATCTTAAAAAGGGGTTTCACACCAACTCGAACGCAATTATTAACTCTAATAATTAAAGGGCTTATACATATAGATATTATTATAATAGAGTTAATAATTGCGTTCGAGTTGTTATATAATAATTAGTGAATAATAATTATTCAAAGATTAATAGTATATGCAATATTAATGTAAATATTTCACTTTTAAAATTCCGTAGTTCTATATATTTTTTATAACCATTAAAATATAAATTACATGCACTTACCTTATAAATGTATTACTAATATAATATTATTAATAATTTAGACTTTCTATACGCATACATATTATATTGATTGATATTAGTTAATTCTTTAAATGTATTAAATATTAGGCACAGTCTTAGCCGATTATGAATTATTGTATATTACTGTTTGTCAGATTTAGTTTATATTTTAATACCATTTTTATATACTCTGAAATTAAAAAAAATTTAAATCTATTTATAATTTTAGTCCTATAATATAATATAATGTAATGTATTTTTGTGTTAATACGATTTAATTGAATGGATAAACATAATTAATGATTACAAAATAAAAAATAAGATGATTATAAGTTATTTGATAATGTTCTATAATATATCATAATGTATAATATAATATAATGTGTGGCACGCAGGCATTGCTAAGTGGACTAGCGATAATGTTACCAGAAGACCCCATCGAGTACATCATCTGCATGATCGAGACCGGTATCTATGACAACCAGGCTATCTCTACATCGGGTAAACGCGTCATTAAGGATCTGAAATGGTTATTGAGATGTATGGATTGCGATGTTCTGTATGATAGAATAGTTGATTATGTTGTGAATACGATGTAGTAATATATTCACTCACATATATATAAACTGCCCGTGTGGCTTAGTTGTAAGGCGTCAGACACACAAGCAGTAGGACACAGGTTCGAGCCTCGTCCAGACCAATAAAATAGCTTTTAAATAATATTTAGAAGTTATCTTATAAATTATGTATAAATAATTGATAGTCTCTCTTTAAAACTATGGATGACTTAACATGATGAGGGACATATATATCATATTTTTTACATTCTGTATTTATATATATTTTTGTGTTAATACAATTTAATTGAATAGATAACCCTAATTACTGATTACAAAATAAAAATCATGATTATTATAACTTGTTTGATAATAATATGTAATGATATTCAGGGATATGTTTATCTCGGAGGACATGAAACCTATCCAAAGATTACATTTGGAGAGCAATCTCGATTATATATTTAGTTTTGATGAAGATTTACAGGTTAATATACATATATATATTTATATATATATATATATATATATATATATATATATATATATATATATATATATATATATATTTATAATAACATTTTAATTATTAAATAGAAAATAAATATTTGAAATAATTTAATTTCATAATGTTAATTCTCATTAAAATCATCATTCACAATACTCGTAACGGTAATGCTAATGAAGTATATCGATGATATCATACACCGACGACATCGCACTCTATTAACATACGATCACACCCACACACACACGTACACGTTCATTAGCCTTCGGATGAGATGTGCGAGACAGCGTACGGCCATTATAACTATCACCTGTTACGCGTGTGCTACGAGTAAGTTGAGTGTCGTCTATTTAATGTAGGCACCACTTCACGGTGTTGTTCTCTCTAACGGCTGTGTATTGATGTGCGTATTGGTTTTAATTTATTTTCACACTTTTTCACACTTTTTCACACTTTCTCACATCTGCTTATAACGTGAAACGAGATTAAATTTAACATCTTATATAACCGTATTAAATAATAATTTCACTATCAATATAAACATCATTATAACTATGTAGTTTGGTGTAATGTAGTTGTACTACTTTAATAATGTTGTGCTCATAATTATAACTATCTATTTCTGTACATATAACTAATAAATTACATAACTAAATACATTACTAACCCTAATTATACCCCAAACTAAACGTGCTTGCACCACTAACTCCAAAATGCTCCAAACATACCCCACATTATCCCATAACTTACTCGCATACCACGACTAACCCCTTACAAAACCCACTAACCCCCTGACCCCATACATACCCCACTAAACCCCACTAAACCCCCACTAACCACCCTAACCCCCACTAACCCATATTAACCCTCACTAACCCCCAATAACCTTCATTAACCTTCATTAACCCCACTAACCCCCTACTAATCACGCAGCACGTTAACACGGCGCGCCCCCTGCTATCCTCCTCCACCTCCACCATCACCAGCGATTGGATGAAGTATCACATGATCAGAGCCGCGAAGAACAGCGGTATGATGGTGAAGGCGAGCGAGGCTAAGACCTACTACAGACACAGACTCCTGCGCATTGTTCTCAATAGTTGGCTTGTATCCTTTGCAATCTGCAATCTCGATAGAGTATACATACCAACATATAGTTTTTATTACGAATAATTATCGATTTATTACTTTAAATATATTTAACTACACACATTAGAAAACTTAACTTTTTGTAGCTTTGGTTTAGAAATAGAATCGAAAGACAAAGAGGTTAAGTATTTATAGATGCTTTCTATATATATATATATATATATATATATATATATATATTATTCTGTTGTATGAAATTCAATATAGCTAATATATTAAAATATATATTTAAAACAAAACATATTTCAGACTTATTTATAAATTTAGAAGTAATACTTTACTGTATATTAATATATAATATCTTTATATTATATATAATTTTTATATATTATGTATAATATATATAATAAAATTGTATAATAACATTTTTATATACTTAAAAATACATATATATATGTGTATTAGTATGTAAAGTAATGGTAACATTATCACTTGACAGTGGTCAGTGAGAAACTCAAGCATATTGTGGACATCTCATTAGGCCGGGTGATATTTAGGGCGTGGCATAATGTCTCGCAGGAAGCGAAGCGCACTAGGGAATACTTTGAGGTTAGTAAAGGTTAAAGTTCACCAGTACCGCTCGGATCTAATGGCTAACGTTTGATTATTTTAACGCGCGTTCATTTTATTTCGATATATATATTTATTTCATTGCATCTATAGATAATGTCAATTCTTTGATGAATTCAGTTGTAATGAATTCATATCGATTATTGTTCGAATGGAATATCATAATATATAGCTAATAGATTATAATATCAGATAATATATCTACTTATGTATATATATATATATATACTTATAATATAGATAATCTAACGATTAACTCTTAATGTGATACTATAAATAGTTAACTAGAAAGAGTGTCTTTATCCGTAACTTAATTTCATTTTATTTAACGGTAATCTGAGTTAATTCTCTGAAATATTTACTCGATACACTCGTAATCTTTAGCTAGTCTAAGTCTAACGTAGATTCATTATAAGAATTACCGATGCGCTATTGTACCTCATCGTACTCGCACAGAAACTAGAACGTGGCGAAGAATCAAATGACAGCGACGACACTTCCTTCTGGAAGGTGAACGGAGAGGCCCGCGACGATATGTCCATGTTACCGAGAGAGGTCGCGCTCAAGGTTACCGCACAAGTAGAGGTCATATGTAGAGGTCACACGCCCATCATTGAATTCACGTGATATGATTGAGAATATATAATATCTATTTTATAATATATAATTTATAATTGATATAACTTAATTAATTTAATTAGTCAATATTTAATATATATATATATATAATACCCAAATATTAATTCTAGAATACATTTTTTATAAATAATAAATAGATAGGCAGATTAATAATAATATATTTTTAAACAGGGCAATTAATAAGTATAAACAAAATTATATTAGAAGTTTCGGCGTCATAATAGGTTTGCAGAGAATAGGTTCGCGGAAAATAGTTTTAAAACTTTCAACCGGCAACCTGTTTAAAATAAAGAACGATTAATAACAATAAATGAAAATAACATAATATTAATAAATTAAAAGTCAGCCAACAAATGTTACCTGATCACGACTAATGTCGACGACTAAATAACTATAACCTACTGTGATAAGCATTGCGTATTGAATTGAATTGAATTCTACTAATATAGCGGGTGCCCTCTCTGGTGTATAACAATAACGAACAATAATAAAAACTAATAGAATAGATAAAAAACAAATAGAAAATACAAAATAACAAAAATTTAAATTAAATTAACTTAGATATAAAGATTAGAATAAATCTTATACAAAAATAAATTAAGAAGTGTTTAAATAATGTTTTAGTTTCTAAGCATTGCATATTGATTATGATGATTATGATAATAAACTTGCTATTAAGCACTACAATAGAGCCATGTAGACCTCTTCACCTGTACCGGAACACAATAATAATGAAAGAACTATGTATTGTTGTAACAACATTTTCCGATAAAAAGTAGATAACAATAATAATATGTCGACGATAAAATTAGATAAAACTAACGAATATAGAACTAATGCGTTGCCTATTACGCCGTAGATATTCGCTGAGCTAGACATCGTCGATCTGATGAGATGCGGTTCCGTCTGCAGATCTTGGAAAGTGTTGTCGCAGTCCAACGCATTGTGGAGTAAGGTTAGACGTGCTTCATCGACATGCTTAGTGTTTACTGCCGGTATGCTTTGTGTCGCATGGACATACAGACTATCATCAAAGATTTTGCTAAGCAAATATATAACACTCTCCCTATCTACGCAACGTGATTAGTATTCATACATCCCGCTGCTAGCAGTAGTATCGAAATCGATTTAGGTTTGCCGTGATTTGCATGCTACAATATTTTCATCGCTCTATTAAATTACATGCAATATAAATTAGCTTTTACTCGCAGCATAGATATTTATAGCATTTAAAACCAACGTATCCTATTGCTTTGTTATATATTAGTAACACTTAGTTTTCATAATAAAAATAATAATTGAAAGCATATTATTTTTCATTTAAAAGTGTATAGTTTGATACGAATTTACATTATAAACAAGTTGTTTAAAACAACACATAGTTCCGAAAATTGACCCTATAGAGGAGGCGCTGTTGGTTTTTGTATACAAAATAGCATTACACGATTTCGCATGAGTATTATATCTTTCCTTAGAAAAATCTTGGCTAACATTGTATCTACACAACGTATCAACTGACAATCCACCTGTCCATCTTATCAACAATAATACCTTCAAATTTATATTCGCATAGTTATAACTATGCGAAATATATTTAGCATTAATATTATTGCTATAATGTCTCGTTCACATTTTTATAGTTGGACCTTGAAAAAGCTAAATATAAGTTAGTAATCTCGATATATACATTCGGTAACTATAATATGTATACATTAACAATAGTTTATATTATATACTTTATATTATAGTGAATACAATATCTTTATTAATATATTTATTTATATTTATTATGTTATAAAAAAACTTCCAATAAATTATTATTATAATTATTATAATTATTATTATTATTATTATTACTATTATTATATATTATATAAAATGAGCTGTGTATATCGATCAGGTTGAATAATAAAGTGCTGAACAATCTGTTGTCTAAGTGTAGGCCGTACCTGTTACACCTGAACCTTCGATCTTGTAAACTAATCGATGACTCGGCATTCGTGTACGTGCGTCAATGTCGTAACCTTCAGGATATCAATCTGTCGGCGATTCCTACGATAAGTGTCAGTCTGCCGCGTGTAGTTGTATAGTAACCTTGTAACCTCGTATCCTTGTAACCTCGTAACCTTGTAACCTTGTAACCTTGTAACCTAATGGTTTAGACACTGCCATCGACTTCTTAATAGAGTTTTCGGTAGTAGATGAGCCGTTGATTTTTATATTTAATATGGATATAATTATTATTTGAAAAGCGTCTTATTCTAAATGAATTATCTAATGTAAGCCCTTTTACTTTATGTTAATAATTATTTAATTGTATGATTTTCTCTCGTGATAAAACCATGGATGCCTTAACATGAGAACGGCTTCGAAGGGATATTAGAGCCATATGGTTATAAGTGAAAACTTCATCTAAGTTCCTGGATGGAATGAAAGTACTCCACCAAAATAAAATAAAATATTATGTACATATATTTATTAATTAATATTTCTCGTGTGCGAAAATGTATGCCTATAATCACATTTCATACATTAACTTCTATAATAATATTTAGTTATTAGTTATGCGCAATATTAAAGTAATATCGTGATAGTTTGTATACTTTATATAATATGGTGTACAAGTGTGTGTATATATATATAGTAAATGTAAATATTGAATACATAGGATGATACTATAAAGATATTGACAGATGGATGCAGAATTCTTCTGTTTTTGAACATTTCTGAAACTATGATAACAGATGCATCTTTAAAAACTATATCTACGTTAGTAATAGTAGTTGTAGATGTAGGAGTAGTAGTAGTAGCAGTAGTAGCAGTAGCAGTAGCAGTATATAATATCAATACTAATTACATATAGTCCAATTAAACAGTACAATATACTCTATCGCACCCAACCAATCACATCACTCGTACGTAGTCAACTGGCTAACCTGCAGTACCTGAGTCTGGCATATTGTCCCCACTTCACCGACAAGGGGCTTCACTACCTGAGCAAGGGCATCTGCGCTCGCTGCCTGATCTACCTCGACCTATCCGGTTGTGTACAGGTGTGTACGCGGGTGTTGATATCGTGAAGTAGTTATTCTTACTGTATATATAGGTATATACAGTAATACCTTGCGAAGTAATATTGTGGGAAGTGATCTCGTGCAGATTGGTAATCTTGTGTGCAGTATAAATTCTACTATTTATAAATATTTATTTGCATTAATATGTATTATCATAGCGCATCAGATCACCAATTCACATGAGAGCACTCCCCACAAAATCACTGGTATTTTTTATATATATATATAGGATCGAGTAAACCTAGAGTTTAAATATTTTCTATTGATATCGATAATTTATCGAGCTAACTAGTAACTAAATGAATGTAATAAACAATTAAAAGAATAATTATATCATTAAATTTCATAAGTTACAGAACTCGTATTTATCGAGTGATATAGTTTAATTATTTATTTATATAGGTAGTGTCGGAGTTTATATTTTTTTTTCGTGTTTAATGTGTTTTGATCCAAAATATCTCACCACTACTACTTATTAATAAACGTTTTTTTCGATACAATTTGTTAAAGTTGTAATTTAGATATTTTTTTAAGTCAAATTTTCCAGTTACAATTATATGAATAATTTAATTACAGTAGCTCAGAAGAGATACAGTAGTTTATTATATCCTATTTACTATGTATCCTATACGTGTGCAGTATGCTATCGCTGATTAGCCACACACCTCCACTACTACACCTCCACTACTACACCCCGACTGCTACACCCCACTAGCCACACCCCACTACTACACCCCACTACTACACCCCGCTACTACACCCCCACTACTACACCCCCAATACTACACCCCCTACACACATGATCATGTAGATTACCTCTCTGGGCTACTCGAGTGTGTCGCACGGCTGCGAGAGTCTCCAGTGTATCCTGCTGAACAACATCCCCAACCTGGACGATGAATGCATAGAGGTTACATATTCTATGAGAATCTATTCTATTTAGTAGGGATAATAGATATCATATCTATTCTAGGTTTAAATCGATATAGATTGATATTTGTTTATAATGGTATAATAAATATAAATAAAAATAAATGTATTAAATATGTTATCCTTCTACCAAGTTTCATATTAAGATATACATCTTTATCAGTGATAACTTATCACCCAGTAGAAATATAATATATATATGTAAACTGGCTTTAAATAGATTACTGTTTCGAATCCATATAAAGGGCTTTATATTTATTCATTTGAATAAAATATGTTGTATGAATATTTTTAGAAAGTGCATAATTAAATTTGATTAACGATCGTGATTGTTCTATTCATCCATATTATAATATCTATGACATGAGTTATATAATGCTATGTTATAAATTCATTAATGTAATCATAGTTGTCGATTAAACCATATCGTTAACCTGCTCATCATTACTGGTAGATTAGAAAGATGAATCATTATTTAATTGTAAAATAAATAAATTGTTAAACATGGTGAAAATAAATAAGAAATAATTAATTTCCCCCACTTTTCTATTAATAATATACATTTAATCTAAACAATTAATTGTATGATTAGGATATGTGTTCTTGCTGTCAATCACTTCAACAAATATCTCTGATCGGCTCTCCGAATATCACGGATTATGTTTTCAAGAACTTCTCGATGTGTAAAAAGTTACAGATATTAAAAGTCGAAGGTTTCATTATGAAATTAGTTATAATGTATTGTAATAATAGTAATAATATATATATATTCTTTTCATTATCATATATGTATACATTGTATACATATATAATACAAATCTCCTATATAAATGGTCCACTCGAATTTGCTGAATAGACTAATCTATACAAGCTTGTATAATGTGAATTTCACATGTTATAAATAACTGTAAAGGTTTATGATCATGTGGTGGTCCTATATTAGTATTAATGGACCATACATGCATATTGCAAGGTTTTATTCTTCTGTTTTCTGTTTATATTACTCATAAATAATCGATAAACACCATTACTTATTTCATGATAAAGAGGACGATTAAAATTAACTCTCAGCGAATCTTTGATGTCTCAATATCTCACTAACTACTAATCGGAGAGATAATATATATATATATATATATATATATATATATATAAAATATACATACAGTGTAATATATTTTCGACAATACGAATAAAATGCCATCCTCTTTTACTATCAGTAAGATAACACACTACATCATTGCTTTACTTTCTATACATACACACGCACAATTATATTTGTAACCTTTAACCCCCCCCTTTCATCACTCACTCACTCGCCAGGTAACCAGATGATATCCGACGTATCGTTCAAACCGATCGGTAAGAACTGCGGCGAACTACAGCAGCTCTACCTGGTGGACTGTCCACGCCTCACTGACCAGATGTTGAAGTCGATCAGCTCGTGCCGTCTACTGACAGTGATCAACCTTGCCGATTGCGTGAAGTTAACGCATTATTACATTGTATTATCACTATGATAATAATAATATTTATTTATCGAAATCACTATAATAATAATAATATTTATTTATCGAAATCACAAATATATATATCGAATACAATATATATAGCGGATACAAATGGACCCCTAACCCAAACCCAAACCCAACCCCTCACTATATATTATGCGTATACTGTAAAATATTAAAACTTTATTATAATTAAACGTTTAACGATTATTCCTCCTCCTCCAAGGCTAACAGACATAGGCATCAGAGTTCTGCTGGACTCGCCATGTGGACCTAACATCAGGGAGCTGAACCTCACTAACTGTATACGTCTTAGCGATATCACCGTGGTTACCATCAACAAAAGGTTAGCTTCTACCAGTATCTACGCGTGGTTACGATAATACACAATTAGTCAACTTTATCAAATGGTTATTTATTCGAGAACAAATTAATATGTTTATATTTTCTTTTTTTTTATATATATTAGATTTCCTTTGATTTAATCTAAAGAACCTTAACATAATATTAGTGATTAGTTTTTGAATAATCTATGGAATATTTTCTATATTATTGTAACTATAAATTTAGTTTACGTAGATTGGTAGTCAAGTGATTTTTCTTCAACACGGATAGTGACTTGATTTATTTATCCTAAGATGGCCGACCATCACATATAAAGTATTATTTAATCCAATTAAATGTTGCAATTGTATTGCAGTATAAATATATAATATAAATTAATATAAATGTTAGTTTTAATTTAATTGAAAATCACTTTCTAGTCATATATAGAAAAATAATCGAATGTATTTTAAAATCAATATCATTTGTTTGAATATTTGTAATTAAATGTATGTGTGATGCATCGATATAAAGAAAGTGGATATGTACAATTGACGCACGCGATGCATGTAAAAGATAGATACGTGAATGATACTTTTATCGATAAATTAACAAAATGGTATCAATGATTTTTATTTGATATTAGTCATATTATATATGTCAAATATTAAAACAGTAGGCTTTTCTTCGAAATAGATTAAAGTGAATTCTATCTATGTCAATAGATTTAGATTATAAATATCAATAAAATAGTATGATATATTGAATTTAAATACACTTTAAATACACAAAATTACGAGGAATGTTGATATGATGTATTTTAAATATATAATTTTATTTTTAGTATAAATAGTACATTAAAATTGGTAGTAATTATCAATATGTATATGTATAAATAAATATTATTATAAATAAAAAGTAGTGGGCCAGATAGTGGGTTTCGACTGCAGCGCCTGTAGCGGATAGTGCCATACATTACATTCAATTGCTTATCCACTTTCTTTATATCTGTTATACGTTTATATATCTATATGCGTACACGCGCTATAAGTGTACATACGTCTATATGTTACACACTCTATAAACGTACATGTTTATTCATGATCCAGATAACGGATAATTGTTATATAACTTATTGTCGTCTTCACTAATTAGGTCGACGCACGCACTGCGGCATGCGTCACCTACGCCCATTATATGATCGTCTCGCGTGCACTGGTAGTCATGTAATAATATATACAAGTTATCTTATTTAATACTATATCTATAATCTAATATATATCTATGCAAATATAAACGTATCAATATCGATGGTGTGATGTGATGGTCGGCCATCTTAGGACACTTATATTGAATAATTTTACATTAGCGAGATATAGAAATACTGATTTAGGTAAAAAACTAATTTATAGGTTGTCGAAAAAACTAATTTACCCATTGATTCATCTGTTCAATATCAGAGAATATCCGCATTGAAATTGTATTCACCTTATTATATATCAATCTGTTACTATTTTACTATATATCCACCATCGAATTCCTCACAAAATGTTAACTATAAATTATATATATTACTTACCCCCACCCTACCGCTATATTAGTTACCCCCACCCTACCGCTATATTAGTTACCCCCACCCTACCGCTAAAGATGTCTGGGCTTAGTGTATCTATCGTTGAGTTACTGCGACCACATCTCTGAGGCTGGCATAGAACTACTAGGTCAGACCACGACAATCTGTTACCTGGACATCAGCGGCTGCCACTGTACTGATCAAGTTAGCCCCACCCCCTAGTTTATAGCCCCCACCCCCTAGTGTATAGCCCCAACCCCACCCCCATGAGTGTCTAGACCCCACACGATGATCTTATTCTCTCTCTCTCTCTCTCTCTCTCTATACTCTATATGTATACCTCTTTAACTCTATCCATCTCTCTCTACATATAAGTGCGCCATATCTCCATCTACTCCTACGTATACCTCCTAGAGAGTGATGTACGATATAATGGCTGCCATTGCTAACATCATGACACTAGGGTGATGATTCTGTAGCATGGTCAGACAGGCTACCATTGTATCTAAGAAATGTATCAGCTGACCACTGTCCATCTGTCCATGTGACCAACTTACCCGCTACAAGGCCTACCTCGGTATTAGCTAGCACGATTGTTCCGATATTGCTCGTAACCATGGTAACATGTGTGTAACCATGTTAACGTGAGTGTAACCATGTTAATGTGTATGTAACCACGGTAACCTGTGTGTAACCATGGTAACCTGTATGTAACCATGATAACCTGTATGTAACCATGGTAACCTGTATGTAACCATGGTAACATGTATGTAAACATGGTAACTTGTGTTAAACCATGGTAACTTGTGTGAAACCATGGTAACTTGTATGTAACCATGGTAACTTTTGTTAAACCATGGTAACTTGTGTGAAACCATGGTAACATGTGTGTAACCATGTTAATGTGTATGTAACCATGGTAACCTGTATGTAACCATGGTAACCTGTATGTAACCATGGTAACCTGTATGTAACCATGGTAACTTGTGTTAAACCATGGTAACTTGTGTGAATCATGGTAACTTGTATGTAACCATGGTAACTTGTGTTAAACCATGGTAACTTTTATGTAACCATGGTAACTTGTGTTAAACCATGGTAACTTGTGTGAAACCATGGTAACCCACTCATCACATTGGTAACCATAGTAACCCATGCGTAACCCATAGTTCCCATGACAACCCCCCCCCCCCGTACCGCAGGGTCTGTCTTCGCTGGGTGTCAACTACCGCCTGAAGGGACTGAATCTGTCGCACTGCAATCAGATCACAGACCTAGGCCTGCAGAAGTTTGCTCAGCAGTGCCGCGAGATTGATAGACTAGAGATAGCTCACTGTATGGTCGGTAGTGTGTGTGTGTGTTCGTGTTGTTGTTGTTGTTGTTTTTTAAGTATTTATTTAAGCACATCATTAATAATTATAATTCTATAATGTGGATCTAACAATATATATCACATATAGATAAAAATAGTGAATGTATACATTATATATATATAATATTATATATATATATAATTCGCACGATAATATTACAAATAAACGAAAATCAATGTTGGGCGATAAAAAATGTTTTTAATTTCTTTTTAAAGATATTAATTGATATATTTTGATTTCTAAGTTGCGGGGGTAGTTTATTCCATCTAATTGTTGATGAAGAGCTGAATTTTCTACTTTCGTATTTGATGCAATGGGTAATAGGTTGGTGTAGTTTAGTGGAATTGTTATTACGTAAAAGTCTAGTGTTTGGTTTATGTTTTATTTTGTTTCGTAAATTATAGGGTAAGTTATAAGTAATAGTCTTTTTAAGTATTGTAAGTATTTTGTAGTTGATAGAGTCTTCAGTGTTTAGCCAGTTATGTTTGTTACGTAAGTCAGTAATGTGTGTGTGTGAAAGTGTGTTTGTGTGTATGCGTGTTCATGTGTATGTGTATGTGTATACACCTATAGGTGTGTGTGTATATATATGCATGTGTTCATGTGTGTGATAGATTAATATAATATTAACATAATACAAAAAAAATTGGTTAAAAATTAAATATTAAAAAAGATATTCGTGTTTGAGCTTAGGTGGTCCATGATCGGGTATTCTCCCCTATGTATGCGTATATGTATGTGTGTGGTGACTAACTTAATCGTATGGTATCCTAGTATGATACGAGCATGTCATTGAGTGATAGGCTGTTTGTTTAGTTTGGGGTGTGTGTGTACTGCCTTAATTGTATAGTATTGTCACATGCATGCTTGTGTGTGTAGTGAATGAATGGTGGGATGTATTTATTTATTTGCACTAATATAGGTTGAAGTCGTAGCTATTTGATCGTGCACTTGACAAATATATTAAATGACTTTACATAACAGGAATTATAATTATAATAATAATTATTATTTATTTGAAGTTGTATTACTTCTAAAGGGTTTTCTGTAAGAATGTATATCTTTTCTATTGTTATTTTCCAGAAAATATAGTACTAATAAATATATCAAATATTGTCATCGAGACAAATATTAATTTAAAGTAAACCTATGCATAATTAACCATAGCTATATGCAATGATAATAGAGGTAGTGATACTTAATCATATAGTATTATCATATAAAGTGTATAATGTATATATATGCTATTCGTGTGTATTGTGTCTATCTTTCTTACTAAGTTCTATATATCAAGGAGGGTAATTATCATTTTACATATTCAGATCATTTTCATCTCTAAATTGATTTAATTTGTTGATCCCAAACACAATAAATTAGAATACTTCAGCAATTCAATATGTTGGCAGTGTACAGTGTACACCCACACATTATCCACTTATTGACCCACTCATTAACCCACTCATTAATCCACTATTAATCCACTCATTAACCCACTCTTAACCCACTCCACCCACCCACCTTACCCCCACCCCCAATCTACAGCTGATAACGGACAGTGCCATTAAGAATCTCGCGTTCAACTGTAAACTCTTGTCCTATGTGAACCTGGCCGGATGTAAACTGGTGAGTTGTGACATGTTTGTGTTTATATCAGTGTAAATAGGTACTGATTTGTCATGACACCGTGAATACAAAGAAGGTAGACTAAAATCACTTTATAACAAAACAGTGGGACCGATTATACCCGAATGTATAAAGCCAGATATCTCCTGCTTGAAATTCGATTCAAATTATTATAATTTGCTTAATATGCCCGATAGTTAAAAATGTTGTACACAACATTAAAATGTGAAGCGGGGTAAAACTGTGCCCACTTTGTTGTGGTAAATACGACTATTTACTCTACCTTCTTTGCATTCATCGTGTAGTGTTGAACCAGTGCCTCTAGAACCTCACCACTTAATACAAATATCACATGCTTCTAATAGACTTTCCGTGTAGAACAACCCATTATATACTTTATTTCTTATTGTTATTTTTATTTGGTGGAGTCCTTTCATCCCATCCCAGGAACTTAGATGAAGTTTTCACTATATATTATAACCATATATGGCTCTAATGTACCTTCGAAGCCGCTCTCATGTTAAGGCATCCATGGTTTTAACGAGAGCCGATCATTTATTTATACACAATTATATAATATCACTTCTAAATAATATTTTAAGACCCATTTTATAAAATTAATTAATGGTCCGGACGATTTACACACGTATACACACGTTTACATATGAACTCGTATCACGCAGTTGACAGACTTAAGTGTCCAGTATCTGTGCGGTGTCTGCAAACATTTGTCCTTCCTCGACATATCCGGTAGTCTGCATATATCGTTAGTTCGCTGTGTACGCAATAGTGTATACTAGTGATGTAAATGATGCCGAGCAGAGACTTTTGGTTTTTAATGCCGAGCCAAGACTTTCATTTTCGGAAAAAAAGGATTCTGAGCTGAGCCGAGACTCTAGCCAAACGAGCCAGAGTCGAGATGAGACTCTAACAAAATGAGCCCGAGCTGAGTTGAGACTTTAGGTAACTGAAACTGAGACTGCCTCATGCTTTTGATTTGAGCATCATTTACATCACTAGTGTGTATACATACCATAACTCCTCATCAAAGTTTAATAGTGAATATTCACTTATAAATATATAGTATTTTAAAATGATTAATTAACAAGTGGCATGAATTCATTTAGATAAATCTAAGCTATATATTTGGTATACAAATCTATGTGAATAATATTTAAGTAGATTTTTTTTATCAATTTATACTAAACAAATATTTTGCGATGCAAATATATAGCACTCCCTATCTACGCAATGTAATTAATATCCATGCGTCCTGTGGATAGCAGTAGTATCATAATATATTTAGGTTTGGTGTGGGTTTAATACAACAATGAATACTCTATTAAATTACATGCAATATAAATTAACTTTTTTAAGCTCGTCACATTTAAATTCAACATATCCTATTTCTTTGTTATTATCAAGGAACACTTAGTTTTCATCATATAAATAATAATTTAAAACAAAATATTATTTTACATTTTAAAAGTGTATAGTTTGATTAACATTATAAACAACGAATAGTTCCGAAAATTGACCCTATGTAGGTGGCGCTATGTATTTTTGTGTATACAATTGAATTACACGATTTCGTGTGTATTATATCTTAGCTTAGGACAATATTTAATAATAATACATTAACATATATATATCTACTAATGATATTGGTATTAATTTTAAATTTTAATCAATTTTAAAAACTAAACTATATTAAATATTTTCTAAATGAAATTTAGTATAATAAATATTTAATATAAATTTATTTCGACTAATATCTACTTAAAAATAATCTAATATTAATGAATATGTTTCATTCATACCCTATTCTTTACATTTATTCAAATATGTTTATATATATATATATATATATATATATATATATATATATATGTTATACTATTTAATATAACATTTGTTTTAAATTAACAAAACCTATCAAGGTTCATTTTATTTAGTTTTCAATATGAATTCTAATATATAATTAAAATTTATTATCCATGACCCTTTAAGATATAACATCAAATATAGTGTTCCTCTTCTCCATGGATAATTCAATTTTATTAGTCTATATTTTCAACAATGTTATATATTATTTTTATTATTATTATTACAATATTATCACTATTATTATACGAAATTCATAATTGATAATATTTTTAACAGAGATAAATCAATGAAATATTTAAAGAAAGGATGCAAACAACTCAAAGATTTAAGAATGAAATATTGTCGCCACATTTCAAAGTTTGTTAATATATCTGTCTCATGTACCTGCATTTCTATATCTATAATTAAAATTGTATTTAATTAAATTAATTAATTCATTATATCGGCTATATTATACCAAGAATACGACATTCACTCTCTATCTCTGCAATGGTTACTTTTTTTCCTCCAAGCTAGGTACATTTCTGTGCTATATTTAATTATATTTCAAAGATATTCAAGGATATTTATTTATATTATAAATAAAAATGCATTCATATTTTAAATTGTATTTCGTATAAATATTGTATTAATAATACTAATATATTTATAAATTAGGTTCTAATTGAACTATGTTTTTTATATTATTTATATCGATATTCCAAATAATATAATGCATATTAAATTATAATTATTATTAATTAAATATAATAATATTAAAATAATTGATTTAAAAATGAGTTTTTGCATTGATTATTCTATAAAATTTAAAGTTGTACTCATGAACCATAGAGCAAGAGAGAAACTTTCTCTCTAGCTCTATGTAATGAACTATGCATAAAATCACTCAAGCGGAAATTAAAAATTTCACAAAAAATTCATTAGCCTGTCCTTGAAATAGCTTTCCATATTTTAAAAATAATTTTTTTTTAATAACTTCATAATTATAAATGTATCAATCCATTTCCATTTCATAATTACATATTTAGATACTTAGTTGTTACATCAGATTATGGTTATTCTCCATTATACGTGACTTGACCTCAATTCTTTATTCACGTAAAACTAACATAATATAACATACATATTTATAATTATGATAATATAATACGAGAAAAGGATATATTATGATAAATCGGTAATGATATTATTTCACAACACATCTTTTAAACTATTCAATAACGGCTTTATTTAGGATAGAGAGTAATACGTATATATTAATTTTTCCGAAATGACATAATAGTTACTAATTTAAAACGTGCCTAAATAATCTACGTTACAATTACGATTACAATTATAATATGATTATTTAGCCATATGTGTGGTGTCTTTTATGTTTGCAGCATCGATATTGGTATGGAAACAAAAGAGATTTTCCCCAAGATTAATATACAAGTTTGATAATCTCATCGTGTCTAGTGACCACTTTTACATGCATTATATAAAAAAGTGCTCCTGTACAAGTACGAACCCCTCCCCCATCTAATATCATTAATATATTTTCAATTATATATAAAATATAGAGTATAATAAGGTGCCGATGACGTAATTTATAAATTCTATAAATTATATTAAAATAACACCCGCCCCAAACAAACATCATTCCTGCATCCAAACTACATATATAGACCATCGATATAAAGAAAGTGGATAAGCAATTGAATGTAGTGTACGGCACTTTGTGATAGAGGCTCTACAGTCACAGCCTACTACCTGGCCCACTACTTTTTATTTAAAATAATATTTATTTATACATATATATTGATAATTACTATCTATTTTAATTTACAATCTATACTAAAAATAAAATTATATATTTATATACATCATATCAACATTCCTTGTAATTTTGTCTATTTAAATTGAAGATATCATACCATTTTATTGATATTTATAATCTAATTGATATAGATAGAATTCACTTTAATCTATTTCGACGAAAAGCCTACTGTTTTAATATTTGACATCTATAATATGACTAATATCCAATCAAAATCACTGAAACCATTTTGTTAATTTATCGATAAAAGTGCCATTCACGTATCTATCTTTAACATGGATTGCGTGCGTCAATTGCTTATCCACTTTCTTTATATTGATGATATAGACAAGTATTGTATCATAGTTTACCATCATAATAGTAATATTCATTTATTGAAATCACACATATTATTATTTTTATTATATTTTGGTGGAGTCCTTTTATCCCATTCTGGAACTTAGATACATTTTTAACTTCTAAGCATATGGCTCTAATGTTCCTTCAAAACCCATCTCATATTAAGGCATCCATGGTTTTAACGAGAGCCGATATTTATTTATACACAATTTTATAAGATCACCTCGAAATATTATTTTAAGACCCATTTTAATGGTCCGGACGGGGCTCGAACTCGCGTCCTACTACTCATGTGTCTAACGCCTTAGCCAACTGAGCCACACAGGCATTTATTAAATAGTATTAACATATATTAAATACGATACTACTCGGCAGACAAAGTGCCCAGAAGATCTCCAAGCACGTGGACCGCGTTGTGCACGACTGCGAGAACATACCCGGTTACTATGGTTACCAGGCGACCTACAGTCAACTGCAGGCAGAAGATATGTCCTCCTCGTCCGTCGGCAGGCCCGTCGTCTCCGTCTACTGACCTCTGACCTCCGAACTCTGACCCTGCCCGTCCACTAATCAGAACAACCGTTGCCGCCGCCCACGATGATTGTAGACACGATCATTACACCGTTGCTAAGGGTGTGATTAGTGTAGCAGGTCAGATTGTCGGGTGGTCAGGTGGACACTCAATTGATACAGTGCGTAGTTGCAACTGTAGTCTGTCATTCTGTCCAACTGTCACGCTACACCAGTCACACCCTAAACGTCGCTTATTTCCCACTATGTTAAAACTCAGTACAGTGTACACTGTTTAATATACATTGTATAATAGTATAAAGTATTGTAGATAGTACACTCTACAATGTACAGCTTACACGATGTACCATGTACATAATGTAGAGTGTACATCGATGCTATCTATTACGCCCATCGTACAATGTATGCTATCTATTACGCCACTCGTACAATGTATTATGCCATACGTACTTGTTACGTCCCTATATCACCCCCTTCGTTAGGCCATTGTTATCGTGTATTAGGTAACCGTTACACTTACGATTCCGACTTGTCGAACACGAGAAGCTAAAAATAGAACACCGCCGCGAGTCTAGTGTCTGTGCGTAGTAAATAACCAACTGTCAGTATTCATTACAATTAAATAAATGTCGTCAAATTAGTGTTTTATTACTTATTTTATTCTGTATGTATATAAGTTATAACATTTATTACCCTACATAATCGTACTATTAATAACATATAATACGCATAATTAATTAATATATATAATATAGAATGTATGATATGTATATATGTTATATATTTATATCTATAATATTAATAAATTAGTAACTACATTACATTCTTAATATTTATCTATATACATACTTTTATCTATTCTATATTTATATACATATATAGATATAATATAGACTGACAATCTAAGCATCTGTTAAACAATTAGTAAAGGAAAAAATCTTCTCTAAAATTAATGTTAAAATATAATTATATATTTGTTATATGGATAAATATATTTGAATATCCTACTAATTTTATTTTTAACACTATTAATGGATGATTAATATTGTAAAATTAATTAAAAATGTTTAATAGTAGAGTAATTTAATTTATATATATATATATATATATAAATATTCCTAATTGTTAATTAGGAATATGTTTCAGGTAAACGACTAGATAAGCATAGCGCTTCTTCGATTACCTTGGTCATGCCTAAATTCTGATATTATATTATTATTATTATTATATATTCATTTTTGTTCTTCATGTTTATATTATTGAATATAATACAACTTTATAAAAATAATACTATTACAATTAAAATAATACAACAAAAATCTTTAAAATCGTTTTACCATAGAATATCAATAATATATAATATTATACATATAATATTAATATAATACTTCAAATTTCTCTTGTAATTACAAGGGAATTATTAATAGTAGAATTCCATGAACCATTGAATGTATATAAGGAATTTCTATTAAAGTTGATGACTCATTCATACTTATCTTACCAAAAATAACTATCCTGTGAAGTTATGTATGCTTACTCACATGTGAGAACTGTACTGTGTAATTTACTACCATATATTATCATTGATATTATATTAACATATATTCCCTCTCCAATACTCACACTAGTCGAAGTTTATTAATGAAATACATTTTATTTTGTTCGGAAGTGATAGTTCTAATATAATCATCTTCTTTGGTTTTTACATATACTTAAATCTCACTCGTTTCATCAAATCCTTCTCAAGAATATGTATTGAGCATCTCTCTCTCATGATATTAACATCCCCATACACATGAATTAGAACCCCGTTGTATCTATGCTGATGCTCACTGCGATTGGGGATACTAAATAAGCAAGAACAATCTCCACAGATCAAATCATATTTGATGACATCTCTTTATTTATTTAAAAACGTACTCTTAAACTTGTTAAATATAGAAATATATCTACACTCACCTGACTCTGCAGTTTTAGGTGAAAACCTAAATATTTGTTATGGTATTACTAACATAATATCATCCTGTTTGTGTACAATTAAGGGTAACAATAAGATAGGCTATCATCGATCGAAGTCTAATTAATCATGAGATACCTATAGTTCATAAAATATCGGAGCACATTCATCATATCCCTAGATTAAGAACTAATGTAAATTATTCATATTTTAAATCTAATTTATTTTTATTAATTCGCAAACATTAATTTTATTATTTTCAACTGATTTATATTTCGTTGTGTATTTTGTTATTTTATATATATTTTTTTTTGTACACAATAGAGAGCGTTAGAATAGTCTAACGTTATTTTTGTGTCTAAAAAACATTCATTCACTCATATCCCTGTACATAAAAACCGCTAATTACTAGATATATCTGCTATAAGCTCAAGCTTTACAAGCAGTCCCGTAGCCACTGAGATCAGGTAGGCCCCTAAAACTTGTTTCATATTTATTTTTATTATATAGTATTTACTAGATATTCAATTATATTTATATTTTTATTTTATAATTTTATTTATATTATATTTGTTTATTAGAATGTATGTATTTTAGTCATAGACATTATTCTATAATGATTATAATTATGGTCCAATTCAGTATTTATGGTTTTATGAATATTTTCTAAAATTATGATAAATATTAAAATAAATTTTAATAATTTAATTATAATTAATTAATAGTTACCCCCTCATGAGTTACCCTATCATGAGCTAACAACAACAAGCTATTTGGTTTTCTAACTAAAATAAGAGCAGACAAGTTAATAGATCACAGAATATCGGTAACATAATCAAATATCCAACAAATCCCAAACCCAAACAATAACACTACAAAATATGAACAAATAAATTTTAAATTATCGTCCATCTTATAAGATATATCTCGGAAATGTTTGTCCTAAACGTACAAGTGGTAGAGCACCGGGAATATCTTTTGGAAATAAAATAAGAAGATTTACCGATAATATGTATATATATACAAAATAAAATAAATTTAATTTATATCCATTTGTAGATTATAGTACTTTCACAGTAAGTGGTTACTATAATTAGAATTCAGCAATGGAAAAGGAAAATGGTTTGATAAATGCTCCCAATCATGTGATTTCTTCTATGAATCGCATACAAAAGATATCCCTGTTGATTGACTACCAGTGCACTCTCCTAAAAAGTATTCTTTACAACTCCTCAATGCTAGATCAGTAAGAAATAAAGTTAATTTGATTACACATGTGTTTTGACAATTGCAATTAATTATTGATTCTAATTTATCTATTTCTACTATTACTGATACTTGGCTAACTATTAATAATTCTGATCTAGCATACCAACTGACCCCTGATTGTTTTTAAGTATTTAATTTTAAGTATTGCTTAGTTCTGTTATTCTCATCGGAACTTAATATTATTTCGTTATCTACACAATGTTTCTCTTCATATGAAATTATGATCTGTAATATTCAGTTTCAATCATTATTTACCATTGTAATTATACTTATCTACCGTCAACCCTCTTCTAGTCTACGGCGTTTCTAAACTGACCTATCTTCTATATTAGAATTTTTTCCATCATTTAACACGGTTATTCTTGGTGATTTTAATATTCAAATTAACAATGAAAATCATGCTTCCTTATCTCTGAATGAACTTATATTTGAGTATTCCCTGACGCAACATGTTTGCTTTACTACCAACACTAATATTAGTATATTACTATAGTAATATACTAATATTAGTGTTGGTAGTAAACTATATATATATAGTAATACTATTGAATTTTTTTTGTATTTAGCTGATTCTAAATTAATTTCATATCCCACTCAAAGTTCTCTAATATCTAATCACTTTGCCATATTATTTGATTTGAACTTGCCGGTGATATAAATTAATCGACATTCTATATATCGATCTATAGATCAATAGATCGTTTCTAAAAATATCATATATTGAAAAAACCAATGTGTATTAAATTTGTATTCCATCATCTTAACAACATTATATCTTTTGATATAACTACACTTTTTGATTATTTTAATTTGGCATTATCTCATTCGTTTGATATTTGTGTACTTTTAATTACTCTTATCAACAGAACTTATTATAAATTTCCATAGTTTAATATTGAGCTTGTTAACCCGAGGCAACTACTTCGTAGACTATAATGTAAATATTCATTCTCTAAACTTGAAACTGTTCTTATTGCCTATACAGTTTTCGATCTCTTTACAAGAAAAAACTTCTCTCTACCAAATCGTCATACTTCACTGATATTCTCGGTAGTTATGGAATATATAGCTTATAAATTATCTTCCGCCTTAGTAGGTAAAACCAAGACCAAGCATCTTCCTGGCCAACCTGATTCAGTTATTTGTTTACTGATATAGTTAGTTATTTACCAATTATTCCAACATACCATTTCTAGTATTATCAATTTACTTCCAAATATCAACTCGGCACGACTCAATCTCAATTTAACATTCACTCAGAATCACTGTTCATGTGTTTCGCTTCCCACACATGATATTGTAATCTCTTTGATGAAATCCTAGATATCCAATTACCCCTTGATCCTAATCCACTCAATCTACTTTGTTCATTATCACCACATTTTATTGGAATTATTACTGAAATCATTCACATATCTCTTATATTATCTATTGTTCCAGACTCAATGACATATTCATTGATTTAAAAAAAACTACGCATGACCAATCTAATTTATAAATTATCGTACAATATCCCAGTTATAATCCATATATAAGACCTCAGAACGAGTTGTGCCTAGTCAATTATTAATTACATTACGTCACATAGTATTGATAAATATCAAAGTGCGTAAACTGTTGTTGGCCCTATATTGTTCATTATTTATATTCTTCCTATAAAATCAATGTTTCACAAATATCATGATATTAACTATCATCTTTATGCCGATGATCTTCAGATAGCCATTTCCTTGTTCTAGTGATTCTGGTCTGATTTAAACGTCTATTTTTAATTGTATTATTTATCTAACTCATTAGTTCTCTCATAACTCCATTTCCTTAAATATTACTAACTCTGATACTATAATATTCTCAAGACCCAGTTATCTTTTACCCTATCTATTACCCCGTTACTGTTAAAAATTTAATTTATTTTAAAGACCTTTTTTTGCCATAGAAATCAATCGTTTAAAGTAAAAACAATATAACGGAATATAAACGAAAAAATATAACTAATAATAATGAACAATAGGAATACAGAAAGTACTCAACATTAATATAAATAGTAAATAAAATTGTAAATAGTGATCAGGGAAATGCAATAGTAAATAGATATGTTTTTAATAGAGATTCAAATGAGTTGGTGGATTGAGTGGAGCATAGTTTATATTGTAGTTTATTCCACAGATAAGGCCAGATATATGCCATGCACGAATATTAGTGGTATGGAGATTAAGTTTAGAGGGTAGGTGTAGAAGGTAAGAAGTAGTAGACCGGAGAGAGATAGTATGAGTGGGAATAAAGATTAAGGAAGATAGATATTCAGGTCGGTTGTGGTGAAGATAGTTATGAGTTAGTAGTAGAACTTTAAATAGTTACTATTATGTTGCATAGAAATAAACTTGTAATACGTATACATAGCTTTAGCGTTAATAAGATCGATACTATGTTTATTTTTCAAATTTGTATATGTAGTTAGTGATGATACAGATTTTTCTTTTTTTCCATTTAGATTCAAGCATGCGTAGACATCGTTTTTTTACGAGAAATGTCAATAGTGTACCATGATGTATTAGGGCGTGAAATAGTAGTTTTATTAATTATAGGAGTATGGATATCAAGTGTATAGAGTAGTGCATTTGAAGAGATTTATCATCGTGTGTAGGCAACATAATTAAGTCAGTTAATAACTGAAAGTTTGATATATAATTTAGATGACGAGTAGAGCGAGAAATTATAGGACGTTTGGGCTTATTAACTGATATTTGAAATAGTAGGGCGAACATAGGTCCAGCTATTATATAATGAACTAAACATGAGTCAATAGAGTGTATAATGAGATCAAGTGTATTTCCTAATTCATGGGTGGGAATGTTGACAAGTTGCGAATAATTTGTAGAGTTGAGTATATCGGTAAGTCTAGTAGAATATTGAGAGATTAAGTTAGTAGGGATATTAAAGTGTCCTAAAATAATGTATTAATTATAGGGATGAGTGATGAAATTATTAAATTCATCGAGAAATGGGGGGAGGGGGTAGCTAGGTGAACGATAAAAGACATAGGTACTACATAGGTCCTACATATTAAAGGTGGGTGAACGCGGGGTGAGCTTACCGAGAAAGAAAAAGCTTCACAGTAAACGTCTGTGATCAATTAATGGCGAAATATATAGAGATGACTTGTATAAAATGCCAAGTCCACCTCCCCGTGTAATCAAAGATCGCGGTAAAGTAGAGAAAGAGTATGAATCTTGTTATGTTGTGTAAGAGAAATATGGTAAAGCGAAGGCTTTAGTATGTTTATTTGGATATAACGTAATACAATGTGAATGATACATGGCTCGATATTTATACACATGCGAGGCATGTGATTCAGCCGAATCGGTTGGACGAGTCCATTATTTACATGGGCGAGTCCATTAATACTTGGGGGTGTCGTATTAAGATAACATCCCTCTTTCTCCAATAAGAGTGGAGAACATCCCTTTTTAGAGAGGTTCCTGGATATGATGTTGGAGGTGGCCATGGGGATGGCAATACATGCGTTGTGTATGACTGTGAGGGTATTACGGATTTTGCGAGTGACGGCAAAGGCGTCACGGGTTTCGTGCGCAACGGCAAGGGGGATCACGGAGGTCGTGGGTGACGTCGTATTAGGATAACAGATCTATATTTAGGGAAGAAAGTAATGGGCAATATTTATGGGATAGCCAAGTCTCTGTGATTATTAATATATCAATGTATAGTAAATACGAAATTCTATAATCATAGGAATCTTGTTACGTATAGAGCGTTAGTTGACAATTGCAGCACTGATGTGAGGAATAAGTAGGTCTGTATGGTTAGTAGGTCTGTATGGTTAGTAGAGTATATTTCTAGTCAGTTGTTTTTGTTGTTTGTCCTAGATGTAGGAATCCAGTGAATTACTCATTCATAGTGTTCTTATAATTTAGTATATACTGCCCGTATTATAATAATACGGGTCACACTTCCAATCAATATACATACTGGATGAATTTTCGCGGTGTATAGGGACCAACGTGGAAGAAGTTCGTAAGTGTTTGTTGATTTATTAAATAGATGAAAATAAATTCTACCGGTTTTTATTGTGGCGGGTTATAAAACATCTAATATCTGGATTAATCTTGTGATTGTAAAGTTCATTACAGTATTCCGTCCATCGCTTTAGTATCATGCTATCTTCAGGTATATATATATACATATATATATATATATATATATATATAACTCAGAAGATGTAGCAAACTACTGGGTAGAAAAAAAGCAAGGCTTATCTAGTTCTACCCTGTTAATTATTCGAGAATGGAAAATAATTATATAAATATATATGATAACAAATAATAGGCAATTTGATAAATTTTTACAAAACTAAAAAAAAATAATTAAAGGATGCAATCTTATTTGATAAAATTATATAAATAAATAATGAGTTATTCAATAAAACAACGATATTGTCATATCAATATATTATTTCCATAAAATATATATGAATATACATATACATATATATACACATATACACACATACGTACATTAATACACGCATATACAAATGCACACACAAATACATATACATACATATAGGTTCACCCATACAAACATACCTACATAAACAAAAATATACATATACAAATATAAATATAGAAAATGAAAGAAGTCTCTATTACCACTATATAATTTAAATGAAGATACTGATGAATACATATTAACAAAAATAATTAAATGTAAAAATATAATAAATTACAGAAAAAATCTACAGAAAAAAATTGCAATTTGGATATTTATATTATATAATAAAAGCTCATATATATCAAATATGTACATTAAAAACAAAAATTAAAAAATTAATAAAAAATTAAAAAATTCCATTCCCGAGTAATTACTTCATCATGTTTGAATATAAATTAAATTAAATAAAATATAATAAATAAAATTAAGTATATAAAATTAACTAAAAATAGTTTAAAAAAAATAAATAGTTGGAAAATATGTATAAAAGATATGTAAGATATATAAGATATGTAAGATATAATATAAAATAAAGAATACAACCAGTTAAAGCATTTAATACATCGAAATATAATTATATTTTAAACTTCGAGTAAACGTATTTATATATATATATATATATATATATATATATATATATATATATATATATATATATATATATATATATATATATATATTATTTGATAGGCTCACTAGGGATATTAAGCATCTAAACAAACATGGAAATTTCAAAATTAAACACAAACAAACCAAACCGGTTAAAATAACTAAAATTAAAAATATGAATGACCACACATTTTTCATATATATATATATATATATATATATATATTAATTTATATATATATACATACATATGTGTGTATTACTGGTAATCCGTTGAATGCAAATAAGTTATATATTAATACAGCGTTAAACTATAACGTAAACCTATATATAATGCTATTTAATTATTTATATAATCGAAATACATTGAAAAGTATAGGCTTAATATAAAGTATGTAATGGAAAATATTTGATTACGGACAGTGCCCTAATACGGACAATCTCGGTAACTCAGAAACCATAAATCCTACAAAAAAAATGTTTATTGAATAACATATTTATAATTATTTAAATATTCTAAATACGATTTTTTTATTTTTGAAATATAGTGCTGATATATACAATACACTGATTTTTTATTACGTTTTAAATTTATGAAAAACATGTCAACTTAAAACTTTCTCAAGACTAGGTATATAAATGTATCGATATAAAATATAACAATATACTATTACAAAATATTGTATTCTAATAATTATACACATAATTGCTATATATGGTATCAAATATTAATTAAGTTATACGCATATAGCTAGAAGTCATATAAGTCCCTAATATGGACACTCCATATGTTAAATACGGACACCCTATAACCAATCATAGCGAAGCGTGTGAACTATTCTGATTTTCATAAAAATCGTGTGCATTATAATATTAATACCACCAATGAAGTTAAATTTAAATCTAAATTTTTCATTATTTAGATATTTAACTTGTATTATTAATTAATAAAATAATAAAAATAAATAAATTATTAACTAATTAAATTAGAATAAATTATTCATAAAATTAATTATAAATAATATAATTGTAATTTTTATGATTGATTCATCAATAATATATAGTTTATCTAGTGGTAAGGGTGTCCGTATTATAACATAGGGTGTAGGGACATGGGTACCTAATAGGTACCTACGGACGCCCCCGTTATTAATTGAATAAAAAGATTAAATAAAATTAAAAAATTATAATAATATTTATAATCATATAACATTAATATATTGTAATTTTGATTAAAAATAGTGAGTCATAAAATATTAAGATAGTTTATTGTTAAAGTGTCCATATTAGATTACTTTCCCCTACGCCTTTAAGATTTGTACCTACGAAAAATCAGATTAAGATGATTATTTATGATATTTTGATTAATTATATTACAATTATATATGTATTTATAATATTAAATATACAATGTATGTATATATAATCAAATCATATACTATATAAATTATATATAATATAATATATATTTGTATGTATATATTTTATATAAATATAAACATTTTCGTAGAATTTTGAAATAAATATTGATAATAGTTGCTTTTTTTAACTAAAATTAGGATATCTATCTTTAATTATAAATCTTTTTATATTATTTATATTAATAAAAAGTATTGTCACGTATATAATTAATAAAATTAATATGAAAAGTATGAAATTAAAGATAAATAATCCTATTTAAGTATTTATTTAAACGAATTACATTGAATAATATAACATCGTACGGCGCGGATTTCTATGTCATGTCACGAACGTGAGGTCTAAAAATCATTGACGCATATATAACATGACTGGTGATCTAGGGGGTTCGACCCTTAGATGTCGATGATTGCCAATTGGCATGATAGTCTATAAATAGACATACGCTAAATATAATGACCAATCATACGTTATTGTAAAATCACTAATACGAATAAACTGGCGTTCAAATCGCTTTTACCCGATACCGATATAAATTACACCAGCCAGTTACGACCTTGTCCATCTATACCTAGGTATACTTATTATGAATTCTTTTTAATGGAACAATATTGAATTCAATTCAATCCGAATACAAGTTTCTGTAATGAAATATTCGCAAAGTAGTTAACCAATGTTATTGCCATATATTCAAAAATACATTAAATAATAATTAATATAAAATTATAAAATATTATTTATAATATATTATAATATAATTTTTAAATAAAAATAATTTTATTTATCTATAATAGAATAAATAAAATGAGTGTATACACAAATAATATTACCTTAACTCATTATAATTCATTAGAAAAGCAGATATAAATAAATATGTATTTATATTCATTGTTTACGTATGTATATATTATGCAGGCATTCAATAACTATGTTAAATCGTACGTTAGTTTATACTCTATATATTGTTTATAGGATATATAGGATATATAGGATTGTTTATAATTATTACCTATATTGAATCGCATATATAAATATATCGGATACAAATACTATTTGTCAAATAGGAAGAATTCAATTAGGTATTCCTACGTGTACAATGTAGGAATGCTACATCATACATGTTATAAATAACTGTGAGGGGCGGCGCACGAGGGCCCCAGCAAAATATGAATGCAAATATATATATTTAGTAAACAATGGTTTTTAGTTATAGTTTATTAAGTTTTTGAAAAACAAGAACAACCTGGGTTGGAATCAAGTCAACACTCACTGTCACTCTCTAGATTTAGATTTTTCTACCGAACCACATATACACACATACATACATATATATATATATATATATATATATATATATATGATTTGAATATCATACTAATAATAAAACTGGTACCAGTTTTATCGTATTTCTAACGTTACAACATATTATATTATATTTTAACATTGATTACAAGATTATCAAGGTGATTATCATTTTTTACGTTGTTGTAAACATGGGTGCTTTGTGAGCAAATCAAACTAGTGCACATACTCCAATATACACCTATAATATAATTATGATTATAATTATTGTTCAATATGAACTTTGAATAAGAAAATTGTGATTTTGTAAAAGACTAATGCTCATCCAATAAAATTTATATTTTAAAATAGTTACTTATTTATTAAATTCAAAATATTAACTTAAATATAGAATTAAAATAATAATTTATAATTAATTTATATTGGCACCTACTAATGTAATAACTAAATTTAAATAAATAAAAAGAAAATATTATAATAATTAATAGGAAAATTTAAATACATATATATTATGTATGTATTTATTTAATGTTTACAGTGTATTGAACATTAATAATAGCTTATAAGTAGTATAGTAGCCTATAACAAAGTATTATATACAATTATATATTATAACTGGTGTATTTAGTAAATACCATTTACACTATGTTACACCTATTTTTTAAAACGCATTTCAACCAATCTCAGCTTAACACACATATCATAATTTCTTGGAAATTCATCATCTATAAAATGATGTATCCTACTATTGCATTCAAAAATAACTATAAGAGTGGTTACCACTCATTGGTATATATGCATTATAAACATACATCTGTAAAACATATGATACGCATTATTATATAATATGTATTACACACAAAACTTTAGAAGCTTATATATCGAATTGTGTTACGCAATTTATGATAAAAATCTAATATTTTTGACCAAGCAAGGTAGGTTGGTTATTATTATAAATGTATCTAAGTAATATATATATATATATATATATATATATATTCAAAAGTACCTATATGACAATTTTATAGATATTAATATACATTTTATTTATAAAATTTATTTATATAATTTTATCTAACTATTAAAATGGTGGAATCTTCCAAACATCAAACATTGTGTAAATAAAAATACCGAAATAGGTTATATACTTACTGAGCTTTAACATTTCGTGTATAATAAATATTTCACATTAAGCTGTTTTATGTGTTTTACATGAGTATATCTATAATGCAAAGCTAGATCACCTATAGGTAGCCTATCACTACTAACAAATTAGATAATATACATAATTTTAAAAATAATGAATTATTTTTTAATATTTTAAAGTAAAATAATTTAAAAAAAAATGAAAAAAGTCCCTTTCTTCTTAATGCTCCAAGTATTCATGAGCGGTCGTTCATATGCACTGTACATTGTACACTGTACAATGTACAGTGTACAATGTATACTGAGTGTACAATGTATACTGAGTGTACACTTAGTGTACAACACTTAGTGTACAACATAATTACTTCCGTATGGATCTGGAAATGATGTGGAGCTGACTATTGTATTTATCGTAAAGTTGTGGTTAGTTAAGCGTGTCCCCAATACGGATACCTAATACGGACACATAATACTGACACATAATACGGACACATAATACTGACACATAATACGGACACATAATACGGACACATAATACGGACACATAATACGGACACATAATACGGATACCTAATACGGACACATAATACGGACACATAATACGGACACATAATACGGACACATAATACTGACACATAATACTGACACATAATACGGACACATAATACGGACACATAATACGGACACATAATACGGACACATAATACGGACACATAATACGGATACCTAATACGGACACATAATACGGACACATAATACGGACACATAATACGGACACATAATACTGACACATAATACTGACACATAATACTGACACATAATACTGACACATAATACGGACACATAATACGGACACATAATACGGACACATAATACTGACACATAATACGGACACATAATACGGACACATAATACGGACACATAATACGGACACATAATACGGACACATAATACGGACACATAATACTGACACATAATACGGACACATAATACGGACACATAATACGGACACATAATACGGACACATAATACGGACACATAATACGGATACCTAATACGGACACATAATACGGACACATAATACGGACACATAATACGGACACATAATACGGACACATAATACGGACACATAATACGGACACATAATACTGACACATAATACGGATACCTAATACGGACACATAATACGGACACATAATACGGACACATAATACGGACACATAATACGGACACATAATACTGACACATAATACGGATACCTAATACGGACACATAATACGGACACATAATACGGACACATAATACGGACACATAATACGGACACATAATACGGACACATAATACGGACACATAATACGGACACATAATACGGACACATAATACGGACACATAATACGGACACATAATACGGACACCTAATACGGACACATAATACTGACACATAATACGGACACATAATACGGACACCTAATACGGATAACGTATACGTCCTATAGTCCTATATATAGGATAACCTATAACGTATGGCAATATGCTCTATACGCTATATGATAGGTACGTATGCATGTTATAGGTAATAACCACTATACATTGTCCCCCCCCCACACACTATCGTTAGTTACTCGATAATCACCACGTCTAACAATAGGTGGCGCTGTGTAGTTTGTTACGTAATCCTACTTTAGTCTTTGGAGGTGTTGTGTTATCTCCTATTATTCGTAATTAATTCTTATTTCTTTTCCAGACTTCATAGACACGTTGGTATAACCGCTGCTAGGTTATGGGATGTATATATATATATATATATATCGTATACGGTAGTGAATGAGATAACATATTTACATTATTTATCCGATTTGTTATTATTTTGGTAGTTGTTTTAACTTATTTGTGTAGTCGGTTTAAAAAACTATATATAAAATAGTTAATGTAGTTTGTTAAGGTAGACTTATACACTTATTGCATCGAAGTATGAACAGTAATGTAGTATTTAATCAACTAATTAAATAATATGTGGTCTCCATAGATGGGTAGCTATTAGTTATAGCCTATCACTACCCATAAGCATAACAATGGATACAGATTATAATCTATGAATGGAATATTTATACTTATCCCTTATACTATAGGTTGAAATATATCAGATTATGAATTTAAATATAAAATATAGACTATACAGTAGTATACACTGTATACTATACAGTGTATAGTATACTGTTCATATAGTATATATATATATATATATATATATATATATATATATATATATATATATATATCTTTAATACATATTTATTTAAAATTTTACATAATAACATATTTTAATGTAATTCGAATAGATCTATATTGTTTTTAATTTCCAAGTCTTTTAGTACTTAATCTGCTTAGTTTCTTATTGTATTAGTTGTTATTCATTTAGTTTTATTTTATTTTAGAACATATATTCAATTATCAATATACTTTATTTAATTTATTAATCCTTTTTGGTTAATTGTTTTACATAATTGAAATGGTGTAATATTTAACGGTAATATGATTATTTTTTAAACAGTTCACATTTTATTATTTTATTATTGTAAACAGGAAGTGAAAACTTATTATGTATTTATGAACTGTTTAAAATTAAAATGGGTTGATAACTAGAAAAACCGCCAAGGCTTCTTTATCTTCCCTGGGGTTTAACCGAATATGATACCATACAATACCATATATGGTATATATATGGTATACCATATATATTATACAAATCCCAATTGTCATATATATCGTATGGATTCTCGAAAATAAAACTTTATTAATGAATATTCGCTAACCAAATATTAATTAAGGTATTTTTAAATTGTATTTTAAATTTAAATTGAATTGAATAATTGTCATAAATGTAACAATATTTAAAAAAAATTATTCTATAGGTGTAATAATCTATGAAAAAATAATTCTATATTTTTAATTTTACTATAACAAATTGATTTATCTGTAAATATCATATATTCACGCCATTTATAAATAGACAAAAATAACAACTATATATAGCTTTATAAAAATCATTTTGTATGGTCATAGTAACGCATGACTAGGGAATGACAGACTACATTGACAAATATCTATATATATATATATATATATATATATATATATATAATATATATATATATATAGTACTATAGTATATTAAATTAGGGTTATATTCGTATTATAATTAATTAATTAATTATACAGGTACACCGCTGTAATGAACAGGATGTTGTTAATAACGAACTAATACAATTATCATCTCCCGGCGTAACGGAGTACGTCTGCAAATCTCATTATATATATTCTCTTAATAACGATACATTTTATTCAAATAATACCGGTAAATCGTACACACTAAAATCAATAAACCTAAACTACAATTACATTGCTAAACTACACGATTACCAATTCAGTGAGCTAGTAGCGTTAGAACACATTCGGCTGCGGAACAATAGTATCACGCAAATAAGTAGTTCGGTGTTCGTCAACAACGTGATGCTTATAACAATAGATCTGTTCGCCAATCGTATCACTAGTTTTTACGGTCAATTAGGTATATTGAAATTACTGACGACCGTTATTTTGCGATACAACGCATTATCGACGTTACGAGAAACCTCATTTAAAGATTACGTAATCAACGAGAGCAATTATTCGAATAGGAAATTAGGTATAGAAAACAATAAATTGAAATGCGACTGCGGAATGGCCTGGATGAGACGATTAGATACTATTAATATAGCAATATATATGAGCGAGCGTGATCTATGTTCGGATACAATATCTGGGAATTCGACTGTATCGTGTTTCATTCGAGGTCAAATGGAAGAGAATAATTATTCACATGAGTGTGAACAGCTTATTGATATAGATAACTGTATTAAAGGTAACAATTGCATTATATGTATACAATAGATATATATATATATATATATGGGAAAGTAACCGAATACGGACAGTGCCCGACTACGGACACTATCGGTATCTCAGAAACCAGACATCCTACAACAAAATGTTAATGTATACAATTTTCATAATTATATAAATAGTCTAAAAAAGTATTTTTATTTTTTAATTATTTAAAATATTGCTGATATATCCAATAAACTGATTTTTTTATTACGTTTTTAAATTTATGAAAAAAAATGTCAACTTAAAACCTTCTCAAGAATATAAAAATATATAGATATGACATATAACACTATATTATTAAAGAATAAAGCATTCTAAAAATTATATATTTAATTTCTATATTTTTTTATCAAATATTCATTAAGTTATAAGTATATATCTAAAGGTCATATAAGTCCCTAATACGGATACTCTAGATGTATTAATACGGACACCATATAACCAATCAGCGCGAAGCGTATACGCATATATGAACTATTCTGATTTTCATAAAAATCGCGTGCGTTATAATATTAATACCACCAATAAAGCTAATAATTGTATTATTTAGATACTTAAATTGTATTATTAATTACAAAAATAATAAAAATAAATTAATTAATTACTAATTAAATTATATTAAATTATTCACAAAATTAATTATAAATAATATAATTATAATTTATCTGATTGTTTCATCAATAATATATAGTTTATCCAGTGGTATATAGGGTTTCCGTATTATGACATAGGGTGTCCGTATTCTGACATGGGTACCGAATACGGACACCCTCGTTATCTATGGAATTAAAATATAAATACAATTTTAAAATCAAAATAATATCTATAATCATACAATATTAATATTTTGTAATTTTTGAATAAAAATAATGAGTCATAAAATGTTAAGACCATTTATTGTTAAAGTGTCTGTATTAGGTTACTTTCCCCTATATATATGTTATGTATTTTAAAATATTTAATATGGTTAAATAGTTCACATTTAAAGCAATATAGATTGAATGTAGGTAATAATTGTTAAGTTTAGTTACTTAAATATAATGGTTAATGGTTAAATTGATTTATATATTTATTTGTAATATTATAACTTTGACGCAAGTCAATAAGTATATTTATGTATGTGTTACCTATGGTAATATTAGGTAGGACATCAATGACGCCGATCTAGATGAACATGACATACCCAGGCTATACATAGGCTATCCATTATACACCTAGTAGGTATTACCTACCTATATAACGATCGTCTTCCTTTCTTTCGTAAACTAGCAACACCAATGTAGTTATGCTAAATTAGTGAATCATATAGGATAACCTATCAAACCGGATAACATACTTGAAACTATTACACTTTTTCATAAGTTTATATTTCCCTATACACATTTTAAATTAACACATATGTATTAGATATATATAATACTCTTACTTCTTTATACGGCAGAATAATTAGTAAACTCGATAACATTCCTACTTCCACGCCTATAAATTCTAACTTAGATAAGAATAGAGAATAGATACAGAATATTTCTAGATTTCTAATATTTATCCTATATTAACTCCATAATAAACCTACTGATTTGAAAACATCTCCATAATTACGTTCACAATATAGATTAACGGGTCAGGAGTACTATAGGGCTGTAGGCTGTATATATATATATATATATATATATACAGCCTGTATACAATAGTATATCATATATAGATATGCATACATACCTATATTCAATATATTATAAATTATAATTATGCCTTATTATAGTTTACCATATGATTGTATATTTATATTCCAATTCCTATATATATTATGCAAGCTGTATACGTTTATGGCTCCTACCAATAAACTACTAATGAATGCTTGTAAGACTACTGTACTTAACATATAACTTATGATACTTCCTTTCCTGACTTTACTTTAAATGATTATTTATCCCTACCATTCTTCCAAAAACACAACATTAGTATTTGATGACCAATTATAATTTAAGAATCACATATAATCCATTGCAAAATCCTCCAACGTTAATCTCTTCAGAATTAAACAAAATACGGACATTATTATTCAGAAACCTTACGAAAACTCTAATAAATGCTTTTGTACTCTCCCGACTTAACTACTGTTCTTCCTTAATGAATATACTTCTCGCTAAATCTACTGCTCCACTAAATCGGATTATCCGTTCTTCCGTTCTACTAGGACTTACCTACTTACCTACATACTGCATAACACTACTGTATTAATCTACTACAACATCGCATACATATTATCGTATTCTTCTCCCTCAGGTGTAAACGTGTGATCTCTGTAATCCATATATCCGTTACCCTTGGTTATAGGGTATCACTGATATCATTAAAAAACGTACAATATTACCTTCTATTCGTTACCAAAACTCATTATCTCCCGGAACTCTAGTAAAATTCCCTATACCATGAGATTTTAAAAATTCCGATCCACTCTATGGAATTCCTACCATCCATTTTATTAGATACCAAAACAAATTTATTCTTAATTCTTCTTTTCTCTCTACTTCTAATCACTAAATTATCCGACTTATTATATTTGTATTTGTTATTTATGTCTCATGTTATCTTCAATGTAGGTGTCTCCTATTAGTATTATCTAATTGTTATCGTATTATTTTTATCTTATTATTATTTTCTTTCCGCACGAGCGAAGGGGTCTACATAGTCCTATGTTAGTTCTTATAAAATGAATGTGCGAGTAATGCCTTCTGGGATTCAGAGGGTTAATAAACATGATATCATCATCATCATCATCATCATCATCATATATATATATATATATATATATATATAATATATATATTATTACCATAAAATCATTGTTGTATATCAACATTCCTACTATCATATATATATATTATATGTTATCCGAACTTTAGTTATTTAGTACTAATTATGTAACTGATAGTCCTACACCATAATCACCCAACATATTCGCACTACATTATATATAAGATTACAAAATGGTAAATATAGTATATACTAATAGTATTAATGATTACACTATTAAAGGTTATAACAACACTGATATAGTTAACACTACAGTAGTAGTCGCAGTAGTTACGACTTCTGCCAATGAATCAGGTTTATATACTTTATATTACAGTATTTTATATTAATTTAAATTATAATATATATATATATACCATATTATATATATATTTATATAAATATACAATATTGTAACATACCTACACATATTTAATTTTAAATTATTTTAGAAAGTACAACATCAACAAGTACATTAGGTATATATATATATATACATATATACATATATATATATATATATATATATATATATATATATATATATATATATATATTCCTGTGCCGTCGAGTCGTATCCGAACCCTGGCGACATCAAAGACAACAGCTCTCCAACTTCTCCTACATCTTGAGGCTCGCATCATGTTGAAGTTAGTTACATAGCTGTTTTTCTTTACGCTTTCCAACCATCTCTGCCGTGGTCTCCCTCAGCTTATATAACACTCCCACTCTTCCTACATTTCCCCCCATCTTCCATCCTTCCTTTCATCACTTCATATCCCATTCCGCCTGCTCTTATAACATGGCCAACGTAACATAATGAAGCCTTGACTATCCTGACTCAATCGTCCATTCTGTTTTATATTATCAATAACCCATACATTTATCTTTCTGTCGGTCCATGTTACTCTTAGCAGTCGTCTCCAACACCACAACTCGAAATCATCGATCATCTTTATCTCAAGCATTCTCATTGTCCAATATTCTGCTCCGTATAAGACTATAGGGGAAACTAAAGCTTTGTCAAGCCTACTCTTTGTTCTGAAGATAATTCCTCTATCTTTCCAGATATTTGTTAGTATGTATATTTGTAGGCTATATATAAACTAGTAGGGGTATCACATTACAACTTGCTAGAAAATCGCTTTCTAGCAACATTTCCGAATATTATTTCCGTAAATACTGGTAGTGGGATATCCTGTTAGAAAAAATAGTTTTCCAGCGTTTATTAAAATATAGAAAACTCTTTTTTTATAATGTAGAAAACTCTTTATTTAAAAACAGTTTTCTATCTACTAATACGGCCAAATACTCTACAAAAAAGTATTCCATATCATAACAGATATAAAAACTACCAAAAGAGTTTTCCAGCGTTTATTAAAATTTAGAAAACTATTTTTTTATAATGTAGAAAACTCTTTATTTAAAAACAGTTTTCTATATACTAATACGGCCAAATACTCTACAAAAGAGTATTCCATATCATAACAGATATAAAAACTACCAAAAGAGTTTTCCAGCGTTTAAAATTTAGAAAACTCTTTTTTTATAATGTAGAATACTCTTTTCTGTAGAATTGATGTAAATATTACATAAATTATAGTTATATTAATTATTTAATATAGAACAAATAAAATATTATACCTTTTATTTATTTTAATATATTTATTATATTGTTGTTTATCAAAATTAATTATTAATTATCTTGTTAATTGTATATTTAAGTTAATATACTGCTTTAATAAACACAATATTTATTTAAAAAACTTAAATTATTTAAGTATCCTATAGATTTTTCTAAATTATCAACTACAATTGTAATCATAATTATATTGATAATAGAATTCATGTTGAATAATTGCTCGATATTGAATATGTAGCAATTGAATATTGATTAAATATTGTATTCAATATTACAATTTTATTATTATTGAATTTAAGTTTTAATCTAACTTAAATGAAATTATATAATATATTGTAATATACGAGTTAATACTTTCATGTTACGATACTATACTAAGTTATTAATATGTATTTTAATATTTTATTTTATATCTAAAACCACATCAACAACTTAACTTATTAATAGCTAGAATAATATTTTAGTAAATAGTTTTTATATGTATTAATAGCTAGAAAACTCTTTTAGTAAGGAGTTTTTATATTTATTAGAAGTTAGAAAACTCTTTTGGTAAAGAGTTTTTATATTTACTAAAAGCTAGAATACTCTTTTGGTAAAGAGTTTTTATATTTATTAAAAATTAGAATACTCTTTTGCAAAAGAGTTTTCTATTTGCTTAATGCTCGAAAAGAGTTCTAATACAGGGACACTTGGAAAACTCTTTTTCGGTGGTATAGAAAACTATTTGTTCTAACAGTGTACCCCCTTTTAGGATAGCTATTTTTTTTTACTATAGTATATATATACCTATAAGTGTATATCTATAGATTTATATTATAATGATAACACCATTTAAATAAAATATATTATATATACCTACAACATTTATTATATATATATATATATATATATATTATAAAATTAATCATATTGTATTAATATTGTATGCAAATAAAGTGTATATATTTATAATAGAATATATAAATGTATACTATATGCTCTATATGATGCCCTATATTATATAGATTATAATTATTAATGTTATAAACGAAAAATTAATATATTATATAAGTAAAAAAAAGATTACAAAATTAATGAATGAAGAAACAAATAATAATTCTAAAACATAAGCATATAATTATGATGCATATTATTATTATTATTATTATTATTATTATTATTATTATTATTATTATTATTATTATTATTATTATTATTATTATTATTATTATTATTATTATTATTATTATTATTATTATTATTATTATTATTATTATTATCTAATAATATACTTTTTAAATTAAGGTTCATTATATATATATATATATATATATATATATATATATATATTTAAATATAAATATTGTAATATAAACCTAAATATTAATATTTTGTATAGAAAATTCAATAACTACAACACATAAATTAGGTAGGATATATATATATATATATATATATATATATATATATATATATATATATATTTTAACGAAGTATATAGGTGTGTTATAAGACTAATCAGTGTTATGGATATATTATATTGGCTATGATTACATATGTAAATACATTATTTAAAAACTATTTTATTGTATTATAATAATCTATATTAACTGTTGTAGCACGTATGCTATTACCAATACCTCCTATAACCTCGGTGATTATATGAGGTCTTGCAATTACCAGGGGCTTTGCTATTACTAATAGCTATTAGCAATATTGGAGTAACTAATTTATAGATGTTATTAAGAAAGTAGGATATATTACCTAGGATTTTTTAAGGATTTTGCTTCGCTATTATCTTGGATATTTATTTGGAAATTAATATAGGTAGTTATTGTTAATTTTTAGTGATGATATTATGTCTCCTAATGTATATGTTGTAAAATTTGTATTTTACGCTTGATTTATTTTATTATATGGTATAGGAATACATACCTATTTGAATTTTAGCTAAAAATCATGCAAACTCGTTTTAAAATAAATGATTTAAATTATATTATGTATTTCAATATAATTATTCATATATTAAAATCATAATATAATTTAATACACATTATATTATATAAAATGACAAAATAAATAAAAATCATAATATATTTATATTCAAACCGAATTAATAAATAAATTATTTAAAAAAAAAAATATTTTTATATAAATATAAATTAAAAAATATGAAGAATTTTTATTTTACAATTAAATAAATAATATCTCTGATATCTTTGATCCAAAGATTGAAATCATTAAAATATTATAAAATATAACACTGACAAGTATATAGTTCGGAGTATTGAAAGTAACCATTATAATGGTATACCTACATTGATAACTAGCGGAAGACGTATTCTAGCATGTTGGTGGTATTATTGTATATTTGAATTATATCGTTGAAGTACGTTATAGAGTACTTTATAAGGTTATCACCAAGAATAATTGTTTAATTATATATTGGTTAAAACCATAGATTTATATTTTACCAGTAAAATATAAATCAACAGATGTTATATGTTATCATAAGGTTAAAACGTACATACAATAATAATAATAATCTGTTAATATCGATTCTAGATAATGAACATATTACGAATGAATCAATGACATTTTTTTTATGTTAGTAATATTCATTTATAAACTATTTTATAATATACTTCTCTTACAAATAATGTAAATAATAAATACATTTATTTAACAATTAAGATATTGATTATATAAGGTAATAATAGCATACTCATTATAACAGATTTATTAATAATTATTTCAATTTTAAATTCAGTATTAATAAGGTTATATATAATTATATATAATATAATATATTTTTAATATACTACTAACACTATTACTACTACTACTACTACTACTACTACTACTACTACTACTACTACTACTACTACTACTACTACTACTACTACTACTACTACTACTACTACTACTACTACTACTACTACTACTACTACTACTACTACTACTACTACTACTACTACTACTACTACTACTACTACTACTACTACTACTACTACTACTACTACTACTACTACTACTACTACTACTACTACTACTACTACTACTACTACTACTACTACTACTACTACTACTACTACTACTACTACTACTACTACTACTACTACTACTACTACTACTACTACTACTACTACTACTACTACTACTACTACTACTACTACTACTACTACTACTACTACTACTACTACTACTACTACTACTACTACTACTACTACTACTACTACTACTACTACTACTACTACTACTACTACTACTACTACTACTACTACTACTACTACTACTACTACTACTACTACTACTACTACTACTACTACTACTACTACTACTACTACTACTACGACGACGACGACGACGACTACTACTACTACTACTACTACTACTACTACTACTACTACTACTACTACTAATACTACTACTACTACTACTACTACTACTACTACTACTACTACTACTACTGCTGCTGCTGCTGCTGCTGCTGCTGCTGCTGCTGCTGCTGCTACTACTACTACTACTACTACTACTACTACTACTACTACTACTACTACTACTACTACTACTACTACTACTACTACTACTACTACTACTACTACTACTACTACTACTACTACTACTACTACTACTACTACTACTACTACTACTACTACTACTACTACTACTACTACTACTACTACTACTACTACTACTACTACTACTACTACTACTACTACTACTACTACTACTACTACTACTACTACTACTACTACTACTACTACTACTACTACTACTACTACTACTACTACTACTACTACTACTACTACTACTACTACTACTACTACTACTACTACTACTACTACTACTACTACTACTACTACTACTACTACTACTACTACTACTACTACTACTACTACTACTACTACTACTACTACTACTACTACTACTACTACTACTACTACTACTACTACTACTACTACTACTACTACTACTACTACTACTACTACTACTACTACTACTACTACTACTACTACTACTACTACTACTACTACTACTACTACTACTACTACTACTACTACTACTACTACTACTACTACTACTACTACTACTACTACTACTACTACTACTACTACTACTACTACTACTACTACTACTACTACTACTACTACTACTACTACTACTACTACTACTACTACTACTACTACTACTACTACTACTACTACTACTACTACTACTACTACTACTACTACTACTACTACTACTACTACTACTACTACTACTACTACTACTACTACTACTACTACTACTACTACTACTACTACTACTACTACTACTACTACTACTACTACTACTACTACTACTACTACTACTACTACTACTACTACTACTACTACTACTACTACTACTACTACTACTACTACTACTACTACTACTACTACTACTACTACTACTACTACTACTACTACTACTACTACTACTACTACTACTACTACTACTACTACTACTACTACTACTACTACTACTACTACTACTACTACTACTACTACTACTACTACTACTACTACTACTACTACTACTTCTACTACTACTACTACTACTACTACTACTACTACTACTACTACCACCACTACTACTACTACTACTACTACTACTACTACTACTAATACTACTACTACTACTACTACTACTACTACTACTACTACTACTACTACTACTACTACTACTACTACTACTACTACTACTACTACTACTACTACTACTACTACTACTACTACTACTACTACTACTACTACTACTACTACTACTACTACTACTAATACTACTACTACTACTACTACTACTACTACTACTACTACTACTACTACTACTACTAATTTTATTTATCATTTTAATCTACGATTATTTAGACAAAGATAAGTCATCATTTATTTATTTTTAGATAATAATTTGTATATATATTACATAAATCTTATTTACTAATTTGTTAATATTATTATACTATATAACTACATTTACATACAGTTTATGCATTTGTATTTTGTATTTTTGTATTATTATTGAAATAAGCCATAAAAAAGCCATAAAATATTTATTGATATTTTCAAGAATTTGTAAAATTATCACATAGTAAATATAAATATATACATACACATCAATATGTGACATATTATATGTCTAATACATGCATCCAATGTAACTCTATAATTACATGTACAAACTTTGTCACTTATTCATGTAACTCAGCTATACATTTTAAATGCCTCCATGCAAATAATAGCTTGCCTTACAATTGGATAACAAGCAGTGCTGTACATAACCATGTTGTGAGTGTATTGAAATCTCCTTCATTTAAATTTTCGTGCTAAATTTGCCTCAAAAAACCTTCCCTCATTCCTTCACCCATATAAATTATACTCAACCTATACCTCCACCCCTCCCTCCTAGTTACAATTCTATTGTTATAGAACACCTAAATAGTAAACAAATGACAACATTGTTCTTAACTGATCTACTCTCACATCTGAACCTCCCATCCAATGCAATATCCACCTATACATTTATCAATAATATAGTTATAATATTCTTTAATTCCGACAACTTCTACTACACATTTACATCAAAAATACAGAATATTAAGAAACATCCCCACTTTACAAACTTATATTTTCGTAAACAACGTAGTCTACTTGAAAGAGAACGAGGTAAATTATTATACCACGCTACTAAGGCAAATCTGGCTCCATCCAATTCTAAATGTACTTACAATAATTCCAATGAAACATATGAATTAAGAAATATAGTCAACTCGAAGGTTGACTGGGAATCTAGTCCCATAAACATAACTCCCCAGACCTATAAAACTTGGGAAAATTCCTATGAATCATACATTAAATCTAAGTCGTATAAACCTCATGATACTAGCTCATCTACACCGCCAAAATGACTTCACCCTCTCCGAATCCAACCCACATCAGTGTCCCCATCTTCCTCAGAACGCCATAACTGCCTAATTAAATCTGCATTATTAAACACCTGCTCCATCCGTAACGAGATCCCACCTATCCTAGAACTAGATCACAATAACATATCAACACATTCCCTTCCAATACACTCATCCAACTCTACGACATATTCCACCTATAAACTCTTAAAGACTTCATCCCATAAATCCCTATTAAAAGCTGCTACATTAAACATACAATCTATAAGAAACAAAGTAGAAACTACTATTGATCTCTTCCACGACATCGAATTAGACATAGTATGTCTCACTGAAACCTGACTGACTGAAAATGACACACCCATAATATCCAGTCTAAATACTAAATCTCTCAGTCTAATTCATCTTCCTCGACCTGGTCCCCACTATGGGGGAGGCACCGGTGTTCTATACAAAAAAACTATTAAGCTAGTTAACAGTACAGATCTATCACTTGAATACTCAGAGGCATTTAAATGCACCTTCCAGCCCGTGAATTCACTACCATTCACACTCATAATCATATATAGACCTCCAAAAAACCCAATTCCATGCTTTCTAGAAGAAATTGATAATCTATTATCCTCTCTATCTAGTCGCACCATACTTCTAGGTGACTTTAATATACCAATTTCTCTCACCTCCACCTATGCAAAACTCTTAAACCAAACAATTAATTCCCACAACTGTGTTCAACATATTACCTCACCTACTCATTCTTCTGGCAACATACTAGACCTCATAATATCCCATAATACTTCCAACATTATATCGAATACATCCGTTCAAAATGTAATCACAGATCATCACATTGTTACATTCTTTCTTCAGGCACCTACACCTAAACGACAATAGAAAATCATTACATTCAGGAAAATTCAGAATATTGACCTGCCTGCCTTTAAAAAAGACTTCCTCTCTGATAACTCAATTATACTTGATCCAATAAATATATCCTCCATCGACTTAACCCTAATTAATACACTCAACATCCTAGCTCCCAATAAAACTAAATCAATAACGCAACGTCACAATATTAAATGGTTTAATCCCACGCTTAATTTGATTAAACGTGAGCTTAGAGCTGCCGAAAAGACATGGAGAAAGTCAAAAACTCAAGAACACCTTAACTCTTTTAAACAAATATTATATACTTATAGATGCATGATAAAGAAGGCTAAACATGATTACTATACTGATACCATAATATCTGCTGGAAATAATTGCAAGAAACTCTTCAAAATTTCAAATTCCCTGCGTGGGCGTATAACTCCTCGCATACTTCCTGACTGTATCCCATCTATCAACGCAACCAACTTTGATAATTACTTCAATAACAAGATACATAGAATCATTAACTGCCTACCCAAACCCATACTACTACCACTAGTATTACCAACATATTCACTTAACTCATTCTATAACCCTTCTACGGCCTGCACTGATAAACTTCTATTAGCCGTCAAATCATCATGCATGTTAGATCCTATCCCTACACTATTATTACATAAACTTTCCTCCTTTCTCTCCCCATTCTATAAAAGTATAATTGAGAATTCCCTCTTAACGGGTGTTGTTACACCCTACATGAAATTGGCACACATTACTCCCATAATCAAAAATTCCTCCAGAGATAAATCAGATCTTTCAAACTACCGTACAATATCAAACCTCTCCTTTATATCTAAAACACTTGAAAGAGTTATAGCAGCACAATTAAATACCTACCTCATCAACAAAAATATACTAAATAAATTCCAAAGTGCCTATACTAACAACAAAAATACGGAAACTGCACTAACCCATACTAAATAACATCCTACTTTATCCCACTAACTATTGCTCCATCATTTTTCTTTTGGATCTTACAGCTGCATTCGATACTATAGATCACAATATTATGATCCGTCGACTGCAATGCATTGGTTTGTCCAGTACAGCATTATAATGGTTCATCTCCTACCTCGATAGCCGTTCTTACTCAATTAGAATTGAATCACACTTAACTAAACCACGACTAATATGAAACGGAGTTCCACAAGGATCCGTTCTCGCCCCCATCCTTTTTAATATATATTTATCTCCCCTACTAGATATTTTTGATAAATACCCAGACATCAACTTTCATGTATATGCTGACGACATACAAATTTACTGCAACTTACCGGACCCCTCCTTAAACGTATCCACACTAAATAAATGCCTAGAAGAGATAAGACACTGGCTATCAGCTAACTCATTAGCACTAAATAGTGAAAAAACTACTGCAATACTGATCAATACATCGCATACCCTACCCTATATACCACCCATCCACATCAATAACCACAACATAAAAATCTCTCCTTACGCTAAAAATCTCGGAATAATAATAGACAATAAACTAACATTCTCCTAACATACTACTGAAATATCCAAATCTGTGAACCTCACACTACATACAATACGACTAATAAGACCCTCCATAACGACAGCACTTGCTAAAACTCTCATAACAGCCCTAATACTTCCCCGCCTCGACTATTGTAATTCCATTCTACATACATCTAATAAAAACACAATAATACCACTCAATAGACTACTTTATTCAGCTGCACATACTATATATAGAATTCCCAAATACTCTAGAACCCACATTACCCCCTACCTAAAATCACTTCACTGGATCCCTACCACACAACGTATACAATATAAAATATTACTTATGATTCACCATGCCACATATTATAATAACCCCGACTACCTGGCCGACTTACTAAATTAACATAATCCCTCCAAACCACAACGTACCATATAAAAATACAAATTATTCATCCAAAACTCCCGCAACCTAACAAGATAACAAGAAACTGCTTTTTAATTAGCTTCCCCTAAACTATGGAATAGCCTACCATATGACATAAGATCAATATCTTCGACCCCCATCTTTAAAAGTAGGTTAAAAACCCATCTTTTTAACATGGCATATACAAATTAATTTTTGAAAACACGGCCGAAAACTCTACTAAGAAGTTGAATGGCAGTGTCTAAACTATTAGGTTACACGGTTACAAGGTTACAAGGTTACTACTACTACTACTACTACTACTACTACTACTACTACTACCACTACTACTACTACTACTACTACTACTACTACTACTACTACTACTACTACTACTACTACTACTACTACTACTACTACTACTACTACTACTACTACTACTACTACTACTACTACTACTACTACTACTACTACTACTACTACTACTACTACTACTACTACTACTACTACTACTACTACTACTACTACTACTACTACTACTACTACTACTACTACTACTACTACTACTACTACTACTACTACTACTACTACTACTACTACTACTACTACTACTATTTAAACAGCAATCTACAATATATAGACATATGATCATAAGAGCTAAACAAGACTATTATATTGACACGATTAAGGCTGCTGGGAATAATACTAAAAAACTCTTTGAGATATCGTACTCTTTACTCGGCCGTGCTACAACTCGTATTCTCCCAGACATTCCATTACAATCAATGCCTATACATTTCGACACCTACTTCAATAACAAGATAACTAACATAATCAATTCCCTTCCATCTCCAACGCTACCACAGATAACAATCTCCATATATAAATTTAACACTTTTAACACCCCAACTTTGACAACTATCGACTCGCTCCTACAGGCTGTCAAATCTGCATGCAAACTTGATCCAATACCAACTCCATTACTGCATATACTATCTACCCGACTTACACCCCACTATAAAACTATAATCGATAGATCCCTCACATCAGGTATCGTTCCTACCTAAATGAAACTGGCACTCGTCACTCCTATCATAAAAAACCAATCACTAGAAAAATCCACTCTTTCCAATTACCGCCCGATATCTAACCTGTCATATATATCTAAAACACTAGAAAGAGTAGTCTGCTCTCAACTCAATACTTACCTAAACGCTAATAATATACTTAATAAATATCAGAGTGCCTATACGATTTATAAAAGCACAGAAACAGCACTAACACACATACTTGACAAAATACGACTCTTCCCTACTCAACATCCCTCAATCATAGTTCTTCTCGACTTATCTGCTGCTTTCGACACAATTGATCATACTATACTGTTACATCGCCTCGAAAGCATTGGACTAAGCGGAGTAGTTCTTGCCTGGTTCACCTCTTATCTCAGTGACCGAACATACTCAATATACATAGAAAAATATAAAACCAAACCCCGCACACTATCACATGGAGTTCCACAAGGATCCGTACTAGGCCCCATCCTCTTTAATATATACATATCTCCCCTATTGGATATATTTGATAACTACCCTGATATTCACTTCCACACCTATGCTGACGACTTACAAATCTACTGCAACTTACCAAACCCACCAACAAACATAGCTACACTAAACAACTGTCTAGAAGATATTCGACGCTGGCTCTCAACCAACTCACTATCACTAAACACCCATAAAACACAAGCAATACTAATCAATACCACAAAAACCATACCAATCGTCCCACTCATTCAGATAAACAACCACGACATAAAATACTCCCCCTGCGTAAAAAATCTCGGAATCACAATTGACCAAACATTGAATTTCACCCAATATACAATTGACTTATCCAAATCTATTAACCGAACACTACACACAATCAGACTAATAATACCATCTATAACCACAGAACTATCAAAATTACTAGCAACATCCCTCATACTTCCACGACTTGACTACTGTAACTCTATACTTCACAGACTCCCCAAAAACTCACTAATACCACTCAACCGATTACTGAATTCCACTGCACGAACTGTCTACAGAATCCCCAAATACTCCAGGACTCACATAACTCCATACCTAAAATCTCTTCACTGGCTTCCCATCACACAACGTATCCAATACAAAACCTTACTGATATCCCACCAAGTCATTCATCACAATCACCCCGACTACCTTACTGACATACTAATAGAAAATAACACATCTAGAATACAACGTAAAATCAATAAATACAAATTACTTATACATAATCCAAAACACTTATCACGCAAACAAGAAACCGCATTCTCAATTTCTGCCCCAAAATTATGGAATAACCTCCCTTACAATATAAGAGAAATCACCTCAACCCCACTCTTTAAACGTAAATTAAAAACACACCTGTTCGAAATCGCATATAAATAACCCACGAAAACACGGCCGAAAACTCACACGATGTTGATGGCAGTGTATAAACCATTAGGTTACAAGGTTACAAGGTTACTACTACTACTACTACTACTACTACTACTACTACTACTACTACTACTACTACTACTACTACTACTACTACTACTACTACTACTACTACTACTACTACTACTACTACTACTACTACTACTACTACTACTACTACTACTACTACTACTACTACTACTACTACTACTACTACTACTACTACTACTACTACTACTACTACTACTACTACTACTACTACTACTACTACTACTACTACTACTACTACTACTACTAATACTACTACTACTACTACTACTACTACTACTACTACTACTACTACTACTACTACTACTACTACTACTACTACTAATACTACTACTACTACTACTACTACTACTACTACTACTACTACTACTACTACTACTACTACTACTACTACTACTACTACTACTACTACTACTACTACTACTACTACTACTACTACTACTACTACTACTACTACTACTACTACTACTACTACTACTACTACTACTACTACTACTACTACTACTACTACTACTACTACTACTACTACTACTACTACTACTACTACTACTACTACTACTACTACTACTACTACTACTACTACTACTACTACTACTACTACTACTACTACTACTACTACTACTACTACTACTACTACTACTACTACCACTACTACTACTACTACTACTACTACTACTACTACTACTACTACTACTACTACTACTATTACTACTACTACTACTACTACTACTACTACTACTACTACTACTACTACTACTACTACTACTACTAATGCTACTACTACTACTACTACTACTACTACTACTACTACTAATACTAATACTAATACTAATACTAATACTAATACTAATACTAATACTAATACTAATACTAATACTAATACTAATACTAATACTAATACTAATACTAATACTACTACTACTACTACTACTACTACTACTACTACTACTACTACTACTACTACTACTACTACTACTACTACTACTACTACTACTACTACTACTACTACTACTACTACTACTACTACTACTACTACTACTACTACTACTACTACTACTACTACTACTACTACTACTACTACTACTACTACTACTACTACTACTACTACTACTACTACTACTACTACTACTAATACTAATACTAATACTAATACTACTACTACTATTATTAGTATAATATTCGTTATAACATATATTATACAGTTTCGTTAGGTGTAAACATATAAATAAAATGAATGGCTATGAAACACACGGCTATCTACGTAGAACCAAAAGGCTTAATATAATTATGATTATTAATAATTATATAATATATACTATATATGTATAGGACACACAATCAATAGGACGCGAGTTCAAGCCTCGTCAGGACCATTAATTAATTAATTTGATAACATGGGTATTAAAATATTATTCAGAAGTGATCTTATATAATTGTGTATTAATAAATGATCGGCTCTCGTTAAAACCATGGATGCCTTAAAATGAGAGCGGCTTCGAATTCGTCCCTTAAGGGACATTAGAGCCATATATGGTTAAAAGTGAAAACTTCATCTACGTTCCTGTATGGGATGAAAGGACTCCACCAAATAAAATAAGAATAACAATAAATATATAAATATATATAATATATTTATATATAATTAATTTATATAAATATAATATTAGTAAATGATTTTATTAGGTTATAACCTTTTAAATAAAATCATATATATATATATACAGTGAAAGCCGCTTACTTCGACAGCCACGTACATCGATAATTCGGCTACATCGACATTCCGAGATATTTTTGTTGGATTTACACCTATTTACATGTAAATTAATCCGCGTACATCGACAATCCACTTATATCGATAATTCGGCATTATCGACATATTTATAAGGTAATATTTGGAATTGAATCCACTTATATCGACAAATTTGATTATAAAACAAATTATTTACAAATAATTAATTTGTATGAAAAGTATTCCAATAGTATTCATTGCTATTCCCCTACAACTCAATATCGTCAGTATATCTATAAATAACTTGATTTCCATTATAAGTAATACTAATAGTATTATACTATATATAGTTAAATATATTATATTATAGTACCATATGTCACGGTAATACTATAAACTATTATATAATATACAAATACATTGCATGGATCAACTCTCTTTATCGAGTACAAGTGGGTGGTGCATTGCATCACCAGATGCAGGTATATGAGCTCAATTGCAATTAATAATTCTTAGAGTAGATTTTGGTCATAAGATCAATAGTATCAAAGGTATGAGCGCAACTTGCTAACATGTCGCATCACGAATTTTTATTATTAGGTTTTTTTATTTTTTCTAAATCCTATGTTATATTTAATAATTATTATACTTTAAAGTAATTCATTATTATACAATATGTCTAAATATCATCATATTATCTATTATATATAACACATCATTGTATATATCATTGTATTTCGAATATGTTAACTAATAGTATACTATAGTATGCATATATACATACATGCAATAATTTAAAAATAATATATAACTATATAACTATATAACAAAAACTATCAAAAACATAAATAATAAAATAGACAAATATTCTTATAAATATAAAGATCGTGAATCAAATAAGCCGATCCAGGATCGCCGATCAATTATCGCGATCCTACCCATCACTAACTATACTGTATACTATCCTATAGGTTAAGTATAACCTATACTTTATAGTTAAGTATAATATATACTATATAGTATACTATACTATATATTATATACTCTACTATACTATAATATACTATATACATTTAAGTAATACTTTTTAATATATTCTTTGATTGAATTGCGATAGGTGTGTAAATAATCAGTTATTAAATATTAATAATATTAATATTATTTAATAAACATGTAATTAAACCTTTTTTGTTATTATATTATATGCATATATTATATTATTACATACAATTAATTATAAATAAACTAATGCGTTTTACATCATTAGTGCTACGCCCCTATCGCTCATATCGACAATCCGCCTATATCGACATTTGTGGAGCTTACACAACCATTTCGATGTAAGCGGCTTTCACTGTATATATATATATCATGTATTATACATGATGTATACAGATACATTTTCAGATCACTATAGATAAGTAGACAATTATTTATTTAAATTTAAACCTAAGCATTTAATTAATTAAATTATTCCCATATATGGAATCATAAGTAGTAATAGAGTAGTTATTACTGGTTAGTAGAAAATATTACTTCTATTATTCTTATTATTTATCCTACTTAATATTGTTATATTTAAAATTGTTATACTATTATATTGTTATACATAAACTTAAAATAAGCTTTATATATAGGTAGATATATCATAACTAAATAGTTAATAATTATTATTAATAATATAGGTAATGTTATATATCTCAATATATTAATATCCTATATCATTTATATTTGTGGTTTGATTATTGATTATTTATTATTATTAAAATAAATATTCTAAATAGAATACTATTATCATTATTAAAATTTTTAAATATCTTTAATATTATATTAATTTATAAAATATAATAATAATACATATTAATATAATAATAAATATAATGTATACTTATTAATATACAGAATATATACGAATGAAACTAAAGAAATATCAACTCATTTATTAACTTATTAATGAATAATTATTATGATCATATTATAATTAACAAAAATAAAATTATAATTATTATAATTATTATAAATATAAAATTTAATATTGTACTTACTTTATTAATATATATATATATATATATATATATATATATATATATATATATATATTTATAAATAATATCATATAAGAATATAGAAAGAATGCATTATTCGCTACTAGGGGAAAGTCCCCGATTACCGACCCCTAAATGATTATTTGTAATAACTTATTAAATATTAAATATATTTAATTGAAATTTTGTAATTAGGGTAATATTATGGCAATGAATAAAGTGGCTATTTTAAATTTTTGATATCATTATATTTACAAGAATAAACAATGGGGTCGGTAATCGGATACATGTGCCTAATACCGAACCCCTTCCCCTATTACCGACCCCCTAAAATAATCGTAGTATAAATAATTGTAGTATTATAATATCCAATAACAAGAGTAGATATACATAACTATAATTAATTATAACATGAAGTAATTTATTTTGTATTGAATTTATGTTTTAATAGTAATATTAAATTTAAATTTAAACTTTATAGTAATTATATTAAATATTGTATATTATTATTTAATATTTATTTATTAATCAGTATGTATATAATCAACTGGAATTATGAATCCTAAATCTATATCAATGATACATAAACATATCTATATTTCCTCTTTAACTTTCTTTATAGTCTATGTTTTACATCCATATAATAATATGGATAATATTATTGACTTGTACAAATTAAACTTGATGAGAAATCTAATATTCTTGCTGCGCCATATCGTATCTAGTCTGACCATCGCTAAAGTGGATGTTGCTAGTTGAATTCGAATTTCGTTTTCTGATGAACTATAATATTTTAGAGTTGAACCGAGATATTTGAAAGTTTTGACATCTTCGAGTTGAGTGCCGTCCATTAAAATGTTTGCATGATCATCGATGTTGACGCTATTCACAATACTTTTGCTTTTTTCTGTGCTTATTTCCATTCCATATTCTTTAGATGCTGATACAAGTGTGTTAATAAGCGTTTGAAATTCTGCATTACTTCCTGCGATTAGATCAATGTCATCTGCAAATCTTAACTTATTTATTTCGTTTCCGCCAACAGATATAGTAGTATTGGTTTGATTAAGCGTTTGTTGCATGATTTTTTTGAAAAATATGATAAATAATACTGGAGATAATAGGCATTACTGTCGAAAACCAACTGTCGTATGGATAAAAATCATCTTTTCTGTTGTTTAGTAAAACTTCATTTTTGAGTTATCATATAATGATTTGATTATGTCAGTAATTTTTTTAGATATGCCAAAGCTTTCCATGCAACTCCACAATCCTTTATGCCATTCTATATAGAACGCTTTTTTGAAATCTATGTAGTTGTGGCATACTTTCTTCTGTATTTCAATATGTTTTTCAATGAGTAATCTGATGTTTAGGATTTGCTCGATTGTGCTTCTTGATTTTCTGAATCCAGCTTGTTCTTCTGCTAATATCAATTCATCTTGTAGAATTAGCCGGTTTAGAATAATTCTCAAGAGTATTTTGCTTGGATGTGAGATCAGACTTAATGTACGATAATTAGAGAATTTTGTTGAAGTTCCTTTTTTAGGAATGGGAATGATTACATATTTAATCCATTGACTTATCCATTTTGTTGTCTTCCATATCATTGTAAATATTTTTGTTAGGCTTTCTCCTCCATGCTTCAGAAGTTCACTTGAAATATTGTCATTTCCATGTGATTTGTCATCTTTTTATATCTTAATTGCATTCTCAACTTCTGACTCTAATATTTGTAAGTATTGAGTATTTTCATTGGTATTTAAATTAAGCAAACTTTCATTTGGTGAAATAGTATAATTTGTCACAATATTCAGTCAATGTTTTCAATAATGATTCATTATCGGTAATACGTTGGAAATTTTGATCAACAATAAGTTTACACGTTTTTTCACATGATCCATAATGTCCAAATTCATACAGTTCGTAGATTTAAAATTTCACGTATACCGAGTTGTATGATTTTTAGCATGCATATTATCATCGTGATATTGAACATCTGACATTTATTCATCGCGTATAACTGCTTGATCATATAACATAATTATAACTAATTATATTTATATATTACTAGTTACTACACGAGATTACGTGTACGATTATAGCATATATATACATGTATATATATACATTTATAATATACATTTTATATATATACATATTTAATCAATGTTTATTAAATATAAATACTTTTTTTGATATAAATAGATAACCTACAAACGGTAACAGTAAAATATTACATTGTTATACGTACTAGTGGACACTGTCCACTGGACAGTACTATCCGGTACTAATGACAGTATCCTATTTTAATTACATTAGAAGGGGCAGGTACTATTACACCTACGTTACCTTGTATATAGATAGATAGATAGATAAGTAGATAGACGATTTATTTATACACAAATATAACAATGAATGTTCTTTCATTTGTGTTTTAGCAAAATAATAATACATGAATAAATAAACGATAACATAATATATAAGTAAAACAACATAGGATTATTAGTAATAAACGTGAATAAAATCAAATGTTATAAAATAAAAATATACGAATATTAAAAATGACCAATAATACAATCTTTGACTTTAATTCTGAAACGTTCTATGGATGTAACAAGTCTAAGCTTTAGAGTTAGACAATTCCATAGTGCAGCTGCCGAATGCCGAAAATATATGTTTCCATATATAGCCAGCCTAAACTTATGTTAGCGAAGTATTTGCTTTTAGACAATCTAGATGATCTCGACTCAATCCGACTCAAGATATGTCGACAAATATTTTAAATATGTAGGTGCTAGGTGCTTTAATGTAGGCATAAACAAATCCATATATCCCTACACCCACATATTAATGTCATAAATGATGACTCATAATACATAAATACATAACTTATGAAAAAAGTATGTTGTATATAATATGTTTAGAATAATAGTCATTAGCATAATTATAATATTAAATGTTTATTGGGGTTCGTTTATTGTAACGTACCACAGTACCAAGTTAACAAGCATTTTTCGTAACGTATAACAGTAGGTCAGCGCCCTACCACAGTCCCACCTATATGCTTATACATATACACTCAATTGGACTGTGGGACTGTGGGACTGTGATACGTTGGTATGTTACAAAAACGCACCGAAATACCACAGTCCGACTGATAATAATATAGAAATAATAATATATATCTACTATAGTATGTATGTATACATGTATACATGTTACAAAATTATTGATTATAGTGCATATTAAAGTACCTAAACATTAACTTAAAAATTATTAATAATATATATTAAAATATTACTTGTTCAGTATTGTTCAGTATATTAATGAGTATGTAATGGTATAAACAAGTTACTTTAACACTTAAGTAATAAGTTTATTATAACAAAATCTAATGATTAAAGAATGTATATTAAATACCTAATTTAATTTATTTTTAATATTTAAGAATGGACATAGATTACTTTATATTATTGTCATTGTTATATTATATTGGTGGAGTCCTTTCCTCCCATCCAGGAATATAGATAAAGTGTTCACTTATAGCCATATATCTATAATGTTCCATGAAGCGAATACCATGTTAAGGCATCCATGGTTTTAACGAGAGCCGAACATTTATTTATAGACAATTATATAGTATCACTTATAAATATTATTTTAAGACCTATTTTAATGGTCCGGATGGGGCTTGAACCCGCGTCATACTGCTTGTGTATCCGACTGAGCAACACTGGCATTTATATATATATATACGTGAATAAATAAATATCATATTTTCTGGCGACAATAAGTATAATATATTTCTTATTTTGAAGCAATTGTAAGGGAATTGAGAACGTGAAATATATTCCTATTTATTGTATTATAGGTATTTATTGTATTACCTATCAATGAAAATAAAAACTTCTTATAAATAATAATATTTATAATTGTATTATTATTATATATTTATATAGGTAAATACGCATTATAGAAAATCTATAAGTACCCATTAGATATAGGTCATAAAACAACATAATATAGGTCCTAAGTTAGGACTACTAACTGCTTCCATATATGCTTCCATATCCCTATAGGCAGTTTATTAACGCATGTTTTGTTAAATTGTTATTTCATGCTCGAGTTATTTTAGTTCATCACAAATACATAAACATCCTCGATATCTTTATTTAATAGATTTTAATCATTGAAATATAATTAAATATACCACTAAACGTATCTAGTTCATAGTAGGGGAGAGTGCACTCTCCCCATGGGGTTGTATGAACAGGTGTCTTGCATGAGCCACTGGAGATAACAATTGTTTGCTACAGCAGAAATTTGATTTAACTGAACTAGTATCACCATCTATAATTAATACAGTTGCGGAAGTATCATTTTTAATAAAAAAATAAAAATAGTAACATTTTAATCACATTTTTAACTAAAGTACGCTCAAAAGTAAAAATTCCAGACAAGGTAATATATGTTATAACTTCTATAATAATTATTTGATTATTTTCATATTATATATATATATGATTTTAATATATAATTAACTTAATATTAATATAAAAATATATTTAAAATTTTAAATAAAATATTTAAATTTGATCAATTAATAATACAATTTGATATGGGGTTGAGTGGACCACTAAAAATAGGGTTATATAAATATTGTTTAATCAACCCCATATCATATGTTAATATTTATAATATAATATTATAATATTATAATATTATAATATTATAATATTATAATATATATTCAATGATCCGAATATAAATAAGTAATGATTAAATAGAAATAATATAATTAATTATATATCAATATAATTAATTAATTTAATTTTAATGAGTCAATTACTAATTTCATAATAATTATTTAAATATTATTTCTAGGAATCAAAAATTAGAAACTATACTCAACAAACTGATAGAATACGTGATAAAACTCTCATGACAAGAGCAATTAAAGAAGTAAACAGGGTATGTTCATTCAACCCCGCCTTTGGGGTTGAATGAACTTTTTTATTTTTTTTTATTAATTGTAATTATGAAATCTTATAAGTATTCCTTATATCTAAAAGTGATATATTAGTTAACTAATATCATATATTATTCAATACAATTTAAATAATTAAGAAAATTTTATTATTACCACAATGATATCACTTTATACAAAAACATGGTCATACAACCCCACCTTCCCCTACACAAAAATAGCCATTGCCGACATATAGAGTGGAAGTTATGTCCTTAGCTATGGAGCAGCTTCTTCTTGTAAATAAATCATAGATATAAAAACTAAAATGTAAAATGTTATTAAATAGTCATATACAAATTTATATAATAATATAGGTAATTAATTTAATTGCGCAGAAGCAATTCTATAGTGAGATTTTTTCCTATACGTGAAAAGTTGTATACACATTCCGATAGAAAATATGTAAAATAATCATTAATATACAAATAGTATAGTATACTATAGAACCCTAATACGATTAGAACAATAATACAATCATATGTTAAATTAGAAAAGGAATGACATTTTATATATATATATAATTGATATAAATATTATCTAAAATATAATTTAATATTCATATGAAAAATAAATAAATAAACTCATATTTATTGAATATTTCTTAAATATTAATGTATTTTCTTTTCTATAGCTCAATTGATCAACTAGTAATTATTCTTCAATATATTTATCAATTTCATCCAATTAATTCGAATATACCATCTCCTTCTAACAGAAGAATTTCTTCATGAATTTCTCTATTTGATATATAACGTAATTTATATAATCAATTTAGTAAAATAATATATATATTATCAATAATAAATATGATTAATATATATATATATATATATATATATATATATATATATATATATATATATATATATAGATATGTATTTGTGTGTGTGTGTGTGTGTGTTATTATTAATAATTGCGATGAATCTTTTAATGAAGATGATGTTGATGATGAAGATACTAGGTAAGTATTTGATTAATATGCATAATAAGACAACAATAATAATGATATTATGTAATAGTTGTTCATAAGTTTACCTATAACCTATTATATATCCAAGTATAGGTATTACTATGAAATAACTTAAATAGGATATATATGGAGGATAATATATGTAATTACAACATATTTAAAATACCATTATAATATGTTCCGGTAGATGCAATATGATACATATCTATAGATATATTTTATACTCGTGAAATTATAGTATAAAATATACACGTACAGTGTACACACATACATATATATATATATATATATATATATATATATATATATATATATATGCATATATGCATATATTTATATATATATGTATGGGGAAAGTCTCAGATTACCGACCCCTAATGCATTATTTGTAATACTTATTCAATATTAAATACATTTATCTGACATTTTTTAATTAGGGTAATATTATGGCATTGAATAATGTGGCTATTTTAAATTTGTGATATAATTATATTTACAAGAATAAATAGGGGTGTCGGTAATCAGATACATGTGCCTAATACCGACCCCCTTCTCCTATTACCGAACCCCTAAAATAATCGTGGTATAAATAATGGTAGTATTATATTATACAATAAAAATAGTAGATATACATACATATAATTAATTATAACATGCACGCAATTTATTTTTTATTGAATTTATGTTTTAATATTAATATTAAATTAAAATAAAAATTGTATAGTAATTATATTCAAATAATGTATATTATTATTTAATATTTATATTTAATCAGTATGTATATAATCAACAGTAATCATGAATCCTAAATTTATATTAATGATACACAAACACCTTACGACATATTTAAAAATAAAACACGGATCTATTTTTATTGGATATTATAAATCACATGGGGTCGGTATTAGGGTAATTTAGGGGGTCGGTAATAGGAAAATCATATGAGTTGCTATAATTAAGATATATTGATTAATAGTTCTTAAAATTAAATTATTTTATAACAGTTATCAACATTGTATTTATCTACAATATTGTGCAGTGTTAAGTTTTCTTTTAAGTAATAAAGTATTTAAAATGATTTATAAAAGTTATTATTCAAATATTTAAAAAGTAAAAACAGAATATTACATTTTATTAAATAACAATTGTAGGTATGAGTATTTTTAAAACAAAATAGTTATTCGTATTTATCATTAAATTACTAACAGTTCATGTATATATAATTTGTTGATATCTATTATAGTTATTGAGATACGAGAGGGGTCGGTATTAGGAGGGGGTCGGTAATCGAAGACTCTCCCCTATATATATATATATATATATATATATATAATGAATATATATTATTGTAAATGCTAACTCTTTACGTTCCTCAGCGGATCTTCTATACTTGATGACGTTCACAAACAGTAGAATTCCGACCACCGACATGATACAGTACACCCCTATCGCCAGGGAAACGATGTCTCTTATCAGTTGCTGTCGTTAGGGGGCGTAGTTAATCATGTGATATGTACGACGTTAAATGTACTCAGTATAATGTACGTTGCGTAGGTTAATGGTATACCACTATCATGTTTATTATATTATATTATAACGTAATGTATTTTATCCGCGTATTATATTATATCATGATGTATTATATGATATAATGTATATCTTAGTGTATCCTAGAGGATTATATTATAACCTAATTCTATATTACAACCTATTGTATAATTCTAAAATAATAATATATCATAACATAATACTATATTATAACGTCATGTTATATCATTTATATCCTATACTCTATAAGCTATATTAGGCCTACATATATTGCATATGTATTACAAGATTATATAATGTTTGTTGTTGTGTATTCAGATATATATATATATATATATATGTGTGTGTATATACATATGTTGTTGTTGTTGTTTAAGTATTTATTTTAAAGCACATCATTAATAATTATAATTATATAATGTGGATCTAACAATATATATCACATATAGATAAAAATAGCGAATGTATACATTATATATATATAATATTATATATATATATATAATTCGCACGATAATATTACGAATAAACATCAATGTTTGGCGATAAGAAATTTTTTAAATTTCTTTTTAAAGATATTAATTGATAAATTTTTATTTCTAAGTTGCGGGGGTAGTTTATTCCATCTAATTGTTGATGAAGAGCTGAATTTTCTCCTTTCGTATTTGATGCATGGGTAATAGGTAGGTGTAGTATAGTGGAATTGTTATTACGTAAAAGTCTAGTGTTTGGTTTATGTTTTATTTTATTTCGTAAATTATAGGGTAAGTTATAAGTAATAGTCTTTTTAAGTATTGTAAGTATTTTGTAGTTGATAGAGTCTTCAGTGTTTAGCCAGTTAAGTTTTTTACGTAAGTCAGTAATGCTAGTTGTATAGTCAGTCTTCTGTAGTCGGTATATATTTCTAATTGAGCGGTTAATTATTTTGTCTAGTTTGTCTATTTTCAGTTTTTCAGTTCCTGTGAATAGTGAGTTGCAGTATTGTAGTCTTGAAAGTATGAGAGTCTGAGTCAGTAGTTTTGTAGTATTTCTATTTAAGTATGGTCGTATTTTTTTAATATTGAATAGCTGTGCAGTCGTAGATTGTAAGGAAGCTGTAATGTTTATCTAGATTAAGTTTATTATTGAAGTTGACGCCTAAGTATTTAACAGAATTGGTGGGAATGATTTTGTGTTGATTAATAATAATGTCAGGGAAGTAAGTATTTGGGTCATTAGTTATATTTAATAGTTCAGTTTTATTGTGGTTTAGTAGTAGGTTATTATTTGTTAGCCAGTTTTGTAGTTCGTTTAAACAGTCTTGTAGTTGGGTAGAGTTTGTTATCGTTGCGTGTAGTTCTATGTCGTCTGCGTATAAGTTGTAAGTAATAGATGGATAACGTTTCATAATTGTTTGTAATGGAATAAGATATATAGAGAAGAGAATTGGGGAAAGTATTGAACCTTGAGGAACACCGTGATCGATGGTATATGATTTAGAGTAATTATTTCTTATTTTAATGGAAAAATTCTATCTTTAATAAAATTTGAAAACCATTCTATAGTAACATTTTGTATTCCTATATTTCTAAGTCTTTCTAGCAGTATGTCATGTCTAAGGGTGTCAAATGCAGAGGATAAGTCAAGTAGTATTAGCTGTATTGGTTGTCCAGTATCTAGTGAGTTATATAAGTCGTCAAAAAGAGAGAGTACGGTAGTATCAGTACTATGTAGTTTACGGAATGCATTTTGTCGTATGTCCAGCAACATATTTTCAGTTAAGTAGTGTGAAAGTTGAGTATAAACAGTTTTTTCAAGAATTTTAGTTAGTAGAGGTAGTTGAGATATAGGTCTGTAATTTGAGAATTCAGAAGAGTCAATATTAGTTTTTTTTATTATTGGCGTAATTATTGCGTTTTTTAGTAAATTTGGAATAGTTCCTGTTATAAGTGAGTCATCAATTATATTTTTGTAAGTCAAAGTCAGAGTTGTTGCTAGTTTTTTTATTAAGTATAGAGGAATTGGGTCGTGTGGTGAAGAGCATCTAGCCATGACAATATAATTGTAGATTGCAGTATTAGTAGGTACAGTAAAATGTTTTAGTGTCGAAGTGCATAGTAATATTTGGGGTGCATTATAAAGAGGGTCAAATGTACAAGAGAGTCTATTACAAATGATGTTAATTTTGTCTTTAAAATATTCTGCAAATTTCTTACATAGTTGATCATCGGGAAAATGTGGGAGCGTAGAATTTGTATTTGTTCCTAGGAGTGTCTTAGTTATTGAGTAGAGTCGTTTATAGTCGTGTGAACAATCGTTTATTTTGTCAGTAAAGTAGTCTGTTTTTGTAGATTTCAGTTCATTCCTGTATATATATCTATTTTTTCGTAGGTCAATTAGATTTGAGTGTGATGGTGATTTCGTAAAAAGTCTACATGATTTTCTAAATAAAACTTTTAAATTATTTAATTTGGAGTTAAACCATGGAGTTTCGTTATGTAGAGTCAAGTAGTTTGTTTTCAGTGGTGCATGTTGATTTAATAGTTGTTTAAGTATAGTGTTTAAGTTGAGTACTGTAATTTGGGTTTTATTTATCATAGATATAAAATCAGATGAAAATTCATCAATATTTATTTTCCTGATACACCTATAAGTAAGTAGGGTCTGTCTAGGTGAGGAGTTCAGTATATTAAGTTGAGAGTTTGTTGCGTAATGGTCAGTGAGTAATGTAGAGCGTGTTGGTTTATGTATTAGTATATTATAATGGTTGTATGTAAGTATCAGGTCTAGTATATGTCCGTGGGTATGAGTTGCAAAATTAACGTGTTGAGTTAAATTCAGTTCGTTACAAAGTCGTTTAAAGTCTTGGTGGTGTAGTTTGTCAGAGTCATAGTGGAAGTTGAAATCTCCTAGAATGACCAGGTTGTCATAGTTATGTTCATGTATAAAGTTTGTAAATTCTAAAGCAAAAGTTGTATGGCAGTTATTTGGTGGTCTGTATCCTAGTAGGATCGGAATTATATTATTTTTTATTTTCAGTTTAGTAAAAAGTTTAGTAAAAAGAAAATCGCAGTTTGATGTACAAATCTCGTTTTATGTGTGTTATATTTTGTGTACATATATAAGTATACTTACGTAATCCATAAGGTATGTTTATTATCGGATAGTATTCTCGCAGCTCTAGCTATATTCTATAGAACACAACTCTTAGTTAGGCAGATAGTTGTTCCATAACGAAATGTTGACAGTTATTATAATATAAATAAGAATATGAATAGGTATATAATTTAAATATACATATTATAATATAATAAAAACTAAATTCTAAACAAATAAACAAACAACAACTTTAACGTTGTATACATAGCATACCATATATATGTGCACTATTGTACACATACTATGGTATACCATATGTGGGTGTATTACCATATATGGGTGTACTATATTATATTATTTAGCGATGTATATTATATAAGCCGAGTTTATGGGAGGCTTTGGTTGTTTACCTATACGTATAAATGCATTGTATAGTACATTATTGTTCGGAATGCATAATGCACCAAGGCGGCGTGTTGTTATTAAATGTAAACCCAATGTTAATTTTTCTACAATGTCGAGTTGGGTATCAATTCATATCTAATATTTCTTCCATGTTTTTGATTATTTATTTGTTGTTTACCTAATAAACTATATATTATTATTAGCCTGCCATCTTCTTCGTTGGTATCTGTGGGGTATAGGGGTATTATAACACGGGTATAACTCTTTCCGAAGGGTATATAAGCTATACACCATACTATCATTAAATGTAATATATTTATATACATTGTACAATGTACAATGTACAATGTACATTGTACATTGTACAATGTATACATTGTATACATTGTATACTACGTATACGTGTATACACTGTACGTCGTACACAATGTATACAATGTGTATATATACTACGTACAATAGCGAGGAAGGGTACATTATGCCCGTAACAATATGTTGCCTATTTGACGATGCCTGCTTGTATATCTATAATTGTATTGATATCCGGTGGATACCTTCGTTATAGAGAGTGCTTACAAACAAGCATTGAATGTACTATATTAATGTAATATTACACATGGTTCGGTCAGACAGAGAATCGGTCAAACATACTTCTGTTTGGGCTGACTGTATAATATATTGTATTAACATAAATTTAGAAATACCTATACGTCTATCACAAATTACAGTTTTTGTTAATATATTATAAGTGTATGTAGTATGTTTATTATGTACCCTAGTATGCATATGTAAACATGTTTACATCAAATACGTTATATATTAATACGCCCTATGGCGTCACCCCTTATAAGGATATATACCCTATAGGGTTTGCATATTCACACGATGTGGTATATTAGCAATCAAGGTGAAGTACGACGTTCCAGAGAGTTCACATGTAGGTATAGGTAGGTATAGGTATAGATACATGTATAAAATGTACATTGTACATATACTTGTTATAAAAGATAAGGAACAGGGATATTTTTTAAAAGGTGGTACATTTTTTATTTATGATTATTTTTTTATATATATAAATAACACCAAAGATTTTCCGAAGGAAAGATGGTTCACTCGACGAATTTATTGAAATAAAAACGACATTAGCGCAAATGCGACGGGTGAAAGAAAATCTATTTTTGTATTCGTATCTGTTTACATGTAGGGGAGGGAAGGGTATTATGGCCGATGTTTTTATTACCTTACAAGAAACAAAATATATCATACTAATATTGGATATTATGATCCAATAAGTTGTATATACAATTATAATATGTCGTTCTAAATAATGGCTATCAACATGTACTCATGTAATTATTTGTATTCAAATCATTTGATTTTTATTAAAATGCAAATTTGCCGTATACATAGATATAATACACTAGTGCCAAGACCTCCTATAACCTCTGAGGTTATAGGAGGTCTTGCTAGTGCGGGTATTATGATCGATAGTTCCGCCACTAGGATCGCGTCATGTATTCAAATACGTACTATTTTTATAATTAGAAAATACATTGTATCAGATATCAAGATACACACGCACTTTTATATTAAATATAAAAATAATAATTCGTTAAAATTAATCGTTATCCCATTTAGTTTTACTTATATTCAGCTACAAACATTTTTTTTCGATACAAATTACGATTATTTGATTTTTTTCTCTAATCAAAATTCAATAATTAATATTGATATAAATAAAAAATGATGTACACTATCATTCTTAGAAATCAATAATCTACATTTTTCGTATATATCATTTTTTGATAACTATAATGGTTCTTGAAATATCGTTATCGGCCACAATACCCGCATCGGCCACAATACCCTTTTCTCCCCTACATTCGAAAAATAATACCCTAATATAATCTTAAATTAAGATATGTATACACATTCGATATATATATATATATATATATATATATATATATATATAGGAAAGTAAGTATACTTATAGATATAGGTATAGGTATACGATATAGGTATACCTATATCGAAAAGTAAGTGTTCCGCAAAAATATTCTTTGGAGATATCAAATGTGAATTCATAAAAATATTAACGAATTTGTATAGGTCAAAAGTAGATTGATTCAGTCATTGTTATTTACATGTAAACTTTCAATGCCGTTAAAATGTCGTAATTTTAAAATTTATTTTTTTAAATATAATTCACATATATATTATGATATTAAAAGTATATTAGTCTGATAATTAGATTAATTACCTTATGAATTAATAATATTAAATTTAACTTAAAATAATACATGTGTATCCATTTAGTGGTTGGTAAAATAACTATATTACAATAATTACATAGCTTTAGATAGGGAGTGAACCATCTTTGCTTCGCAAAATCTTTGATAACACTTACTTACATTATATTTACAGTTAATATTTTGTAATTTATATATTTATATATATTTCATATATATGCATTTTTTAAGTATATAAAATATACTCAAAAATATGTATATAGTATACTATACTATATACAATATAGTGTTTACTATAGTAAATATCAGAAATAATGACCAAACTTATATATATATATATATATATATATATATATATATATATATATATATATACGTTAAATACATATATACTTATATAAGGTATAACGTATATAGGTTATGTTTTTGTTATCCTATTGTTATTTTTATTTGGTGGAGTCCTTTCATCCCATCCAGGAACTTAGATGAAGTGTTCACTTATAACCATATATGGCTTTACTGTCCCTTCGAAGCCGCTCTCGTATTAAGTCATGTCTGGTTTTAACGAGAGACGATCATTTAAACTAAATTAAATAAAGTCACTTCTACATATTATTTTAAGACCTAATGTACCACACATATATACACCGTATATATACCGATACAAATACTATTACATAACATATATAGCTAGTTATACCGGTACTACTATAAAGTATTACATCATACACGATTCGAGTAGGTCGCACGATAACGGGCGTATCGAGTGTGCGCACTCCGCGAGTGTGCGGGCGGGTGCGCTCCGGTAAAGATAACCCTGGCGGCGGCGGCGGGGCGGTTCCTACGTAAATATTATGTTTACCGGCGTGTGCTATCGATCTTTACCCTAGTAACGTGACCGGCCGATGGTTGGGGTGCAAGCAGTGCGCACGCACCGACGCACGCACCGACGCACGCGATACCACGTGGTAGGGGGCGGGGCGGTGGTGGCCGATGATTAGATGTAAGGGCAAATGTTCTTTACAATCGTATACACCCCGCGCCCTATATAGTAAACCACGGCGCTAGTAGATGATATAATACGGCTACGAGTAACTGCTACAAGTATCTGTTTCGTATATCCCACAAGACACGCCCACAATACACGCCCACAAGTAACGCCCATAAGACAACACCCACTAGATATCGCACTCGGACGGGATCCATCGAGATTCGACAAGATGGATGATCCGTTGCCGACAGAGGGCGTGACTAAACCAGTCGGACGCTGCAAGAGAACCGTTGTCCAGTCGAGAGGCAGCAAACCCACGTCGACCTTGACCAGTAGGGGTCAGCTGAACAAGACCGGAAGTTTGAATAGGATACTCGCCAATAGGAAAGACGAGGTAACCACTTACGACATAGAAACAATGTACGGCGTTGACATGCGCACTGATACATGTTTATATTATTAACTAAGTAGTAACAAGTACATGTATTTACGTTACACGTGAAGAATCATCGAAAACATTGAATATTGATGCACTTTTATATACAAAATGTATATTGATATTATGTCACACCAGAAATATACTATAATGATCCATAATATATATATATATATATATATATATATATATATTATTAATATATAGGATATAAATTATAATTTTGAAATGATATGTAAATAAGTAACGTATTATATATAATATATTATAATAAAATATTATAAAATGTATTATAAAATAATACAAGGTGTCGTGAATGGTCTATAGTGGTATATAGACTCTATATAGGCCTATATTAGTGCATAAACTTTGTGTGCATATCGCCGAGGAGATATTACCGAACTAAATCGAACGACCTCGTGTATAATCGCGGTTGCGAACGTAACGCGAGGACATAGCAAGGACATCGCGAAATAAGCACGTGACCTTGCTTAAGGTAAATCACAGGAAACAGTGTGCATGCTATCAGCAGCTATTCGTACGGTCATTATAGTAGGTTATTTATGTATAGTTGTATATGAGACTATAGGTTATGTACACATGTATACGCGGTTATCTCCAATACAGCATCACTGCAGTGGTACAGGTGCGTTCACACGCAACACTACACACGCGCGTGGGTGTTGCTATTACGTAATGTGTTATGCAATAGGCTAGATACATTATCTCGCCGTTTATATATATATATATATAATAATAATAATATCAGTATTTAGGCATGACCAAGGTAATCGAAGAAGCGCAATGCTTATCTAGTCGTTTACCTGAAATATATATATATATATATATATATATATATATATATATATATATATATAGGATGGTAGGACATAGGAGGTAGGATGGTAGGACATAGGAGGTTATGATGGTAGGACATAGGAGGTAGGATGGTATGATATAGGAGGTAGGATGGTAGGACATAGGAGGTTAGGATGGTAGGACATAGGAGGTAGGATGGTAGGATATAGGAGGTTATGATGGTAGGACATAGGAGGTAGGATGGTAGGACATAGGAGGTTATGATGGTAGGACATAGGAGGTAGGATGGTAGGACATAGGAGATAGGATGGTAGGACATATGAGGTAGAATGGTAGGACATAGGAGGTAGGATGGTAGGACATAGGAGGTAGGATGGTGTCGAGTTTAGATAGATAACTGAGTAGGATATAAACGAAAGATTCTATAATATTCGACAGAAATTAATAATATTAAAGGAAGCTGAATACAAGTTGATACGTTGATATTCGCTATTATTAATGCATATATATATATAGATATCTATAGATATCTATGGTGTATATATATGCCTTAACATTAGAGCGGCTCCCAAATTACATTAGAGCCATATGGTTATAAGTGAAAACTTCATCTAAGTTCCTAGATGGGATGAAAGGACTTCACCAAAATAAAATAACAAAAACAAAAAATATATATATATATGTATATGTGTGTATATATATATATATATATATATATATATATATATATATATATATATATATATATATATATATATATATATGTATATGTGTGTATATATATATATATATATATATATATATATATATATATATATATTATTAATAATAACATAGAAGATCCATATGCATTGAAGTGAATTCAAGGAAATCACCTCATGTAATATCTATGTCCTACCTATGTCCCTACCGCTGGTATTGTTTACCGATATCGATACTCGGTAACCATGGATACTGAAGTAGGCCATAGTACTATTCCTATCCGGTATCAGCATCTACACGTGCGTATCGTATGACTGCAGTCTATTGTCTAGATATATTGTTACCCCCCCCAACGTTTCTTCTGTGGTATCTGCATGGAGGAAATACATCCCTGGGGAAGATTTCTCACTTTAATCGATATAATAAATATGTTCACTAGGGGCGTTGCAACAGGGGGGACGGGGGCCCCCCGTCTCCCGTCGGGGGGTGGATATGTCCCCCACTTTAAATCTAGGGGGACCTCCTATGTATTGGTCCCCCCCCCCACTTTTACCACAACATTTATTTTGATTGGTTGGTCCACATCCCACCCCCCACAACATACACATCATCGTTCCAGCGCCCCTACTATCTCCTATGTCTCAAATACTCGTTATAGTTAAGTACGTATATTGTAACTAATTTAAATGTACAACTTCTATATTTGATTGTACACTATACAATGTACATTGTACAGGTTTTATTCGTAAATCAATTATATATATATATAAATATCTACAATTCATAAATATATCATATATATATATAAATCAATAATAATCAAAAGTATTGATATATGTAGTATTGATATAAATATATATATATATATACATATTGATTAACTTAGTTTATATTTTTATAATAGAAATATATAAAATTATTGTATATTGTAACAATACAATTATTGTACACTGTATAATGTATACTATACAATGTATAGTATACAATGTATAATATTTTATAAAGATAATTTTATCGTTATGATATCTTGATGATATCTGATGTTGTTCATTCTGTTTTAATAGGATGTAACCTATGCGTTTAACCTGTGTAGTTAATAGACACGCCCCCTTTGAGTTAAGTAACGCCTACTATTACGTAAGGTGTTGCATAGTGTTATGTAATAATAGCCTACGGTTATTTTGACTAATGATGTACGAAATGCTTTATGATCAATAGATAATATTTCGATTTCTACATGTTATTAAATATACCTATATCTCTCATAGATTATGTATTATATGTTTATTATCAGACCCATATATATAAAGTGAGGCCTAAATAGAATATAAATTATATTCAATAGCATGACAAATTAACTATATCATATATTATGAATATCACATATTTGTTCATGAAAAATCGTTGAGGTATGCGATAGAGAGTAATGGGAGACCCTATTAACTTATTACAAAACAATTATAGGTCTATAGGTTCTGCTACATCTAAAATACTAAAATTAAACATCTTTTATTCCTATTTAACATGTTCAGTATAGTATGATGAATAAATATGTTGTATTTATTCTTCTAAATTTTATCAGAACATTTTGCATAGAATAAAATGTTTTAAAATATCTAATGTCTCTCTTAAGAATACGGAGAGATTTTTGTTTGATTACAGTTATATAACTTTTTCTTAACATTTAAAAAGATAATTTAAATGAAATATATATATAGGTATTATAACTAAGGTATATTTTTATATTTATTTATAAATACTAATCTATTCATACCTATTTTATTTCTTACTGTTTTACTTACAAATATCTTGACATATATTAATTACACATATTTTCAATTTGAAATTGGAGATACTGTATTGACCTTGTATTATATTTTCTTTAAATAGTAAATAATAAATTGATACTATTGCCAAGTCCACGCTATTAAAATCCTACAATGAGAATGATCCAATTTATTCATAATATTATATATTTCATTTATTAAAAGTTTCATATTACAAAAATATTTCCTATGAATAGTAATCACTGAATACTAAATAAAATTATATGACTATTATGTTTTTTTAGTAACCTAATTATTAAATATTTCCAACATATACAATAATGTGTAACCATTTTAACCATCATTAAATAATTATATTTTGTAATAATATTTAAATAAGTATTAATTACTTAATTTATTATTTTCATACATTATGATCATTAATACATTATTTTTTAAGTTTATAATTATATTTAAAATACTCATGTATTATTTAATGAAATATTATTTATTATTAAATGTGCCTATTTATATATTAATTGATTGATAATTTATTTAAGCAAATACATAGCCGAAAATATAATCGAAAGTATAAAGTATAAATATTTGCTAACGATAACATACGTTATAGAAATAAACAAAGAATAATACGAAATTAAAAAATTAAAGAAATTAAAACGTTTTACAGTTACCGTAAAAATAAACGAAAAACAATCGAAAGTAGAAATAAATCATATAGTAAAAATAAACGAAAAATGATCAAAATAGAAATAAAAGATAGCGTAAAAATAATCGAAAATAGAAATAAAATACATTATTTTGTAAGTGGCATCGAAATATTCAATTTCTACTTTAACTTTATAGAACTCTTCTTATCTTGTTACCCTATTTTAGTAATACATTATTAGTTATATAGTTTAATATTTCAATGTTAAATAGTAAATATATTATAAACAGAACATGTTAAAAATCAAATAAACCAATACTAGAATAAAACAAATACTAGAATGAAACAAACAAATAATGTAATACTTACCAAAATCTGTAATAATAGTAGGTAGTACTTTATTAATTTATATTTTAATTGTAGGTACCTATAATAAATTTGAAACATATATATATATAAACAAAACAAGTTACAAATAAAATAAACCAATATACCTATACAAAAACAGTTAATAATAAAACATACCAATAATATTACGAAACAAACAATATAATACTTATCACTATAATCTGAAATAATATTAATATATTAAAATATATTAATATATAAATAATATATTATAATATCCTGTATAGCATATTAGTAGCCTATGCATTAAAATATATGAATAAATGAGTGAAATTAGTTTATAGACATACAACCAGAGCTGGGCACGATACTCAAAAAATGTATAATAGATACAATTACAATTACACACTTTTTTCTTATAATAGATACAACTACAATTACTTTAAAAAAAATAATAGTAGATACAATTACAAATACAGAATGTTCTTAGTAGATACATCTTATTAGATACAAATACATTATAATTATATAAAATATATATAAACATATAGATTTATAAATTATATAGATATATATTAAATATATATTTATCTAATTTCATATTACATTCTATTTTTAACATTTTATTATAATTGGTATTTACATATATTTTTTATCTATATCTTTAATCTTTTATATTATCTTATTCAATTTTAACTTTTTAATATTTGTACTATATGAACTTGAATGAAATCTATCCGCAATTTAATGTTGATCAAATTAACAATTTTAGTTCCAATAATGATAGTTTTAATAATAATAATTTCTCAAATTGTAATTTTAATTTTCTCAATGAATCCAATTATTACACCTCAAATGAATGGAAGTTGAATTCTAATAAAAATAATTTATTTAATTTTAATATTATTAACATCAATATTAGGAGTTTAAAAAAAAATTTTGATAAATTAATTATGTTTTTGAATACGTTTGATGATCATTTTGATATAGTTTCAATTACTGAAACATGGTTTAGTGATAATAATATTTTCATTTTTAATATTCCTGGTTATAACCATATATGTTCAAATCGTAAACATAAAAATGGAGGTGGTGTTTAAATCTATATACGTGAACATTATCAATTTAATATTCTATCTACCATATCAAATAACTATTATGACAACATATCAATTGAAATTATTTTTGAAAAATCAAAAAACATTATTTTCAGTACAATATATTTTCCTCCTACTTTAGAAAAAATAGCTCAATCTACATTTATTGATTTCTTGATAAATAATTTTCAGCAACATGTTAGTAATGATAAAAAAATGATTATCTGTGGTGACTTTAATATTGATCTAGTGCATATAAATACAAATAAAGTGGCTAATACCTTTTTTGATACGATGATTTCACTAGGTTGTTCCCATCTAATTAATCGTCCAACTAGAATCGACACTAAACATAATTCTTCATCTATAATTGATAATATATTTACAAATTTTAATCTTAATATGAAAAGATTTTCAGGAATAATTATTTCAGATATATCTGACCATTTTCCAATTGTTTTAAATTTACAATTGTCTACCAAACCTCAAGATAAAGTTAAATCTACTAAAATCAAACAAAATCAAATTAATGATAGAACCATGTTTAATCTGTTTGAAATTTAAAAAAAAACAAACTGGGAATTCATAAAAACTAACGATACAGAAAAATCTTGGAATTTATTCTTGGAATACTTTATCTTAAATTTTGATAGATACTGTCCAAAAATTAATAAAGCCTCCCACAAAAATAAACTCATTCCATGGAATACTCGAGATCTTAAAAAGGCTTGTAGAAAAAAACAGATATTATATAAAAAATATAAAATATCTAAATCTGAAAATGACTTATTTATTTACAAAATTTTTAAAAATAATACAACATCTTTAGTTCGAGAAGCTAAGAAAAAGTATTATTCAAATCTGTTAAAAAATTGCTCTGATACAAAAAATACATGGAATGTACTAAATAATTTACTTAATGTTAAAAAAAAAATTCAAACAACTACCTGACAATTTTAATGTAAATAATGTGAATATTGTTGATTCTAAACAAATTGCTAATGAATTTAATTCTTTTTTTAGAGACATTGGTTCTAATTTAGATAATAATATAAATAATTGTAATGATGATGACTTTAAATTCTTTTTACCTGAACCTAATATACATAGTTTTTTTTTAACACCAGTAAGTTCAGATGAAATTATTAAAGTATTAAATGAATTCAAACCAAAAAAATCAAGAGATCATTATGGCATATCCATGCAGTTACTTAAATGTATTTTTCCTGTATTGGTTTATCCATTTGTTTTTCTTGTAAATTTATCTTTTGAATCAGGCGTTGTACCGGATTTCTTAAAATTATCAAATATTATCCCTTTACACAAAACTGGTGATGATACATTTTTTAATAACTATCGTCCAATTTCTCTCACCTGTCAATTCGCAAAGATTTTAGAAAAAATATTTTATTCTCGCTTTTATAGTTTTTTATCATCTTTTAATATATTATCTCCTTCTCAATTTGGTTTTAGGAAAGGATACAGTACATCACATGCAATATTTAACCTCCAGTCACAAATCAGTACCTGTTTTAATAATAACAATGTTGGCGCTATAATCTTTATTGATTTAAAAAAAGCATTTGACACAGTTAATCACAGAATATTACTTTTTAAATTAAAAAATATTGGAGTACGAGGCATTGCACTTAACTGGATAATGAGCTATTTAACAAATAGATATCAACAGTGTATATATAATGATGTAATTTCAGATAAACTAAAAGTCATAACGGGTGTACCCCAAGGCACCATCCTAGGACCCATTTTATTTTTAATTTATATTAATGATATTACAAAATCATCTTCTTTATGTAAGTTTACCATGTTCGCAGATGATACTACTTTATATTTTGAAAATACATCAGCCGAATTACTTAATTATATTTGTCAAACTGAATTAAAAAATATTAATAAATGGTTAATATATAATAGGTTATCATTAAATTTAAATAAAACTTGCTTTATGTCTATTAATTCAAGAACTATTATAAATATAAATTTAAATAACAGAAATATTGAAAGAGTTACATTTTATAAATTTTTAGGCGTAATTATATACGATATATTAAACTGGAAACAACATATATTGTTTTTAAAATCAAAACTAAAAAAAATCATATGGATTACCAACATTATTTCCAAATTTATAAATAAAAAAGCATTACTTCATATATATAATTCCATATTCTTGCCTCATATAAAGTATTGTAACATATTTTGGGGAAATACATATAAATCTAATGTATCATGCATATTTATTCTTCAAAAGCGAATGATAAGAATTATATGTAAAAAACATTTTTTACATCATACTAATGGACTATTTATTGATAATTCTTTATTAAAAATAAATGAAATTACATATATAAGTACATGTGAATTTATGTTTAAAATTTTCAATGATCTTCATCCTGTTATAACAAATGCATTTTTTTCTGTAACTTCATCATCTCACAACACTAGGAGCATAAATAATTTCTCAATTATTAATTTCAAAAAAGAACTATGCAGAAGAACATTAATATACATTGGACCAATTACCTGGAATAAGCTTGATAATATTTTAAAAAATATTTCAAATTATAAATTATTCAGGAAACGTATGTATACACATTTGTTATCTTCTTACTCAGTATACTTATAATCTAAATCTCATTTTTCTAATTTTATATCTTTTATCATGTCTTTTATCTAATATTGTATTATATACTAAGATCCACATTTTATTCTTATTTTAATTTATTGACGTTTATGTAAAAATTAAAAAAAAATTAATACTTTTGAGTGTTTTACTTTACAATATTTTATTTCCCCGACATTAATAATATTATTTTACTGAATTTTTGCATTTTATATTTGAATTTACTTTCATGTTTTCTTTCTTTTTAATTGACGTTTATATAAAAATAATAAAATTAAAAAAAACTGTTAGGTATTTCTTTTTTCTTTAGTATTTTCTTTAGTATTTTTTATTTCCCTCTGACTAATAATATTATTTGACTTTATTTTTAATTACATAAACATTTTGTATTGAATCTTTTTTCTTGTATACTTGATTATACTTCTTTGTTTTATTTTTCTTTATTGACACTTATATAAAAATTAGTAATTAAACTAACATTTCAGTTTGAACAAATATTTTACATTCTTTACATTATTATAAAGTATTACAAAAAAATTCCTAAAACTTATTTACTGAAAAAAAAAAAAAAAAAAAAAAAAAAAAAAAAAATGTTACATACAGTTCTTACCATCTTTCTAGATATTCTTTTTGTTATGTTTTATTCAGTTTTACTTCATTTTACTTCATTTTTTTCTTCTTTTATACTAATACATCTATATTTTTGTTTAGTGTATTATTTTATAGTACTTATTATTTATTTTAGTTATTTATTTATAAATAATTAAATGATGATTACATAATTTTATGGCAAGTTCAAACAATTTATATTATTTTTCTATTTTATTCATTGTATTGTATCTATGTAAACAGGAAGTCATCTAATATTTTATAATATTTTATTTATTTAGTTTTTTTTTGAACTTGCTTTAAAATTAAGGGTAATTGTCTCGATAAGCTTTAGCTTCTACAAAAACCCTGGTGTAAACCTAAATCTGATAAAATCTGATATATTATATCATATAATATATATATATATATATATATATATATATATATATATATATATATATATATATATATATATTATATGATATAATATATATCTATATAATTTATAAATCTATATGTTTATATATATTTTATATACTATATATATATATATATATATATATATATATATATATATATATATATATATATATTCATCGTGGTCGAATTTGATAGTACATATCAAGGTACATTACACGGAATAATATCCCGAAGTGTTTGCTAGAAAGTGATTTTCTAGCAAGTTGTAGTGGGACCCCTTTTAAGTCACTATATTTCCCGAAAATTGTCGGAAAGTAATGGGATAACTCACTACATTCTCTTAATTTATCAGCTGCCTTCTATACCCTTGACCATAATATCCTTATAAATAGACAATCCTCTATCGGAATATCTGGTACTTCACTCGATTGGTTCATCTCATACCTAACTGGTCATTTGTTTACGAAATTAGCATAAATTCACTAATTTCTAAACCTCGTAAAGTTACTCATGGAGTACCTCAAGGTATGTCCTTGGTGGACACTCCTATTCAATATCAATCTACTTCCCTTATTATTGACAAATACCCCCTCTATAGATCTATAGTCGACTATCACTCGTATACAGATGACATATTACACTGTAGATTGATAGACCCTAACAATGCAATACATTTACTTAACAACTGTATTACTGATATACATAACTGGCTCACCAACAACTCCTTATCACTAAACTGTCTTAAAACTGAATCATTGCATATTAAAACATCTACTACTATATTCCTTCCACCACAAATTACCATTAACAAGTTGAGTATTTCTTATGCTAATAAAGTAAAAACTCTTGGTATATTAATCGACCCAACACTAAAATTTCACATTCCGACTAAATCACTATCACAGTCAATTAACTACATACTACAAAACTTACGAACAATAATACCCTTCATTAATTTTAATACTGCAATCTTATCGCTACATCCCTCATTCTACCCCACATTGATTACTATAATTCCTGTCCTTATAGGGACATATATACCTCCTCACAATCTAATAAATAAACTCCAACGCCTTCAAAACACAGCTATCAGCTTTATATATTTTTCAACATAGCTAAACATTTCAGACAACATATATCTCCTCTAAGAACCAACTTACATTGGCTGCCAATAAAATCCAGTATAATTTATAATATTTCACTTATCATACATGTATCTACTCACCATAACACACTTGACTATCTCGCCAACTTTCTAACTTCCCAACATAACTATTTACAACAACAAAAATAAACAAATTCAAATTAAAAACTCCAGTTCTATCATATTTAACATCTGCCCAACATAAATCTTTCTCCGTCCAGGCTCCAAAAATCTGGAATGATCTACTTCACCATATCCGGTCAATTGACTCAACTGTAATACTCAATTTAAATCTCAAAACATGCCGTTTTCTAATAAATACATTAAAAAGCACGTCCGTATACATTAGGTGTATATATTAGTTGTACACACGCTGGTATACCAGTGTTTATTTCATCTGAAATTATACTATGAGCCATTACATACTATAGAGAAATATACATTATTACAATATACTATTTTTCAACTCAAAATAATCAGCGACCTTTAATTTCGAATGTTCAACACGGATATAGTAAATTATCAAATATACACAAATTAAATTATTAATATATTATTAATTATTATTATTTAGATTAATCATATTTATTAAAATGATTTTATCTTTCAAAATAATATATAATTTTGAATTATAAATCAATTAGTATATAAAATATATTATATAAATAATATCTTTGTTTTCAATAAATGAATATAATGGTTTTTGATAATATCACTATAATTGATATATCATAATATTTAACAATGAATTAATTTCAATATTTACAAAAGATATTTGATTAAAAATATATTGATGATTTATATATATTAAAATTAATTTATAATATGATAATATAAAATATTGATACAAAATACATATGATGTCCAAATGATATATTATTTAATAAAATGTATCTATTTAAATAATTGTCTTAGTAGATACGTATCGTAGATACTATTTATGATTAATAGATATGATTACAAATACTTTTATAATTTTTATAATAGATACAAATACAAATACAAATGTATCTACGATACTGATTTTTTGCCTTAATAGATACTGTATCGGCTATACTGCCCAGCTCTGCATACAACATACTATGTACATAGTTTCATACGTATATCATACGTCTATGGAGGATCAGTGAAATACGCTGTATTTAGTCGATACCTCCAATATGTTCATGTACAGATTAAAATATTAGTAAAAGTAATAATATAATAATGATTCAGCATTCTTTGTAATATAATTAGTAAGTGAAATAATAAAATAAAAGATATATATATATAAATTAATAAAAATAATAAAACACTGTTCATGAACATAAGTTATCATCATATTTCAATCCATTAAATTAAAGTAAATAATAAGATAAGTTAATAAAATAATTGTATAATATTAAAATGTATTAAAATATATATTATTAAAATATGTAACTTTATAAAATTGTAATATTGGAAATTGTTAATAAAAATAGTAAATTATTATAAATATTTGTAAAATTTAAGTATGTTATAAAATTAAAACTACTAAACAAAATGTAATCATCTTTCAATAAGACGTGCTAAGGCGCCACATTCCCGTCAAATTACAGATTAATAATAATACCAATAATAATTTAAAAATATTTAAAACAATAAATGAAACAAGATGAAAATCAAATATAAATATTAAAAAATATAAAAGGACCAGTATTTGTTAAACGTATTAATGGTAATTTTGATTTATCTATTATTTGTTTATTAATAATTCTCATAACCTTTTTCTGTAACATAATTAATTTTATAATATTTGATTTATAAGTATTTGACCATACTTAAATCCCATATGATAAATTAGATAAATAGAACGAATTATATAACAAAATTAAATTTTTTGTATCTAAAAAATATATTTTTTTTATAGTATATATAATTTTTGACAGTTTATTCAATAAATAATTGATGTGTTTTTGTAGGTCATTTGGGAATCTAAGTAGATCCCAAGCAATTTATAATTATTAATTATATCAATTATCATGTTATCTATTTTTATATCTTTTAATATAGCAGAATTTATATGTTTTTATTATTGTCATTTTTTCTGCTATTGTTATTATTATTAAAATGATATTATTTTATTATTATTTAGTAGGGTACCAATGTGTGAAATATTTATATTAGATAATATTCTAAATTATTTTTGTTATTATATTCTTTGTTTATGACTATTAATTATATTTTATCCACATTATATCTTTATTCTACTAATATTGAATATAATTCATGTCATTTCTAATATAATTTGCTTGGTTAATAAATACATAATCTGAAATGGCATGTCCTGTATCTGAGATTTATGTTTATGTATCTAATATTAATTAATTATAAACAGGTATTATTTATTATATTATTCTATGGACATGTAGTCATGTTATTGATCATAAATAAATCTATAAATAGACATTATCTAAATAAATGGTTATCATAGTGACTTATTATATCTATTATTATTCCTAATTATTACTACTACTACTACTACTACTACTACTACTACTACTACTACTACTACTACTACTACTACTACTACTACTACTACTACTACTACTACTACTACTACTACTACTACTACTACTACTACTACTACTACTACTACTACTACTACTACTACTACTACTACTACTACTACTACTACTACTACTACTACTACTACTACTACTACTACTACTACTACTACTACTACTACTACTACTATTACTACTACTACTACTACTACTACTACTTCTACTACTACTACTACTACTACTACTACTTCTACTACTACTACTACTACTACTACTACTACTACTACTACTACTACTACTACTACTACTACTACTACTACTACTACTACCTCTACTACTACTACTACTACTACCTCTACAATATTACTACTACTACTACTACTACTACTACTACTACTACTACTACTACTACTACTACTACTACTACTACAACTACAACTACAGCTACTACTAACGTAGATATAGTTTTTAAAGATGCATCTGTTATCATAGTTTCAGAGATATTTAAAAACAGAAGAATTCTGCATCCATCTGTCAATATCTTTATAGTATCATCCTATGTATTTAATATTTACATTTACTATATATATATACACACACTTGTACACCATATTATACAAAGTATACAAACTATCACGATATTACTTTAATATTGCGCATCACTAATAACTAAATATTATTATAGAAGTACTTCTATTTATTAACGTTAATGTATGAAATGTGATTATAAGCATATATTTTCATTTTATATATGGCTACTACCTCTTCAATTTCATTTTCACTGCTTAAGAAATTCTAACTACAACTACCACTACCTCTTTTTTTCAACATTACTACTACCAATACCACTTCCACTATCAATACCATTGCCACTATCATTATTACTACTACTTCACTACCACTATTAATATCACCTACACCACCACCTCCTTCGCAAATACTACCACCACAAGAATAAATATTACTATAATATATAACAATATGTATTTAATATGTTACAAATATACGTTAAATATATTAAACAATATTAAAATATACAATATATATATTTGTATTTAATTTAAATATTATGATAATATTTGAACAAATTTAATCACGTAAATATTTCCTCTCCCATATAATCTCCTTACACATAGGGAGATAATACATAACCCCCTACATTAACTAATTATTGCAATCTACCATGGTGTCATCTGCAGAATATAGGTCCCGCAAAGGCCGGAGCTTTTCAACAGAGGAAACACATACCACCCACACAGTTCAGGACGTTCTACGAGAGAGGAGATCTACCCATCTCCGTGGATAATGACGTCAGAGGCAGCAAATTGAAATGGAGGGTTATAACATATTATAACATACGATGCTGCCTAGGTATAGGTCTAATACTTTACACTATATTACTCCTACATATATTTAACATCATTTTTTCAACACACATAATATACACACACACCATATACATTTAATTATATATTTAAATAAAAAAATATAAAAAATACATATATATCTATATTAATACTATAGAGATATACTAGACATACATTTTTAATAAAATCACATTTGATGCTCTGTAACTAGTTTTATTAAATAAACATCTTACGTCCACAAAACGTAAAAAAAATGGATATAAATTTTAATATATTACAACAATTTGTGTTATATAAAAAATAGATTAATCAAAGTATTTTTTTATGTTTTGATTCATACATGTATACAGTTATTAATATATATATATATACATGTGAATACATATCAATAAACAGTAAATTCGTATGTGTATTATTTATTAAAAAGTGTATGGGTTTCAGTATCACCGATGATATCCTCTAGCACATCTCTCTCATATATATCAACAGTAGTATCACCTACTATATAATGCAATAATACATAGGACTATACATAGGATAACTATTAATTGTATAGCGGAGCATTACCCACTATTACGGGCGCTGCAACAGGGGGACGGGGGGATATTTCCCCCCACTTTAAAATCTAGGAGGACCTCTTATGTATTGGTCCCTCCCACTTTTACAACAACATTTATTTTGATTGTGGTCCCCCTGTAGGGGACCACAATCAAAATACGATGGTACACACCATCGTTCCAGCACCCCTACCCACTATCCATTAGAAGGGATGCGCTGTACACGTTCGTAACTTCATGCATGTCAGTAGTGCGGGCACTGTTCTCATTATAATGCTCGCACTATATCCATTATATTGCATGATCTCTATGTTGTAGTACATTGGAAGGAAATCATTAAAGGACAATTGTCCTCTCCTCAAAGATGCGTACATACTTGAGCATATATCGCTCACAACAAGCGCTTTTGTGAATATTCTCAATCATCTAACATGGACCATGATTCGTAGTTGATATAGAGTTGTATAAAAACCGTGATTATTTTCCGCACATATTAGCAATGTAATCTTTCCCTAAGAGATGTTAAGAATATTTCCGATGTTATTACTATAATGTATGGTATTATGTATCATATATCATATTTATAAGGCTTTAATGCCTTGCTTTAAGGCTGTAATTCCCTACTTTAAGGCTGAATTTCCTTACTTTAAGGCTTAATGCTTTGCTGAGAGGCTGTAAATCCTTAATGTAAAGCTTAATACCTTGCTGAGAGGCCTTAATGGACATCACAATGACTACATCGTTACACATACATCAAATAGAAAGGAAATGTAATTACATTTTTAACCATTTTCAACCAAAGTATAGAGTGGATATATATATATATATATATATATGTATATATCATCATCATGATATTAGCATGGTATGCGTTAGGTTATATACCGTGCAGGCATCATGTACATACATATACATTCCTACACCTCCTCAACGCGCCCTCTACTCCTACGCAACAGGTTGAAATAGAGAAGCTAGACTTCCACCACTACTTGCCGTTGTTCTTCGACGGCCTACGCGAGACGAGGGAGCCCTACGCCACCATAGCTAAGCAGGGCGTACACGACATGCTCCAGCACGGCGGGGGTCACTCTAAGATACTGCACGTCGTACCCCAGCTCATCATACCCTTGAAGAGTTGGTAGCGTGTACGTTATATAGGCCTAAGTTCAGCATAGCTAAGCAGGGCGTACACGACATGCTCCAGCACGGCGGGGGTCACTCTAAGATACTGCACGTCGTACCCCAGCTCATCATACCCTTGAAGAGTTGGTAGCGTGTACGTTATATAGGCCTAAGTTCAGCATAGCTAAGCAGGGCGTACACGACATGCTCCAGCACGGCGGGGGGCACTCTAAGATACTGCACGTCGTACCCCAGCTCATCATACCCTTGAAGAGTTGGTAGCGTGTACGTTATATAGGCCTAAGTTCAGCATAGCTAAGCAGGGCGTACACGACATGCTCCAGCACGGCGGGGGACATTCTAAGATACTGCACGTCGTACCCCAGCTCATCATACCCTTGAAGAGTTGGTAGCGTGTATGTTATATAAGTAGGCATTGATGCACCACACCTCTCAAGAGTTGGTTGTGTGATAATATGTAGGTCTAAGTGTATCATACCCCCTTAATAGTCGGTTGTGTGCTAGTATCACTAGATCACATGTGTAAGTACTTAGAGTCACGGTTAGGTAAAGAAGTGCGGAACAATATAGAGCCGCGATTGCCTATACTATTATTGATTCGAAAGTGCAAATGCGAAATAAATACGGCTTATACCGTGAATACGATTACATGTTATATAAAGTTCAAGTGAAAGTTATATGTATATAGTATAAAGAGAGCTATATAGCTACATAGCTCTCTATAAAGAACTATAGTGCGAGTTTAGCTTAGATTTAATAGTTACCCAATATTGTATGCAAGTATAATTCAAGTATGCATGCATATATTCTTGCAAGCATACCAATAAACTCGGACCATGTAAATGCGAACCAGGTAAACTCTCAGACCACTTTTGAAATAAACTAGGAACATTTTTTAAGAAAACTCGGACCACTTTTATGCTTTAACCCATATTATAGAAGTATACTATATATAGTTATTTTAAACTGGTCCGAATTTTATTTCAAAAGTTATCAGAGTTTATTGGTATTCAGATTTAATAGTTATCCAATATTATATGCAAGTATCTATAGTTGATGAAATACCAGTAGGAACCTATCTATATTATGGGTAAGCCTCGAGAGATTTTATGTTTATTCTAGGCTATAAGCATAAACTCATCACACTCATAACACAATATAGCAAGTGTGTCTCTTTATCTCGCTAATAGCACTAGGTTATGTGTGCTATATCTATTTACTAGAATATATTCACTGCCTGCGTGGCTCAGGTGGTTAAGGCATCAGACACGCAAGCAGTAGGTCGCGTGTTCGAGCCTCGTCCGGACAATAGGTCTTAACATAAATATTTAGAAGTGCTCTTATATAATTGTGTATAAATAAATGATCAGCTCTCATTAAAACCACGAATGCCTAAATATGAGAGCGGCTTTGATGGTAAATTAGATCCATATATTATAAGTGAAAACTTCATTTAAGTTCCTGAATTGGATGAAAGGACTCCACCAAAATAACACTAACATACAGAGGCTCCTATTTACTACTGTAGTATAACCAAGGTAATTCAAACATATATGTTATACTGATATATATATATATATATATACTAAATAAGCACATTATTGTAAATTATAATTAGTTTACTTGATTGGCCACCTTACTTACGTTGGCTACTATATTGGGAACTATTTCATATTTATACCACTAATCTTGGAGTAGATTATATATTATTCGCTATAATAAACTTTTTAGGTAAGTGTATTTTTTATAAAATTATCTATCAGTGTTATAAAGAAAGTACACGTATTTTAATTCGATATTTAAACGTATAGTTGCGCTGTGTAAATGAGTTATTATTCCTACTATCAGTGGCTCTGGAAACGAGGAATCCGACTATAATAGGCCGAACGCTGCAGGCTTTACAACATCTCGTGTTATCCGGGGAGACCGTAGGGGAAGCCCTAGTTCCCTACTACAGGCAGATACTGCCCGTTATGAACGTGTTCAAACATAGAAATAGTAAGTCATGTGTCTAGAATAACGATAGTTTTTGAGATTGTGAACGAAATATTTGTTAATTTTTTTATAACATAGATAACGTAATAAATTAATAATTCATAACTATTTCTATTAGGCCATTCCGATTGTTTTATATCAAGTAATTTTCAAAATTTAAAATAATTTGCAAAAGTATTCACAAATTTTTTGAAATTCATTTGAAAACTTGGCCCATAATATTCAGATATTTTTCTAAATTTACTTTCTAACTTAGAAAATAAATTTAAATTATTTGCGTACATTTTTCAAAATCATTTACAAATTGTGCACATACTTTTCAGAATTTAATACATCTTCCGAGTTGTGTTTTGCTGAAAACTCTGGTAATCAATCAGAACTACCACAATTTATTACCTCTATTAATCTTTTGTTTATTTATTATTATATTTAGTAACAATTATTAATAATAAATAAATTAAAAATATTATACAATAAATAAATAAATACTATCTAAACCTCGCTCTCTAATTTTAAATATGTAATATTTTTTGGATTCTACAATAATTATCATATAATTCATTATTTTATTCAAAATAATAGAAACTTATTTTTATTATCATTACCTTAATATAATTTTAATAACATTTCAAATAATAGAAACATCTTTATTCATTACTAAATATAATTTAAAAACTATAAATAATTTTATTTAATTAATCAATAAATATTGTTTATTAAATAATTGTATATCAATAATTTATAAACATAGTTGATTTCCACTCAATTAAATATAATTTTAAGTAACTTTATTTAATTAATTTAAGATAAATAGTGATTATTTATAAATAATTTATGAGCATAATTGATTTCCATTATATTATATTTAAAAATATTTTTAGACATTTATAAATAATATTTTTCGAAATTTAAAAAAAATATATTTTGTAATATTTTGAAAAATTAAAAATAATATTTTTCGAAATTTTTTTAAAATATATTTTGTAATATTTTGAAAGTTTAAAAAAAATATATTTTGTAATATTTTTTGAAATATTATTTATATATTATTTGTATATATTTTTTGTAATGTTTCAATATATTTTTTTTATATTAAAAACAAATATTTTTCTACACTTGTATTTAATTGTATATTATTACTAGTAAGGTAGATAAATTTAAAAAAAATATATTTTGTAATATTTTGAAAGAATAAAAAAAAATATATTTTGTAATATTTCAATATATTTTTTTATATTAAAAACAAATATTTTTCTACACTTGTATATTATTACTAGTAATGTAGAAGCAGGAATAGCAATATTAATAAATAATAGATAGGAAAATAATCAAAAAATCGAGCAACACAGGGGGGTTAACAATAATTAATTTTACTATTTGAAAACTTTAAATACTTAATTTAATAAAAATAATACTATTTGAACCTTCCAAGTAAATTTATTTACTATCCGAAAACTGTGAATGAGAAAAATCTGACAATTTCCACCAATTGTTAATATAACTATATACTGTTCTACAATTTTTGGAATATTGATCCTATTTTTCTTAAAATAAATATCTATAAAAAAAAAGATAATTTTATAAAATATATATTTTTAATTTTTTCTATATTTTCTAAAATATACATAATTATTTGTATTTATATAACTATATACTTATATTAACAATCTTACAATCAATAAAAGAATATTAAATATATATATATATATATCTTCAATTTATATATTCTAGATTGTTAGAAAATAATTATTAGACATAAATGCATTATTTCTATTATATAAATTTATATATATATAAAAATTATAAATATATAATACTGTTGGAAAATGAATGTATATTTTATATTAATTACAGCTTTATTTTTACATAACTAATATATTAACAAAATCTATTTTAGAGTAATTATAAAATAAATTTGGATTTGAAAATTTAACACAATTTAAAAAATGTATCATTGAATTTATTATTATTATTATTATCAGATTTAGGTTTGCACCAGGGTTTTTGTAGAAGCTAAAGCTTATCGAGACAATTACCCTTAATTTTAAAGCAAGTTCAAAAAAAAAACTAAATAAATAAAATATTATAAAATATTAGATGACTTCCTGTTTACATAGATACAATACAATGAATAAAATAGAAAAATAATATAAATTGTTTGAACTTGCCATAAAATTATGTAATCATCATTTAATTATTTATAAATAAATAACTAAAATAAATAATAAGTACTATAAAATAATACACTAAACAAACATATAGATGTATTAGTATAAAAGAAGAAAAAAATGAAGTAAAATGAAGTAAAACTGAATAAAACTGAATAAAACATAACAAAAAGAATATCTAGAAAGATGGTAAGAACTGTATGTAACATTTTTTTTTTTTTTTTTTTTTTTTTCAGTAAATAAGTTTTAGGAATTTTTTTGTAATACTTTATAATAATGTAAAGAATGTAAAATATTTGTTCAAACTGAAATGTTAGTTTAATTACTAATTTTTATATAAGTGTCAATAAAGAGAAATAAAACAAAGAAGTATAATCAAGTATACAAGAAAAAAGATTCAATACAAAATGTTTATGTAATTAAAAATAAAGTCAAATAATATTATTAGTCAGAGGGAAATAAAAAATACTAAAGAAAATACTAAAGAAAAAAGAAATACCTAACAGTTTTTTTTAATTTTATTATTTTTATATAAACGTCAATTAAAAAGAAAGAAAACATGAAAGTAAATTCAAATATAAAATGCAAAAATTCAGTAAAATAATATTATTAATGTCGGGGAAATAAAATATTGTAAAGTAAAACACTCAAAAGTATTAATTTTTTTTTAATTTTTACATAAACGTCAATAAATTAAAATAAGAATAAAATGTGGATCTTAGTATATAATACAATATTAGATAAAAGACATGATAAAAGATATAAAATTAGAAAAATGAGATTTAGATTATAAGTATACTGAGTAAGAAGATAACAAATGTGTATACATACGTTTCCTGAATAATTTATAATTTGAAATATTTTTTAAAATATTATCAAGCTTATTCCAGGTAATTGGTCCAATGTATATTAATGTTCTTCTGGATAGTTCTTTTTTGAAATTAATAATTGAGAAATTATTTATGCTCCTAGTGTTGTGAGATGATGAAGTTACAGAAAAAAATGAATTTGTTATAACAGGATGAAGATCATTGAAAATTTTAAACATAAATTCACATGTACTTATATATGTAATTTCATTTATTTTTAATAAAGAATTATCAATAAATAGTCCATTAGTATGATGTAAAAAATGTTTTTTACATATAATTCTTATCATTCGCTTTTGAAGAATATATATGCATGATACATTAGATTTATATGTATTTCCCCAAAATATGTTACAATACTTTATATGAGGCAAGAATATGGAATTATATATATGAAGTAATGCTTTTTTATTTATAAATTTGGAAAAAATGTTGGTAATCCATATGATTTTTTTTAGTTTTGATTTTAAAAACAAGATATGTTGTTTCCAGTTTAATATATCGTCTATAATTACGCCTAAAAATTTATAAAATGTAACTCTTTCAATATTTCTGTTATTTAAATTTATATTTATAATAGTTCTTGAATTAATAGACATAAAGCAAGTTTTATTTAAATTTAATGATAACCTATTATATATTAACCATTTATTAATATTTTTTAATTCAGTTTGACAAATATAATTAAGTAATTCGGCTGATGTATTTTCAAAATATAAAGTAGTATCATCTGCGAACATGGTAAACTTACATAAAGAAGATGATTTTGTAATATAATTAATATAAATTAAAAATAAAATGGGTCCTAGGATGATGCCTTGGGGTACACCCGTTATGACTTTTAGTTTATCTGAAATTACATCATTATATATACACTGTTGATATCTATTTGTTAAATAGCTCATAATCCAGTTAAGTGCAATGCCTCGTACTCCAATATTTTTTAATTTAAAAAGTAATATTCTGTGATTAACTGTGTCAAATGCTTTTTTTAAATCAATAAAGATTATAGCGCCAACATTGTTATTATTAAAACAGGTACTGATTTGTGACTGGAGGTTAAATATTGCATGTGATGTACTGTATCCTTTCCTAAAACCAAATTGAGAAGGAGATAATATATTAAAAGATGATAAAAAACTATAAAAGCGAGAATAAAATATTTTTTCTAAAATCTTTGCGAATTGACAGGTGAGAGAAATTGGACGATAGTTATTAAAAAATGTATCATCACCAGTTTGTGTAAAGGGATAATATTTGATAATTTTAAGAAATCCGGTACAACGCCTGATTCAAAAGATAAATTTACAAGAAAAACAAATGGATAAACCAATACAGGAAAAATACATTTAAGTAACTGCATGGATATGCCATAATGATCTCTTGATTTTTTTGGTTTGAATTCATTTAATACTTTAATAATTTCATCTGAACTTACTGGTGTTAAAAAAAAACTATGTATATTAGGTTCAGGTAAAAAGAATTTAAAGTCATCATCATTACAATTATTATCTAAATTAGAACCAATGTCTCTAAAAAAAGAATTAAATTCATTAGCAATTTGTTTAGAATCAACAATATTCACATTATTTACATTAAAATTTTCAGGTAGTTGTTTGAATTTTTTTTTAACATTAAGTAAATTATTTAGTACATTCCATGTATTTTTTGTATCAGAGCAATTTTTTAACAGATTTGAATAATACTTTTTCTTAGCTTCTCGAACTAAAGATGTTGTATTATTTTTAAAAATTTTGTAAATAAATAAGTCATTTTCAGATTTAGATATTTTATATTTTTTATATAATATCTGTTTTTTTCTACAAGCCTTTTTAAGATCTCGAGTATTCCATGGAATGAGTTTATTTTTGTGGGAGGCTTTATTAATTTTTGGACAGTATCTATCAAAATTTAAGATAAAGTATTCCAAGAATAAATTCCAAGATTTTTCTGTATCGTTAGTTTTTATGAATTCCCAGTTTGTTTTTTTTTAAATTTCAAACAGATTAAACATGGTTCTATCATTAATTTGATTTTGTTTGATTTTAGTAGATTTAACTTTATCTTGAGGTTTGGTAGACAATTGTAAATTTAAAACAATTGGAAAATGGTCAGATATATCTGAAATAATTATTCCTGAAAATCTTTTCATATTAAGATTAACATTTGTAAATATATTATCAATTATAGATGAAGAATTATGTTTAGTGTCGATTCTAGTTGGACGATTAATTAGATGGGAACAACCTAGTGAAATCATCGTATCAAAAAAGGTATTAGCCACTTTATTTGTATTTATATGCACTAGATCAATATTAAAGTCACCACAGATAATAATTTTTTTATCATTACTGATATAACATATTGCTGAAAATTATTTATCAAGAAATCAATAAATGTAGAGTGAGCTATTTTTTCTAAAGTAGGAGGAAAATATATTGTACTGAAAATAATGTTTTTTGATTTTTCAAAAATAATTTCAATTGATATGTTGTCATAATAGTTATTTGATATGGTAGATAGAATATTAAATTGATAATGTTCACGTATATAGATTAAAACACCACCTCCATTTTTATGTTTACGATTTGAACATATATGGTTATAACCAGGAATATTAAAAATGAAAATATTATTATCACTCAACCATGTTTCAGTAATTGAAACTATATCAAAATGATCATCAAACGTATTCAAAAACATAATTAATTTATCAAAATTTTTTTTTAAACTCCTAATATTGATGTTAATAATATTAAAATTAAATAAATTATTTTTATTAGAATTCAACTTCCATTCATTTGAGGTGTAATAATTGGATTCATTGAGAAAATTAAAATTACAATTTGAGAAATTATTATTATTAAAACTATCAGTATTGGAACTAAAATTGTTAATTTGATCAACATTAAATTGCGGATAGATTTCATTCAAGTTCATATAGTACAAATATTAAAAAGTTAAAATTGAATAAGATAATATAAAAGATTAAAGATATAGATAAAAAATATATGTAAATACCAATTATAATAAAATGTTAAAAATAGAATGTAATATGAAATTAGAACAAACGACAACGAAAAATAAATACAAAATAAAATATTTATATATCAGAGAATTTATTTATATCTGTTATTTTTACTGGAGACGAATCTTCGTTTTTTATAATAAAAGTTATTCCATTTATAGTCCAACAATGTAATATCACTTTATCTTTTCGAAGTTGTCGAGCTTTGTAGAAAATATCAGAATTAAATTGTGTTAGATGTTCATTTATATATGTATCAGTGCCTTTTAATTTTTTAGAATTTTTAATAATTTCAAATTTAGTAGAGTTTATAAATAAATAATATCAGAAAAAATCAATAATTATAATATTTCTACAGTATGACATCCCCCAAACTAATATAAAGCACAAATTAATCTAAATATATTTAATTAAATGGCATATATTTAATTGAGGAATAATTAAAAAATTAATTAAAATAACAAATTTTATTATTTACCTAATTATTATCAACATAATTAATATAAATACAAACTAATTAATTCTTATAACAGAAAATGTAGGAGACTCTATTGATTATAGTCAACAAAAGAGAGAAAATGTAGGAGATTTAATAGATGAAACTCTACAATTATTGGAAAAGGAAGGAGGGGAAGACGCATTCATTAATATTAAATATATGGTACCAACTTATGAATCATGTCTTTTGAATTAAATTATATTTAATAATTTTTATTTTATCAATTTATATCATTGTTTGATTTAAATAAAAAATAATAATGTACACTACTCATATTTAAGAACAATATTATATATAAATGTATATATAATATATAATGATATTGATTTAAATCTTATTTTCATTATAATTATTTACAATAAATATGATTTAGATAAAATAATAAAATATATAGTTTATTATAATATTAATAGAACACCATTGGACGGGTATTATTAAATATAAAGTGTTTCTTCTTTTCTTTTCTTCGTTAGAATCGTACCAGGTTTATGCTGAGCCTCAGGATGTGTAATCAACTCATTGGGACAGGATGATATAGGAGAATCTAATATTGCCTATTTGAGGGTGGTGAGGTATAGATTAATAAGTGGCAATATTAAAAGATAAGAAAACCATGATGTATGATCCATTTTGATCTAATCATAAGGTGAGAATATACAATTAAAAGAGATACATAAGATAATAGTACGGTTTATAAAACCTGTATTTATTATATTTTAGATTATTTTTAGTTTAATTTTATTGTTACCTTAAATTTGTTTTATTTTTTAATTTATTATTATTCTTTGATTATTTCACTATATTCCAACAATATTGTAATATGTTATTTATTAAAGTAAAATAGACATGCAACGTTCTCATGTGTAAGATAGGGATAAGGGCTGTTTTCTAAAGGGTAATACATTTTGGAATGAATAGTGAAGAATCATAAATTTGAAATAATTACAAATTATTAATAAAGTGTCATTGTTAAAATTACGATTCTTTTCGGTTCAAACCATACATTTTTATAAAATATTTTAATAAAAAAGTTATCACCCTTTAAACTCACGAACGTCGCACATCCCCTTAATAAACTATATAAGTATATATGAATACATATTTCATAAAAATATAAAGATAATGATAAATAAACTAAAGGAAACAGCCTGGTGCTATGCAAGTAAGGCTATGGCACTAACTAGTTTCAGGTCATAGAAAGTGCCGACATCTTTTTCAGTGAGGAAAGTGATAGCCGTACCTTTCTTGCCAGCTCGTCCAGTTCTACCGATGCGATGAGTGTAATCTGTGGTGATGTCAGAGATGTAGTCAGTGATTACCATTGTAATGTGCCATGGGTGTAGTCTGTGGTGATGTTAGAGATGTAGTGATGTGCAGTGTGTACTACGCAGTGATAACGAGGAGAGGGTGATAGTGACACATGAAACCTTCGATAGATTTAGCCATGTCGTAATTGACCACCAAGGACACATCCTTGATGTCGATACCACGACCGGCGACATCAGTAGCCACCAGCATGTCTTTGGAACCGTTCTTCAAAGAAGCCAGAGCAAATTCTCGCTGTTCTTGACCTTTTCCTCCGTGCAAAGCAGCAGGATTATACTAAAACAGAATTTGTATTGATATTTATTTTTAAATAAAATTATAGAATTTCAATGAATTTAGAATTTGCGATTTCATTATTGACAAAAAAAATATATATTAAATTTGATATGAAATTAAAATATGTAAATGATGAATATAATATTTATGTATATATTTTTCTGTATTTTAAAACTAACTCCCATCTTTTCTAAAGATTTCGCTAAAATATCAGCTCCTTTCTTCTGATTAACAAATATAATGATTGGGGACTCATATCCTTGTTCAAGAACCCAAAGCAATTTCTTCCTATAGGATATACATACATTTAACGATATATAAATAGAGATAATATTTAACTTTTTACATAATTATTGACTAATTTTTATGAAATAAGTACAAATAAATAGATTTCAATTAATATTACTATTCAAAGAATATAAATTCGCAATCATAAACTCAACGTACCTCTTTTCATTGTCTTTAACCATGTAGACAATTTGTTTAACCCGTTCAATAGGTTTACCAGCGGAACCAATGTAAACAATAGCGGGTCTTCGCATATAGGTTCTAGCCAAACGTTCCACAGCTGGAGGCATAGTAGCTGTGAACATGACTGTCTGTGTGTGTGTTTAGTTGTGTAGGTGTGTATGTATAGGTGTGTGTATAGGTGTGTGACTTGATAATCTATAGAAGGTACTGGGTTGTTTATATGAACATTTCTTTAATAAATATTAAAAAATTATATTAGAATGAATAAATTATAATAAAATGATTATGATCGATGGAAATGATCGCAATAAGAATACTGATTAGATTAAACCTGACAGTACTCATTCAATGATATCGTAATGTTATAAACCTGTCTATATTTATTCTTCGACGAGAAGTTAAGTTTACACATTCGTTCATCTTCTGCTTCTTCGGTATCGGGCTTCAGATTGGAAACCGGCAGATGTTCCAGAATCTTATTGACATCGGGTTCGAATCCCATGTCTATCATTTTATCTGCCTAAGAGTGGAAGGGAGATTAGGTCACTATGCATGATTTACTATGAATTAAATATAATTCTATATGCTTTAATACTATATATACAAGTGTATACAAATTAAAAAAAATGAGAGAAGTGAGAGAGGTACTAAGGTGTAAACCTCATCCATAATAAGGTAGGTGGTACGGCTGAGCACTAGATATCTGTTCTCAAGGACATCGATGAGTCGACCAGGCGTTGCTATGACGATCTCGCATCCCTGTCTCAGGTGGAAACCCTGCTCCTCGCGAGATATTCCTCCAATAACTGCCACGGTGTTTATGCCCAGGGGTTTACCAAACTTTAGGCACTCGCTCTCTATCTGTTGAGCCAACTCACGAGTGGGGGACAGAATCACTGCATAGGGGCCTTGTTCTGCATCTTCGCACCTGTATCATGGGGGTGGGGGTGGAGCTAGTAGATGTATTACTGGGGTGATGGTGGGGAGGGCTAAATATCATTGTGAGTGGAGGTGGTGGTGGTGGTGGGGCTAATAGGTGTATCTGGGGGGTGATGATAGTGGTAGTGGTGGTGGTTGTAGTGGTGGTGGTGGTAGTGGTGGTTGTAGTGGTGGTGGTGGTGGTGGTTGTAGTGGTGGTAGTAGTGGTAGTAGTAGTAGTTAAATATCTAAATAGTGAATTCACTAATAGAGATCGTCGACTATATCGTTCATAAGCAGCACTGGTTACGCATTAGATGCAATAGTTACTGCAATGTTACTGCATACGTATCTAACACTCAACACTGATGTTATGTTTACCTATCAATCTTAGGTAAAAGCTGTATCCAACACAGTAAAGGTATCAAGAAGGCGGCAGTTTTACCACTTCCTGTTTCGGCTACTCCTATAATGTCTCGGTTCTGTAGACCAATCGGAATAGCTACTCGTTGAATGGGAGTAGGTTCCTGTATTACGAAAGAGGCTTCTATTAGATTTCTTCAATAGAAATAGGGTATTAATTTTACATAATATTACACAGAAAATAATGATAAGAGAACGTATACATATGGATATAATAATATATATATATATATATACAGACTACATTAGAAGATATTCAGGTACTTAAATAAAATAATAATATATATTATTATAATTTCTAGGGTAGTTACCATCTGATGACATATAACTGGTTGTAGTTATTTTAAATGATAACAATGATTTAAACAATTATTGTATCGATTAACGCATAACAAACATATACGTTTTTAAACCAATCATCTATCTAGAAATAATCCAAATAACCTTGTAGCCGACATCATCTATGACCTTCAGAATCGCTGGAGGAATATCACTCTCTGACCATTTCCTGAGGGCATTTGGAACTTTACCTCCTTTTATTGAAATGTTAAAATCTTCTTTAAATATACGCCAATCTCTCTTCGACATAGCTTCTAATGATTTCTCACTCCAATGTCTATCATCAAATTTAATTTTCTTCTCCTTTGTTTCTTCTTTTTTTAATCTTAATCTAATACGAGTTTATAAATGTTATACAATCTATTCTAATTATTATAGGATATTTATACAATGAATGTTTAATAATTTGTATTTATGATTTTATATAATTTAGTTATAATTTCAAATATAGACTAACATTTCAGTTTCCTTTTCAGATTCATTTCGTCTTTCCGCTAATAATTCGGTATAGAATTTTGTATTTACAGTCTTTTGTATCTACAAATATAAAAATAATTTTTTATGCACAACAGCATATTATTATGAAGATAGATAACCTTAATATCTATTCCAGCAATATTTCCCCTTCCAAAGAATTGCACTTGATGTTTATCTTTATAGAGAGGGTTGTAATCATTACTGGTATCCTCCATTATGTCCCAATCAAATACAAACTTTCTATCATTCATTTTACGTATTCTCTTCTTTTTTTTGGTACTACCTAAATACCTTTCCTACATATATATGATAAAATGTTTATATTTATAAAAATATATATATATATATATAAATAAATATATATTAAACTGCCTTTGTAACTCATAAATATAAAACTTCATCTAAATTCCTGGATGAAAATACTCCACAAAATATATATATATATATTTAGTATTCAATCGCGAATATATACCTTTATGGCTTCAAATTCTTTTTGGCGATCTTTATTATCTTTGAAATCAGACACTGGTACATCAATACCTTTAGGAAGATTAGCATTTCTTACACCAGGTGGAGCTCCTGTTTCTCGAGATGTTTCCGACGCCTTTTCTCGTGCTCTTTCTTCCCTTCTTGCCCATCTTTCTCTTCTTTCTCGTTCGTAAGGGTCGACTATTTAATTTACAATATTAATATTCGTGATTATATTATAACTCTTAGTAAGTAATGATGATGAGTCACCCACACGAACCATTAGCTTCTTTAGCCACTTTCATGTATTCAAGATTTCTTTGTTTCTCTTCTTCACGAACAACTTTTAGTTTATCAATTTCTACTTTACGCCTTTCTAGAGCTGCTATAGCCCTTTCTTCTTTTGTTAAAAATTTTGGCTAAGTAAATTAGAAATATATATGTATATATATAATAATTAATTTATGATAATAAAAAATATAAACACCTTGCTTAATTCTTCTTCTTCTACTTTCTTCTTTAAAATAAGTTCTTCTAAAGACAGTGGTATTCTTTTAGGTTTCATATCTTCTTTGTCAATTTTACTGCAATATATTGGTTAGGGTCAATATATTGCAGCATTAAGCATATTATTATTTGCTATAATATAATTAATGTAAATTTTATTATAATATTAAAACTATTATATAATACAATTATCTATTCATTTTCCTGAACCAGTAATACTACTCCATATTTGAAATTAAAGAAAGTTATACTAATTTAAAAACAAAAATGAGTGTTTAATATTGATTTAAATGGGACATAAATCATGAAAAAATCATACAATATGTATTATTAGAATATTATAACTATACATATTTACAATATAATTATATATCTTAATATATATATATATTATATATATAAAACATATATATTATATTAGAGAGTTAGAGGAAGCATTGGTTATATCACATTAAGAGTATATGAATAATTATATAATCTTGTTATAAGACTAACTTCCTAGCCACATGATTTTACTGATGTGTGATCATGTGTTTTATTAATATACAGACTTTATATAATTATTGACATGTAATCGCTATTATCAAATGTGGTCATGATAGGAAAAAAAGAATGTTACAATAAAGATAATACTGCACATATAATATAGTATATAGCTATTAGACATTATATTATATATAATATTACTATGAGTTTTAAATATATATTTTTGGATGTTAAAAATCAAAGGAGTCCAAATTTCCTAGAAAGGATGAACAAGAGAACACAGATAACAATGATGAAGAGAAGAACAAGGGTGAACTTGATGAAGAGAAGAATAAAGCTGAAATGCATACTGTTTCAGCGAGTGGGTTGCAGTATTTCACAGAAAATTCATAATAACTTATTATTAATAAGTAATCATATGTAATTAAAATATAATATATATATATATATATTTTTTAATTATATTTAAAATTTATTTAGATATCCGAATCCGCGGAATCTGTAGGTTTACCTACAAAGACATCTTTTGATAAAAATATAATTATTCAGATGATTCTCTTCCCGGGGACAAGTACATTACAATTTACCTATATAATCATACCCCTCAATATGCTACACTTACTGTTATGCATGACAGTATGTAAATACTGTGGATTCAATAAACTGCCTTGAAGAATTAGGGGCTCATAAAAATTATACTAGTTTCCAGATAGGCTTGCAAGAAGAGATTTCAGTTCTGAACTGGTGAAAACATGAAACCTGCATATAATTCGAAAGCCTTCAATGCAGGAAATGCTATTACAAAAAAAGTATATATAAAGTATACAAAAGTTTATAAAAGTATACAAATAAATGGTTAATCCTTAGTATTAATAATGAAGCGATGGTATGTAACTTATATCTGAATAAAGTTAAGGGGACGCGATACCATTGATTTTTTCGGAAAAAAATTGAATTTCAAATTTTTTATTAATGTAAAATTGTAATACTTCACATATTATCTTTTATGTGGTGTTTAATTATATTCATTACATTATTCATTTTGTTCATATTATGTTATTTGTACCTGTATATTCATATTGTTTATATTCATATATTATATTTGAAACTTGATTTACTCAGAATAATTATTTGTGACCAATCATGCTGACATAACTGGTATTAACTTTTGTACAATTGAATATTTTTTCTTCATTTTTTCAATATAACTAGATAAAACCTGTAAGATTAAAGTTATATGTCAAAATTAAAAAATTTTAATTAGCAATTTAGTTGGAAAATTAAAATTTTTTATCAGAAATTTCAATTATTTTTTTTAGAAACGCATAACATAAAGATGTGTAAACATCTATAAATTTCAACATATAATATAAAAATATGGAATATTATTAATAGATTAAAAAAAAAAAGTGAATATTTGTTGAGTTAATAGATTTCTAAAAATAGCATTTTTTCGTATCTTTTACATGTAAACCAAACGATGGTATCGCGTCCCCTTAACGTGTGACATAGAAGAAGAGAAACATGAAAGCATTATGAAGGACATAATTCATGAAATGACGGGCAACTTCTGTTACAAGTATTTTGAGCAAGCAGATAGAATTAATTTCAAATTCTCTGATATAATTATTATGGAATGCTAATTCAGCTAAATATAAAATATATTAGATGTTGATATACATGTATTACATCTATATTGTTATGTCCACTAGACCAGTTGAAATCTATGAATAGCATTGAAGTCCGAGTATACCAATATAATTACTATCGTTAAATACATTAATATTAACTAATTATTAATATACTATATTAACATTATCAGCCGCGAAAGGTGAGTTAATCTATTGTAAATTATATTATTATACAACCCTAATATTATTATATTTATTATTCAAATTATTTATAAATTGTTGCATAGAAAATGTAAAACTAAAACTATATTTTAATATTTTTAGGACAAATATTTAAGATTATATTTATATATTTAATTACTTCAATAATGTCATTTCTAAAATTAAATTGAACATATAATTTATATAACACAATATAACAATGACTCCTAAAATTGGTGATACAGTCGTAGAATCAATAAAATTTAAATTTATATTTAATAATGAAAATGATATTGGTCGTTAGTATGATTACAACATATGTATCTAGACTTTTTAGTATTAATAATAATTAAAATTAATAATATCATTGGTTTATGAATTATGATAAATTATTAATCAATATATTATTTAGTTATAATATAATAATTTTGACTATAGTTGTAATATTATACACATATTTCATTTATTTAAAACATAATTAAAGGGGGTCTCACACCGAGTTTTCATAGACAATTATCGAGCAAGTTTCATCGGCAAAATTTTCGTAGAGAGAAAATGTTCCATTTATTTTCCACGCATATCGGCAATTTTATAGCACGAACAAACTCCATTTTAGACACGCCCACAAGGCAAATTTCGAGCAATTTCTTTGTTTTATTGTTTATTTATAAAATAAAATGTCAGATATTATAATTTGTGAGATAATTAACCTAATAAGGGATATACCTATACTCTGGAATTCGACACTAACCGACTACAAGAATAGATACAAGAGGGAGGTAGAGTTTGAAAATATAGCGAGGAAAGTTAACTTAAGTAGTTAGTATTATAACTTTTGTATACGTTTTTAAAATATAATTTGACATTTATATAAATGTTTTATTTATATTTAAATTAATATTTATATAAATAAAGTTTATACTGTTACTTTAGTATATATATATATATATATATATATATATATATATATATAGTTGATACATAATTATTTATATAATTTTGTGCATACATATAAATATATTATATAATTTATAAATATTAATTAGATCGTGAATTTTGTTTATTAATAATTTGATATTATTTTGTAATTAAACATTCGATTACAACACAATTTATATGTATGTTTTTATTAATATATATAATTAAATATTTATATAATTTTGTGCATACATATAAATAAATTATATAATTTATAAATATTAATTAGATCGTGAATTTTGTTTATTAATAATTTGATATTATTTTGTAATTAAACATTCGATTACAACACAATTTATACAATTTGTATGTATGTTTTTATTAATATATATAATTAAATATTTATATAATTTTGTGCATACATATAAATAGATTAATCTATAAAATTCACGATCTAATTAATATTTATAAATTATATAATAATTATATAAATTATATAATTATGTGCATACATATAAATAGATCATATAATTTATAAATATATAAATATTATATTATAATTATAGACTAATCTATAAAATTCACGATCTAATTAATATTTATAAATTATATAATTTATAAATATATAAATATTATATTATAATTATAGATTAATCTATAAAATTCACGATCTAATTAATATTTATAAATTATATAATTATATATTTTATAAATATTAATTATATCGTAAAATTTGTTTATTAATAATTATAATTATGTGCAAACATATAAATAGATCATATAATTATTAATAAGGTGATAGCATGATATATTGGAATGTGATTGTACGAAATGATGTAACTTGATAGTACATTGTACCAGAAGGTGATAGCATGATATATTGGAATGTGATTGTACGAAATGATGTAACTCGATAGTGCGAAATGATGTAACGTGACAGTACATTGTACTGGAAGGTGATAGCAAGATATATTGTAACATGATTGTATGAAATGATGTAACTTGATAGTACGTTGTACCAGAAGGTGATAGCATGATATATTGGAATGTGATTGTACGAAATGATGTAACTTGATAGTACATTGTACCAGAAGGTGATAGCATGATATATTGGAATGTGATTGTACGAAATGATGTAACTTGATAGTACATTGTACCAGAAGGTGATAGCATGATATATTGGAATGTGATTGTACGAAATGATGTAACTTGATAGTACGTTGTACCAGAAGGTGATAGCATGATATATTGGAACATGATTACACGAAATGATGTAACTTGATTTATTGTTCACATAGTATAAAAGTATCCACTATAATTTATCTATAAAGTATGATTAAAGTAGTATTATATTAATAGTATTAAAGAATTATATTATTGTATACTTATATTATTATATAACCCTATTTTTACAATAAAATAGGTAGCGAAGTAAAAAAAAAATTTAAAAATGCGAGGACATACTACTGCAAGTTAAAAAAGGAGTATGAGAAGGCCCTTTATAAAGTTACTCGAGTTAGCGGTATTGCTGGTGATCTGGAGCAGCCGCTAGTACCGACTTGGTGTCACTACAATAGTAAGTACTTATAATTTAAATATAATATCAATTTTATATTAAAATATTATAAATTTTATCATTATATAACACCGAAAATACTCTATTCCAATGCTAAAACAATACACATGGTATAAGTTTGACATATATATTAGATTTTTAATATTTATGCCTTCCCAAGACAACTAATAATCCAGTATTAGATATTTCCATTCTCCACTCTCATATCTCATTTCATGTTCAGGTTTACAGTTTTTGGATTGTGTTATGGAAAAGAGGGGGACCATTAGTACTGATGCGAATATTAATTTCACCGACATAAACGGTTTATATATTTCTATATTACATATATAATTTAGATAATGTAAATATATGTCGGCATTAAGCCTTTAAAACGTTGCATAGTTAGTAAGTACATCTACGAGTTAACTTCGCTTGTGTCCATTACCAATATTTGTATGATTACTGGAGAATATAATAAAATACCTTACTTTATGTAACTTGTGTCAGAAGCTTGCTATGAGCAATCGAAATATCGTATATTTAGATAAGTATTTCATTTTTGAATTTGTTAATTATAAATAATGCTATTTTTAGATATAATTTTAACTAATAACTATATATTTAAATATATATCAAACTAATATTGATTTTATATAATTTTTAATATACATAGATGACATCTATGATATCAATTTGAATACGGATGTACACAATGAAGAAATAGATTTCTTGCGTGATGTCGCCACCTCCACATATACACCTATCGCCGACGTCACCATCTTTAAATGTGGCGTCACCAATTTTGTGTGTCACACCATTAGCGGCATCTGATTCTGTGGCGTCAACGTCCAACGTATATGTTCCCATATCAGAACCTTTTTCTCTGGAATCAACTTCGGTAACACCTCAACCTTCCACATCGACAATGAGGCCGATCAATTTACTGAAGAGGTTATTTATTTTACTTATTTTATTTACATATAATAATTTAAAATATATTTTTATTAAATATTTAGAAAATTTGACGACAAATTTTCGAAGAATGCAAGTGCTAAGAAACAAAAAGATAAAGAGGTAGCGTTCTTTGAAAAGATGGATACTTTAGAGAAAAAAATTGAGGAGGACAAAGATAGTACGGGTTTAGAAGACACGATGATTGCATTTGCGAGAAGAATTAAAACTTTTAATATGAGTAATTTTAATATATTGAAATTAACAAATAATATATCACAAACAATTGTAGACTTTGTTGCAGTATTAAATGATGAATAATTTTAAATGATTTATTTATTCTAATAAGCCAATTATACATAATAATATCAGCTAATATAACAAATATATATTAAATAAATATAATGATACATTTAAATTAAAGATAATGAATAATAATAAAAGATAATACATTAAATTTTATTCAATTGCCAAGATACGCTGTCTTCATTAATAAAATAATCAGCTAGCTCATCTCTTATATTTCGGCTAGCTTGTTGGCTAGTATTTACAGTAGAGCGTGATAACTGTAGCATCTTTTTTGTATCGGTAACATGCTCATCGTCCTTTACTAGCATATTGTGTAAACAACAACAAGTCAATACAAACAAATCTACTTTACGTGGGCTAAATTGCAAGGGTTTACGAAATATTTGAAAGCGTGATGATAAAATGCCAAATGCATTTTCAACATTTATTCTTGCACGACTCTGCCTGTAATTATATATTCTTTTCCTTTCACTTAAATTCCGAGTAGGAAAAGGTTTCATTATATAGGGCTTTAGAGGGAATGCGTCATCAGCTACAATGAAGTAAGGTATTTTGAGCTTTCTTCCAGGTAATTCTTTTGGCGCAGGAATGTTTAAGGGATTATTAGAATCGCTAAGATATTTTGATAGAGTAGTTTCATCAAAAACTCCACCATCACTCACTCTACCGTTGCAACCGATATCAACATAAATAAAGCGTCGGTGGGCATCCACAAGTGCCATGAGAACAATACTATGCGTACCCTTATAGTTAAAAAAAAGTAGATCCGGAATTTGGCACGGCCGGTATAGCAATGTGCTTGCCATCTAAAGCTCCTATGCAGTTAGGCATATTCCAAATAGTTTTGAAGTCTTCCGCTATCTTCTCCCAGGTTTCTTTCTTATTCGGAAACTGCATATAATCACCATGGAGAACCTTTATAATTGCTTTGCATGTTTCTGCTACAATCAGTCTAATTGTAGAATGACCAACTCTAAATTGTGCCTTTAGAAACGCATAACATAAAGATGTGTAAACATCTATAAATTTCAACATATAATATAAAAATATGGAATATTATTAATAGATTAAAAAAAAAAGAAAAAAAAAGTGAATATTTGTTAATAGATTTCTAAAAATAGCATTTTTTCGTATCTTTTACATGTAAACCAAACGATGGTATCGCGTCCCCTTAACAGGTGACATAGAAGAAGAGAAACATGAAAGCATGATGAAGGACATAATTCATGAAATGACGGGCTACTTCTGTTACAAGTATTTTGAGCAAGCTGATGTTGTTGTTAAGACCCATTCGCTCGTGCGGGAAGAACTATAACCTATATCTGAATACCGCTAAATGTGATGAAGAAGAGGACAAACACGAGAGCATTATGAAGGACATACTTAATCAAATGACGGACAACTTCTGTCACAAGTATTTTGAGCAAGCAGACGGATTTAATTTCAAATTCTCTGATATAATTATTATGGAATGCTAATTCAGCTAAATATAAAATATATTAGATGTTGATATACATGTATTACATCTATATTGTTATGTCCACTAGACCAGTTGAAATCTACGAATAGCATTGAAGTCCAAGTATACCAATAACATTACTATCGTTAAATACATTAATATTAACTAATTATTAATATACTATATTAACATTATCAGCCGCGAAAGGTGAGTACATCTATTGTAAAATATATTATTATACAGCCCTAATATTATTATATTTATTATTCAAATTATTTAATTTATTTATAAATTGTTGCATAGAAAATGTAAAACTAAAACTATATTTTAATATTTTTAGGACAAATATTTAAGATTATATTTATATATTTAATTACTTCAAAAATGTCATTTCTAAAATTAAATTGAACATATAATTTATATAACACAAATTAAAATTACACAATATAACTAAGACTCCTAAAATTGGTGATAAAGTCGTAGAATCGATTAAATTTAAATTTCTATTTAATAATGAAAATGATATTGGTCGTTAGTATGAGTACAACATATGTATCTAGAATGTTTTAGTATTATTAATAATTAAAATTAATAATGATAATTAATAATATAATTGGATTATGAATTATGATACATTAATATATTTATATTATTAATCAATATATTATTTAGTTATAATATAATAATGGTGACTTAGTTGTAATATTATACACATATTTCCATTTAAATCATATTAAAATAATTAATAACCATAATTACCGCAGTAAATATATAGTTGCAAAATATACATAAATATCTGTATTTTGTTAAATTTTTAAGTTTATAAATTCCTATACATTTTTGTATACACAAGATGGAAATTATATTAAAAATACATGGAGTTATTACATTATTTGAAATAATATACGCAAATAATATGCGAAATTGGTTTACTATATATATAAAAAAGTATATATATAGTATACAAATAAATGGTTAATGCCTAGTATTAATAATGAAGCCATGGTCTGTAACATATATCTGAATACCGCTAAAGGTGATGAAGAAGAAGAAAATCATGAAAACATGATGAAGGAAATACTTCATGAAATGACGGAAAACTTATGTAACCTGTATTTTTAGCAAGCTGACGGATAAGTAAGTTATTCAACTGCTGAGATACTATATCTAATGTATGTATGGAGGAGTCTTCACATTTCCGATGAAGATAAGAACAAGGGAGAACTTTATGAAGAAAAGAACAAAGTTAAAATGCATACTTCTATAGCGAGTGGGTTGGGAGTATTTCACAGAAAATACTAAGCGTATCTCTAAGCCCTGTCACACGTGGATAGATCATTGCTAAAACATAGAATGGTTACAAATATGAGGAGTAGAGAGTATTTTATTTATTTTTTCAATACACATTTCCTAGCGATGGTACATGTTTCTAAATGTACATTATCTCAATGTAATCCACCACCTCAGGTTTAAATTATATAAAATTACTATAAAAATACTATTAGTTATATTATATAACTTATATATAATATCTAAATATAATTGATCAAAACACGATAAAAGTATGTTTATGTGATATATAGATATATTATAGACTAGAAAATAATTGTTTACAAAAATATTTATTCAGATGTCAAATTAGAATCAAAATTATATATAATATAATAATAAAGTCTTTCAGATAAATAATAAAATACATACCAAAATATGATATGGCATGTTTAGTGATATCAATAGCAACAACGTTTGGATTTATATATAACAAAGAAGCTTATATTCAATATTATTGTGGATCGTTACACGGTACGGTATTAAAGAAAAAAGGGAAATTTTCGACAAAGAATACGCTTACAAGCATTCTCGGTCTAGATATCTTTTGCTGAGATTTGTATAAATTTTATAACATATATATTGAAAGATAAATATGAATAATAGAGTAGTATGTTTTTAACTGTAAAACGTTTTAATTTTTAATTTCGTATTATTCTTTGTTTATTTCTATAACGTATGTTATCGTTAGCAAATATGTATACTTTATACTTTCGATTATATTTTCGGCTATATATTTGCTTACATAAATTATCAATCAATCATTAGTTATCTATAATATCTAAATATCTATCAAAACGTGATAAAAGCATGTTTATTTTGAATAAATATGGACTGGAAATAGTGTAAATATTTGTTCATTAATATAAGCAGTTAAATAAGAATCAAGTATCATATATATTATTATTATTATAATTATTATCAGATTTAGCTATAAGTACCTGTGTAATTGTAGAAGTATTGCTGCCTGTCGAGACAATTATCCTAATTTAACTTGTTGACAGAAATAAAATAATTTAATAAAAGCTATATAATATATATATGTGGTTGCAAGTGATCAATCAGTGGTTAAAAAGGCTGACTTGAAGAAAACTACATTTGATGAAAATAATTAATATCCGACTCAGATGAATCTGCTTCACCGCTATTGTAGTACATTTACTTACTACTGTAATACTTTTGACAATGAGTGATATAAAGAATATGCTTGAGAATAGGCCATGTTCCAAGTGTAACTCGGTGAATCTACTTAAAAATGTGATTAATTTACTAAAATTATAATATATATATTATAAATACTAGGTGAAACAGTAACACAAGATAGTGTGGAGGTAGTTGTTAGATACTTACAGAAATAAAAAGAAAGTTAATAAATCTAATCAGAAAAGTGGAAGTATGACGGTCAACAACAGTGTGCACAGTAACAAGTGGCCGTTCTTTGATGAAATCAAGTTTGTGGATGAAAGCATCTCAGGGAGAGATTCTATTTCTTCAGAAGTAATAGGTGATTTTTAATATTTCAGGGACACTTGAAAATAAGTACAACTATGTAGAATATAAATTATTTAAAATATTATATATATATAATATTTATGAACTTTACATTAAGGCTATGTGCGGGTTTCAAAATAAATAAATTTTTCATTTTTTTTATTATGATTGAATTTGATTATTTAATATATTATTTAATAGATGTGAAATTTTTTAACGTAATTATTGCATATAAGTGTTAAAAAAAGGTTTTAAAATAGGTACTTTATAAAAATGTTGAGGAAAATATATTTTATATAGAATAAAATATCAACTTTTTCAATTATATATTTATAGAGTTGTATTTTACCGTTTTTAGCATTTGATAATACTATTTTGATAAATACAAATACGTCAAAGGTTATGTTTATAGTTACAAGCATTTCATTGGTCGAGTAAGATGACAGGTGTTATTTATAATATTATTTCGAAGAAATAATTTTATTTTATTATTATCATTATTTTGAAAGTATGCCTCTCCGAAAACGCGCTAGCCGATCTCAAATGGGGAATTGTAATAAACGAAAGGTATGATTATATAATGTATTATCTGTTTATTATATTAGTGTATAGATGATAATAATACATTTAGAATTATATATGATAAAGTATGATAATGTAAATAATTATTATGAATTTCAAAGAGAATCCATTTTTATTTTATAGTATATTTGAATTATCAAAATAATAATCTTCTATTGATAGTTATTATTTATAAATATAATATAGTTTATTTATAAATATAATAGAGCTTATTATTTATCAAATATTGTGTAATAATATATATTGAGACTAATATAATTTATAATTCTAAATAATCTAATATAGTTTATTTATAAATATAATATAACTTATTATTTATCAAATATCGTGTAATAAAATATATTGAGTCTAATATAATTTAGCTTATTATTTATAAAATATCGTGTAATAAAATATATTGAGTATAATATAATTCTAAATAATCTAATATATAGTTTATTTATAAATATAATATAGCTTATTTATAAAATATCGTGTAATAAATATATATGTGTCTAATATAATTTATTATTTATAGTCATTATAATCTATTGATACTCCTTCAACTTCTCAAATAGATTCTCCTGAATCTTCAAATTCTCAAATCGATTCTCATCGATAAGAAAAGGTCTTCGAATAAGAAGAGATATGAACAAGAAGAGATCCACACTAATAGGACAAGACGCCTACAAGATAAGTCGTACTATTAATCTGGAAAATTTTAATAAAATATATGTCTTCAATTATTCTTATGAAATAGAATGTATATATTTATTTATAATCAATAACTTCTAAATAATTAAAAATAATTTAAAACCAAGTTGATTATTATTATGAAATAGAATGTATATAATTAAAAATAATTTTAAAAACCAAGTTGATTATTATTATGAAATAGAATGTATATAATTAAAAATAATTTTAAAACCAAGTTGATTATTATTATGAAATAGAATGTATATAATTAAAAATAATTTTAAAACCAAGTTGATTATTATTATGAAATAGAATGTATATAATTAAAAATAATTTTAAATAAGGAAAAAAAAATGTAGAAAAACTTTAAAGTTGATTATCTCAGAATAATGTTTTTTCGTATTCAAATATCATCTAGTCAGTCAATAATTTACCGATTACAATAATTTTTTTAGAGAATTTATATTATATAAAAAATACATAAAAAAATGCACATATTTAAAAAAAAAAAATTTATTGGTCAAAAAAATGGTCCGAAAAATTACCAAATTTACCAATTTTTTACCAACGAATTCTTGACCAACCCAAACAATTTGGGATTTTTCTTTAGTGATTTTATTGTAGACCAATATAAACTAAATAATATACAATTTATTTTAGAATGATTCATTTATTATTGAATGAGGAGATGTATTTATGATAAGGGTATTTTTTTCTATTTTGTCCTATTCTTAAACATTAGAGCGCTGAAACCCACACATAGCCTTAATTGAACAAAGGACGTGAGTATAGATGATATCTTCGGTGAATCCGACGAGATATCTACTGGAGATGGACAGACCGGAAGTAAGAGCAGAGCCATAGCGGCGACATCTAGGGGCAGATCAAGAGGCAGAGGTAGAAGTGTTGCAGGACACGTTGATAGAAATGTTGGAAGTTGTATCTTATTATTAATTGTTATTGTTAAATTAAGAAATATTATCCCAGATAATTATTTAGTAATTTTAATATTATTTATTTCTATAGGAATTTGATCAAGAAGGTTGGTCAAACCAGATGCCTATCCGCGACTACCCCACTGTACACCCAAGTGAGGTGATGTTTCTTTCCATTGACCAGTTACCCTTGGAGTATTACATTTCTATGCTTGGAGGCACATTCTTTTCAGATATGGTATATTGAACCAATAGCTATGCAGAGAACACATTTGTATTGAACAAATATATATATATATATTGATAAATTAGTATTTCTAAATTTGTGGCAAAGCTATTACCCGGCAAAAATAAAATATATGGAACACTGAATTAAATATATAACCTTGGTTAATTAAATTGAATTTTAATTTATTATTAAATCCTATATTATTTTATTTTAGTGTCAGATTTCCGTACTGATGAAAAAGAGATGATATTCTTCTTCGGGTTCATGATATTCATGGGGATACATATATACTATCTGTAACTAGGATGTACTGATCCAGTGAGAAGTTCGGTAGTACATATATAGCAGAGAGAATCACTAGAAGCCGATACGAAGAGATTTCCAAAATGTATACATTGTATAGATATCGTAGAGGTGCCACGTTTACCTGTTGACCGTTACCAACATTTACCTGACGAAACTCTATCGATGTCTGTCGATATATTTATGAATATGATGAGAGTTCTGTGCTGTATCCGATGTAGAGATGGATCAGTCAAAGTCAATATGTTAGGCTCACGGGGAGTTGTTGGGCAATTTCAGTTGCCGGAGTATTCCAATTGTAACGAAATCTACCAATCTTTTACGAGTGAGAAGTTAGATAAGGCAGCGAAGAATTCCCCGTTTGCATATAATATATGTACTGTCAGAGGAGCCATATTTGCAGGTTTGCATATTGATATATTCTTATTATATTATTCAATTGTATAACAAAATATATTATAATATTATTAGGAATACATCACAAAGCACTGACAACCTTCATAAGTCATTTAGGATTAAATCCTCAATAACTCGTCGCTCTTATGATAAAATAATAAAATATTTAGCAAACAAGTCGTCATCTGTTTGTAATTTATATACATTATTTATTACATTATATTATAACGTATTACATATTACATTCAGTTATTTTTTAATAAATCTAAATAAGATAAATCTAAAAATATAAATTATATAACGTAAATATTATGTAATCAATAAAATTTATGTTCTAATAAATAATAGATTACAGAGGATTTCTGCAGTAAAGCTGTATCCCTGATTCATTCTGATGGCAATGGAATAGACAGAGTAGTTTATTTTGATGGGACCTGAATGAGAAGAGGATATTCTTCTAAGTACGGTATCGGTACGGTTATTGACTATATTACTGGAATCGTCATCGATTTTGAAATAATGTCATCTTATTGTCAGGTAATCAATCAACATTATTTTCATATAAATTTGATTTTTTAAATTGTAATAAATAAAATAGATACATGAAAGTACTAAATCTGGAGATGAACGTGATTGCATGATAAATTATGAAGGATCTGCTGGTGCGATGGAGGTTTGTTATTATTTAGAATTGAGCCATTTGTATAATTATTATGATATTTTGTAGGTGCACTCAAATTGATGTGGACTCTGTCGCTGAGCAACAACAACTTTCGATATACCATCTGTTGTCTGATAGAAATTCCAAGGCATTTACTGCAATCAAGGATACATACGCTGATGTTGTTGTTGTTTAGACCCATTCGCTCGTGCGGGAAGAAAATAATAATAAAATAATAGTAATACGATAATAATTTAATAATAATATACTATATACTATACTATATATTGAATATACCACGGACAACAATAATATAGAGGACTATTATATACTACAGTCTGCATTGATATGATGAAGTGTTATATACTACAGACTGCATTGATATAATGGTGTGTTATATAATAATACTATTATATATATTCATTTTATAATTAGTTATATATATTCATTTTAGTATTGTGCATAATTTATATTATTTATATTTATATATGTAATGATATCATATATATGGAATTAAGTATAATATCACTACCTTTTAGTAACTATTAGTATGTATGCTAACGTACCTGTTTATATGTGTTCACTATCTTTGTTAGGTTATGTATGTGTGTCACATGATGTAAACACGGAACTAAGACTTGAGATTATTAAAGTTATTTAAAATAGTTACGACATTAAATTGATTATCTGAGTTATTAATTATATATAATAACTATTATTACTATTTATACATGCATTAATGTTACCTAATTATTATTATACTACATTATCATTATCTGCCGTGGAAACCCTAAAGCTGCATCCCTTGACTGTATGCTAATAAAGAAATAGAATTCGAGATTTATCTTTGTTGTTTCTTTCCGTACAATCCGTCCCAACCCGGGAGATTGCCACTCGCCTGATTAACAGTCAGACGTATGCTCTAAACTCGTCGACGCGCTAAGGCCCCCAACAACCCACATATTACATTGGTGTCAAAAGTGGGATACTTCTGTACGGAAAATTGACGACATTTTATTATTGTAAGGTTAGTGATATTATATAAAACTTAATTCCATATACATATATATATATATATATATTTATATGAGATAATATAAATATAGCATAATATATATTAAGTCAATTGTTTTAAGTATTTGACAATTATTAAATTTATTTTAAAATTTTAATTAAAATTATAATTTTAATTAATTGTTATATTAATATAAAATATAATTTTTTCTTCTAAAAGTCTAATAGGGTGTTCACACGATGCGTGTTTTGCTTGTCGTACGAAGAAATGCTGGACCGAATTCTTAAAAATCATAAATTCGGTCCAGCATTTACACGGATTCTTATTTTTTTCGTCGTACAGCAAAAATAGAAAAATTCCTATTTTTGTGCTGGAATGAAATAAATACTGGACCGAAATATCTTACTATCTTTGTTAATGTTTACAAATTTGCATTACAATTATTATTTTGACTTATTTTTATATTATTTTTATAACATTAATCAAAATTAATTATAGTGAATATAAAAAGTTAAATACAAAAAATAAAGATGACGTAAAATCAAAGTTAATAAAAGGATTCAGGGAAAGGGAGGGCTTATGGAATATTAAAATGAAAGAATATTCAAACAGGAATAAAAGGAACCAAAGTTATACAGAGATAAGTAAGATCACTGGAATTGATGGTTATTATTTATTTATATCTTAATAATTATATATATATATATAATTTTATTCATAAATAAATATACGATAAGTATTCTATTTAATATATATTTAATATACACTTTTTATATAATAAATAGTATAGTTAATATATATTTAATAATTAAAATATGACATTGTTTAGTACGCCTGTAGTTATAATTTATATAATATATAAATATAATGCAAAATATAAATATATTATTATAATAATTATAGAAATAAATACACTTTTGAGATCATAATAGATTTATTTATATACTTTGGGATAATTATTATAATTATTATATTAATTATAATATATATATATAGTATATAATATATAATATAAATATATATTATATATTAATTATAATTATAATAATATGAATTGTTTTTTAATAATAATAGAACAATTATAACAATACAAGTAACATTAAGTTTATAAAGTGCATTGTTTTTTTAATAATAATTGAAATTATTAATAATAAAATTAATGAACATTTACAGCACTGTACATTTACATTGATAAAGTGAATTATTATTTAAAAAATACAACTAATAATTGAATTATTAGTGATATAAATGTTGTGCCTCTAATGGATAAAAACTATTCAAGATATATATTATATAATATTATATTGTATACAATATTAGCCTGAAGTGTATACAAAAATCTATATATATTTTACTAAGATTAAAAATTGTATTTGTTTCTTAAATATATTTATATTTTGCATTATATTTATATATTATATGAATGATAACTTGTAGCGACAATTATATATATTTTAGTACGATCTAAAATGAATTTGTTTCTTAAATATATTTATATTTTGCATTATATTTATATATTATATGAATGATAACTTGTAGCGACAATTATATATATTTTAGTACGATCTAAAATGAATTTGTTTCTTAAATATATTTATATTTTGCATTATATTTATATATTATATATTCAATTTATAAACTATTCAAAAGATAAACAAATAACATAACGTTTGATTCTAATTTATAATCGATTTAGTGGTGTGTCCGCCAATTTTATATATTTTTATGATATGTAAATATTCAAATGAGTAAACTCATGAATGATCGTTATAGTTATTATATATTATTACATATGTATATAAGATAATATATACATTCACATTACATTTAAATTCTATTAATATCTAAATTACTTTTTATAGTTGCAACTGTGCCAAAGGTCTGGTGATGCATCATGGATGGTTATTCGAGGTACAAGCGGGCTTTAAAGCCAAAAACAAGTGGAAGTGCTGGAAAAAAGCCCCCTACAACTTTTGCTTGGTTGGGGGAAATTGCTTTCCTCGAAGATGTTCAAGAGAAGCGCGCCACAATATCAACGGACATAGAATTCAGTTAGCTAATAGTTTAAACGATATTATGTTATATTATTTTCTATAATCTTTATGACGTAATTATTTCTAAATAATATTATAACTTACTATTTCAATAGTTATAATAAAATATATATTGTATACTCATACTATTGACATAATATTTATATTGGCATACTTATTTTTATTAAATATAATTTTTTCTTATAATAAATCTCAATTTTTATTTATCAGATGAATCACAGCTGGATAATCCTATCGACTCCCCCTATACTGACCCTCCTACTACTCCAAGTACTGATTCCTTCTACCTTTTTACTCAACCTACTACTCCCACTACTGCTCCTACTACTCCAAGTACTGATTCCCTCTACCTTTTTACTGTACCTACTACTCCCACTACTGCTCCTACTACTCACATTACTGATTTCCTCCTACATTTGACTCTACCTACTACTCCCACTACTGTTCCTACTACTCACATTACTGATTCCCTCCTACATTTGACTCTACCTACTACTCCCACTACTGATCCTACTACTACTCTCATTACTGATTCCCTCCTACATTTGACTCTACCTACTACTCCCACTACTGCTCCTACTTTTGATTTCAATATATTTCATTACATTACACATCAATATGACTAATACATGCATTCAATGTAATATTACAATTACTTGTACAAACTTTGTCACTTGTCTATGTAACTCTGCTATACACTTTAAATGTCTAAATGCACATAATAGCTTGCCATATAATTGGATAACAAGCAGTGCAGTACATAAGCATGTCGTCAGTGTACTTAAATCTCCTTCTTTTAAATTCTCATGCCAGACTTGCCTCCAAAAACCCAACCTTATTCCTTCATCTACAATCCCTCCGCTTTCTACTTCCATGACTGACTTACTAAATACTATTCCTTTCCTTATTAAAGATATATCCTCCCGCCTTGACAAACAAGACACATGTTTACTCAACATATATTCACAATTACAAAATATCAAATCAAACTACAAATACTCAACTATCACTCATCCTACTGTCACTTCCTCAATCCCCTTTCTTCCCCCTCCTCCTCCTTCTACTTCCTCAATCCCCCTCCCTCCCCCTCCCCCACCACCTACCCCTATCCCTAGTCTCCTAGAATTACCCATCAATATGCATTTTAGACCTGTCTCCAATCCATATATTAGTAGACCAAATTGCCAAATAACCCACATAAATCATACTCGACCACTACCTCCATCCATCCCTCCTAATTACAATTCTATTGTTATTGAACACCTAAATAGTAAACAAACGACAAAATTGTTCTTAACCGATCTACTCTTGTATGTACACCTCCCATCTAATGCAATATCTACCTATAAATTCATCAATAATATAGTCATAATATACTTTAATTCCGACAACTCCTACTACACATTTACATCAAAAATACAGAATATTATGAAACATCCCCACTATACAAACTTATATTTTCGTAAACAACGTAGTCTACTTGAAAGAGTACGAGGTAAATTATTATACCACGCCACAAAAGCAAATCTGACTCCACCCAATACTAAATGTACTTACAATAACTCCAACGAAACCTATGAATTAAGAAACATAATCAACTCAAAGGTTGACTGGAAATCAAGTCCCATAAATATAACTCCTCATACCTATAAAACCTGGGAACATTCTTATGAATCTTACATTAAAGCCAAATCGTATGAACCTCATAACACCAGTTCATCTATACCGCCAGCCTGACTGCACCATCTCCCAATCCAACCCCACACCAGTGTCTCACTTACCGCCATAACTATGCATTCACCACCAATGGTAACTTCATCTCCCACACAGAATATTAAAGCTGCCACTCTTAATATCCGATCAATAAGAAACAAAATTGAAATCATCCTTGACCTATTCAATGATCTAGATCTAGATTTTTTATGCCTTACAGAGACCTGGTTATCTAATAATGATACACCTATTATTTCCTCACTGAATACTGATACACACTGTTTTGTCCACCTACCTCGGGATGGTCTCCATCTCGGTGGTGGAATCGGACTACTTTATAACAAAAATATCAAACTGACTAACAACAAAGACCTGAAACAAATATATTCCGAAGCCTTATCATGCACTTTCCACCCCACTAACTCACAGCCCATTACATTTATCACAATATATAGACCACCACATCAATCTATCCCTCTCTTTATTGATGAACTGAATGAACTACTCATAACAACGAATAAGCACACTATAATTCTAGGTGATTTTAACATTCCAATATCACCTTCATCGCACTATTCCAAACTACTCAATCAAACTATAAACTCTCACAACTGCACACAATATGTTACATCATCTACTCATTCATCAGGCAATATTCTTGATCTGATCATAACACATAATACGAATACCTCCATCACAAATACATCCGTTAATAGACTTATCACAGATCATCATATTATTACATTCATTGTTAAATCTCCCAAACCTAAACGACAATCACAAACTATACATTACAGAAAATCTAACAACATAAATATTACTGATTACATGCGTGATTTTACTGACCTACTAAATACTTCCAAAGACCCTACTGGCACTACCAACCTTGATATAGTTCTTCTTAAAACACTGGACAAACATGCACCCATCACAACAAAAATTATCACTAAACGTAATAATATAAAATGGTTCAACCCCACACTTTCCTTATACAAACGTAAACTCAGATCCGCTGAAAAAACATGGAGAAAGTTCAGAAGCCATGACAACTTAATTTCTTTCAGGCAACATTCCAGTGAATATAGGTTTATGATAAAGAAGGCAAAACATGATTATTACACTGACACAATTAAAGCTGCTGGAAACGACACAAAAAAACTATTCCAGATATCAAATTCTCTACTCGGTCGTATAACCCCCCGTATTCTCCCAGAGGGCACCCTATCTTCCTTACCTGCATTATTTGATATATACTTCAAAAACAAGGTACAGATAATAATCAATTCCCTTCCTCCTCTAACGCTTCCACCACTAACAACATCTATATACAAATTAGATTCCTTTACCATCCCAACTGCAACAATAATCGACAAGCTTCTTCAAGCCGTCAAGTCATCATGTAAGCTTGATCCAATACCAACAACACTACTACACAAACTATCCACTCATCTCACTCCATACTATAAAAACATAATAGACAGGTCTCTTATATCAGGTATTGTCCCCTCCTCAATGAAACATGCACATGTAACTCCAATAATAAAGAATTCATCACTAGATAAATCAGACCTATCAAACTACCGCCCCATATCAAACCTATCGTACATTTCAAAAACTCTCGAAAGAGTAGTCTGCTCCCAACTTTCAAACTACTTAGATAAACACAAATTATTAAATAAATTTCAAAGCGCCTACACTAAAAATAAAAGTACCGAAACTGCATTAACCCACATATTAAACAAAATAAGACTGTACCCAACACAATACTGCTCCATCATCATCCTACTTGACCTATCAGCTGCATTTGATACCATTAGTCACAACATCATGATTCATCGACTGGAGTATATCGGCATAACTGGTACGGCACTCGCATGGTTCTCTTCCTACCTTAGCGACCGTACCTACTCGATCTCCATCGAATCACACACAACTGACCCCAGACTTATATCACATGGAGTTCCTCAAGGCTCCGTTCTTGCTCCCATCCTCTTTAATATTTATATATCTCCCCTATTAGACATATTTGATAACTACCCTGACATTTACTTCCACACCTACGCTTACGACTTACAAATTTACTGCAACTTACCCAACCCATCAACAAACATAGCCACACTACCATCTATAACCACAGAACTATCAAAATTACTAGCAACATCCCTCATACTTCCACGACTTGACTACTGTAACTCTATACTTCATAGACTCCCCAAAAACGCACTAATACCACTCAACCGATTACTTTATTCCACTGCACGAACTGTCTACAGAATCCCCAAATACTCCAGGACTCACATAACTCCATACCTAAAATCTCTTCACTGGCTTCCCATCACACAACGTATCCAATACAAAACCTTACTGATATCCCACCAAGTCATTCATCACAATCACCCCGACTACCTTACTGACATACTAATAGAAAATAAACCATCTAGAATACAACGTAAAATCAATAAATACAAATTACTTATACATAATCCAAAACACTTATCACGCAAACAAGAAACCGCATTCTCAATTTCTGCCCCAAAATTATGGAATAACCTCCCTTACAATATAAGAGAAATCACCTCAACCCCACTCTTTAAACGTAAATTAAAAACACACCTGTTCGAAATCGCATATAAATAACCCACGAAAACACGGCCGAAAACTCACACGATGTTGATGGCAGTGTATAAACCATTAGGTTACAAGGTTAATACTCACATTACTGATTCCCTCCTACATTTGACTCTATCTACTACTCCCACTACTGCTCCTACTACTCACATTACTGATTCCCTCTCCTTTTTAACTCAACCTACTACTCCCATTACTGCTCCTACTTCTCCATTTACTGATTCCCCTACTATTGCTCCACCAACATCTTCACTCGTGGCAATGTCTGAAACTCTGCCTCCCTTGAAGAAGAAAAATAGAAAAAATACAAGTGCTGACCTTCTAGATAGAGCTGAGGCTCTTAACAAAATCATAGCAGAGAGGGTTAATGCCACTACAGTTAATGGGCAATGCCAATGCAAATGTGAATGTACCGTCAATAGAACGCATACCAGTTTGCAGATGGCAGCATTCACAAAAGAACTCTAGACACATGGAAACGATAAGAAAATAAGAGTGGCGTTACAAAAAATGAATGATATAGTTCATGCATATACAATGGATGATCTAGAATCTTTATGATATATATTATATATATTATACTATATATTTATATATATTAAAAAGGTACTTATTATGTATATATATGACAGTTATTTAACTTGTTAATAATTATTATTCTTTATATATTTATAAACATTTTATAAAATAATATTTATTTTGTACTGTTTTCTAGTTACTAAGTTATATGTTATTTATAATTTATTATTTTAGCATTTTATATGTAATTTATATGTATTATATATATGTATTATATATATATATATGTATTATATTATACAATATACTAAAATATTTATTTATTTAAAAATTGTTTATTTCTATATTTAAAATGTGTATTATTTTCTATTTTATGTAATAAATATATAATATAAATAATAATTTGTGTATCAAAGTTTTATTTATAAACAATTAAATACGATCGTACTGCCGATTTAGATCTCCTTCGTTAACGCAATAGTCTGCAATTTCATCACGGATTTCTCTGGAACGGCTTGCATTTACAGTATTTGTAGTGAGGGGATTCATATTTTCTGGATGCATGGTACTCCGTTGATCTTCAGCTATACTATCGAGCAACATATTATGCAATATGCAAGTAGTTAAAACAAATAAATCTAGTTTAGCGGGTGTAAATGGCAGTGGTTTTTTGAATAAATGAAATCTCGATGATAACATCCCAAAAGCATTTTCTACATATATACGCGTCCTACTCTGTCTATAATTATAAATTCTTTCTCGAATAGATAAGCCTCGAAAGGGAAATGGCTTCATCATGTAGGTTTTTAGGGAGAAAGCATCATCTGCCACAAAAAAATGTGGAATTGCCATCTCCCTTCCTGGTAGAGGTTTAGGTGGGGGTATATTCAAAGGGTTTGTAATATCTTCTAAATAATGGGCCAAACTGGTGTTACTATAAACACCCCCATCGCTTACACGACCATTGCATCCATGTCTACATAAATAAATCTTCTGTTGGCATCTACAACCGCCATTAGTACAATAGAGTTCCTTCCTTTATAATTAAAATAAAAAGAGCCTGCATTAGCAATTGATATATCTATATGTTTCCCATCTATCGCCCCAATACAGTTAGGTAAGTTCCATTTACTCCTAAAACCCTCTTCGACATCTTTCCAGCTATCCATTGACGATATTAATTTTAGTTTGCTAGCTTTTAATCTTGTGCATATATCTCTACACGTTTCATCTATAATCATAGAAATGGTTGAATAGCCAACCCTAAAAGCAACTTTAATGCTATGAAAAGTATCACGTGTTGCTAAAAAATGCAAAGTTATAGCTAGCCGCATTTGGTAGCATATTGGTGTCCTCATATTTGTATTTTGTTTCTCTATATCATCTTTTATAATATTTGCCAACCATATAAAGTGCGCATGACTCATCCTAACATACTTTGAGAAGGCAACCGGGTCCTCCCTGTCATCCACCATCATTTATTTTAAAACACACCATGCGCCGGCATGTGTTTTGTCACGATCTTGTAAATACTTATGCGCCCAGATAGTTCTCGTATTGCCATTTTCTAACGCAATATCCCTTGCTATTTCGCCAGTTATTAAAGATAATATATTATTTAAATAAGTATCCATAGTTAATATAAATGTAATTATAATATATTAAAATATTATTTGAATTTAAAATGTTTGTTTATTTACATTAATTATTTATTTCCGTTTCAGTTATTGGTAAACACGACAATTTAAACCTGCGTCGAGTGAACACTCGCGATTTTTAAATGCTGGACCGAAAAATATTCGGTCCAGCATTTGTTCGTACTACAATCAAAATACGCATCGTGTGAACACCCTATAACTCTAATTCAGCTAATCTTTTTTTTAATTCATTTAATATTATAAAATGAAAGAAAATGATGATGTTAAGGGTAACACAGAAGGTTATAGACCTAACTTAGCACTATCTAAGTTTGAAGGGTTGACACCTATAGAAGAATGGCTGGTAGAAGCCAGATTTATAGTAGAATACTTAAGCGAAAATAAGAGAGCGATATTTATTAATTCCTAGTATTAATTCCTAGTATGCCCATCAACAAGAGGAATGGGAAAACGTATCTAATTTTTTTTTAGAAAGGTGCCAAATTCCGAATACTTTGGGTGCAATAGATGGAAAACACATAGAAATCAACCACGTTAGAGCAGCCAGTTCTATGTATTATAATTATAAAAATACACACAGTATCGTACTAATGGCATTGGTAGATGTCAATCGTAAATTTATTTATATTGATGTTGGTACCAATGGGAGGGCATCTGATGGTGGTATTTTTGGTGAATGTTCCTTGGTTAGAGCTATTGAACACCAAGATAATCCACTAGGAATACCTCCTTCAAAACCATTACCGGGAAGAACAACCGACACACCCTTTGTAATTTTAGGTGATGATGACTTTCCATTGAAATCGTATGTAATGAAGCCGTACAAGAAGAAAACTAAAGAACACAAAGAGAAGATATATAATTATCGACAATCACGAGGACGGCTAGTGGTAGAAAATGCTTTTGGCATTATGACTACTCGTTTCCGTATTTTATTGAAACAGATCGACTTAAAACTGTCTAAAGTTGAAACTATTTGGTGCTGTTGCTTGCACAATATGTTAACCAAGGAGTCAGATTATTCTACAACTGATAATATCCGGGAAAAGGACAAAGAAACTCTTGGAGAAGTCACAAAAATAAGCGGTAAGAGAAATTCTGAAGAAGCACGCAATATCAGAAATGAATTTGCAGAATATTTCAGTAACGAAGGATGTATTGATCATAATCTAAGTGATTTGATTTTTCAAAAGTATCTTGTATCTTTTACATGTAGCCGAATCATGACTGACCCGTGCCCTTAACTTATTTATAAAATAGGTTTTGAAGTTAAAAAAAATTCAAAAATGCTAGAACCTACTACTGTAAACTCAAAAAAAAATATAAAGGGGTGTACACATGGGAAGGAGCGCAGGCTAGCACATTACTGGCATATAGTTCTAGCACGCGTTGCTCGGTAAAATACTTGAAATGTTCTATTTGCGAGCGCCCGGGTACTTTTGCTGGCGGTGTGTACACCTAAAGTGCTAGCACAAACGAGCAAATTATTGGCATCGAGTGCAAGCACTCAGTGCCTCAGTATATTCAACAAGTTGAACTTTGCAGTATTTGTTACCGGAATGGTAAACAACGCATTGCATTATGGTAGTGATTGTCAACCAATAGAAACGTAGTGTTTGTCTGACGTTTTATTTGAAATTAAAAATGGATGGCGAATCTTTTAAAAAATTATTAAAAAGTGATATTAAAACTAAAAGAGTATTATCGAGGTAGAAGTCACCTAAATAACCCAAAAAACAAAGACTTTATGAACAGAGATCTTCGAGAGAATTCACTCTCTGAATTATCAATAAATATAAACGTTAATGGTGAGTTTAATTTAAAATGATAATTAATATTATACTTATTATAATACTTAATACAGTTATATCGTTAATTAAATGTTAACATAATTTAAATATATACATAACTTATTAATAATTTGTACGTTACATATTAAATATTATTTTTAATACATAATATATATATCAGATACGATATAGTATCCATGTATTCATTTATAGTATATGGAAGAAGATTCTGTGGAATTAGTCATTCCCGAATCTACCAAGAAAAATGATTAGCTGTTCAATGAATTAATGAATAGGAAACGAGAAATTATCAACTCTACTGTTTGTATTTTATAAATATAAAATTTGGATATATATAATATTAATTTTGTTTGCAATACGTACATTGAAATTTTCAACTAGATTACTTTATCATAACTAGTATATCATTTTATTTTCAGTTTGAAGATGAATAGATAACATATATGGCTGATAAAACAGAATATGATTATGCGGAGGATGCCCTTTACTATTGGAAACGGTCGCTACAATATTATTTGAAAGTTGCTGCAATGAGATATTTAGTTGCAAATTCCACGCTTGTCGAAAGCGAAAGACTTTTTACCGCTCTACATAACCAGCTTGATCCAAGCTTAGCTGATAATTTTATATTTTTATTGCATAACATAGAATAAAATTCTAATATATATATATAATATTATATATGTAATTGTATAGATAGCAATGTATTTTTAATAAACGTACTTTTACATATTTGATTCTTGATCCTCGGTTCAAAGATAACTATGAGGCTGAAATACTAGATATCTTACTAGATTTAAATGTTAGGTGAATATTATTACTAATGAATTATAATTGTAAATTATCTTCAATTTATATTAATATTTAATAAATATTAATTATTCTATATAATTAGTGAATTCAGCCTTTACTTCAGATGCAAAAAAGTACTCTAATACAAAAAAGTACTCTAATACAAAAATCTTCATCTGCTATTGAATTTTTTTTTGAAAAAAAAATAATACCACTAACCAGATATTATTTCATATTTACTATATTTATATATAATAAAGTGAATGTTCTCATAGAGTTTATTTAATCACAGAAAAGACCTGTTGAACATTATAATAATAATATAACATAATAATAATAATAGTACCTACCCGATGAGATGCAGAACGAAGAATGAGGCAATCTCACAGAGTGGAATTTATTCTATAGAAAAATAACGAAATATAATTTACAGACGATAAAAATATAAAATACCAGAAAAGCAAATATTAACATTGCTATGGCTATGTAATTAACACAGAGCGTGACACCAAAATCTAGTTTAAAGTTTTTATGTAGATATATATATTACAATAATCAATATATCTACAACTTTGCTTTATAACATATATATATATATATAACTATTAATCAAATCTATAAACTTTAAATGTATTCTATTGATAATAATTACTTTTACAAGTCCACATATCAAGAAATATTTAGCTATATGAATACCGATGTAGAGCATGTTACTTGCCCGTTAATACTGTAGAAAGCTAATAAAAGTATAGCTTCACTAGCAAATACTTATTTAAATCCACAAGCAACATCTGTAACATCAGAAATAGTATTTTCTGCTGCTAATAATATATTAACATATGCTAAAATTCTCTATCTAAATATACAGTTAAAATTTAAAGTAAATGATTAAACATTATTTTATTTTTAAATTATTTATAAATATCAAAATATCTGAAGTTCTTGAAATTGTACAGCACTAGTATACATATATATATATATATATATATATATATATATATATATATATATATATATATAGAAGTATATATATAAGTATACATGTATAGATTTACCGTGTTTAGTATATAGTTGGTTTAGTTTGATTAAAACTATTGTGTATTAGTAAAATAATAATATTATATCTATTTTAAGGAATTTATTATAAGTAATAAAATAATATATACTATCTGATGTATGTTCTAAAAGTATGATCTAATCATATTTTATAGACATATTTCCTCTAATATTATATATGTATAGAGGAGACAATTTTTAAAAGACATTTAGAATAATAAATTGTCATTATATTTCAATAGAAATGATTTACCATATGGCTACACTGATTATAAGTCTCCTCTGCATGTATATATATATATATATATATATATATATATATATATATAATTCATGTTATTATATAATATAAATAGACCAATATGACACAAATAAGGTAATAATATATAATTCATTTTGATATCCATTATATTTTTTAAATATGAGGAAGACAATTTTATAAATTATACCACAAATATAGTATCGAGGAGTAATATTATATTTATAATAAAGTTAAATTTTGTTTGTTAAATATTGTTTTTAGTTCAAAAGGAAAAATAATAAAATATTTATGAATAAAATCAACTGTCAAATATATATATATATATATATAAATAATATTTATATATTATTTTCTATTAAATTCATATTGATTTTACTAACATATCTTCTGAATTTGTTGACATATCATCTTTTTTCACAGGACTTCGACTATTAATAGAGTAATATTATATTTTTAGTTATTAATTTATAGTTATAATAACCTATGTCTGCTCCTTTTATCGGGTCTGCTTCTATCGGGTGATCTATGCCTTCGCCTATCCGGACTCCTTCTATCACGTCTATCTCTATCCCGACGATCTCTTTCATCATGACGTGAATAATCTCTTGATTCCCTGTGGTCCCTCGATTCCCTGTGATCTTTTATATCTCTATGATCTCTTGAATCCCTATGCTCGTCTTTATGGTCCCTTGATTCTCTACGATCATCCTTATTATCTCGTGATTCTCTATGATCATCTTTATGATCCCTTGAATCCCTATGATCGTCTTTATGATCTCTTGAATCCCTATGATCATCTCTATGATCGCGTGTTTCTCTACGATCATCTTTAGTATCTCTTGTTTCTCTCCGATCATCTTTAGTATCTCTTGTTTCTCTCCGATCATCTTTAGAATCTCTTGTTTCTTTCCGATCATCTTTATGATCCCTTGATTCTCTACGGTCGTCTCTTATATCGCGATCATCTCTTGCATCTTGTTTAGATTCTCGTCTAGGAGACGTAGATCTGCGACCCATAACTGTAATTATATTGGTTCTATATTATTTAATTAATAATTTATTCTGGATTAATATTTTTTTAATTATAATAACACAACTTTAATTATAAAAACAACATTTAATTTTTTCCATTTATTATTATTATATTTATTATTTGATGGGCACAATTATTTCATCCGATCAAGGAACTTAGATGACTTTTTACTTATAACTAAATGGCCCTAATCTCCCTTAGAATTTTAAAAGCTAAAGTAAGGAATATTATATATATATATATATATTTAAATAATAAATATTCATAGATGGTTTATTATTTATAACATAATGTGATAAGTTATCTAATATATATTTTATACATTTTTATACATAATTATATTGTAAATATTACGAATAAATTTACTCAGATAATTATTTTACTAATTTCACTCATTCAAATACTATTAAGTACTTCAATAATTCTTTAAATTAATTAAAAATGTTAGACAATTTAGGTTATATATAATTACACAATATTTTTTTTAAATATACATAATATTATCTTTTATTTTCAAAATAATATATACAATTAATTATAATTATATTACTTATAATTTATAATTAATATAATGATAATTGTATTTATTATTTGAGAAAATGTATCTTTATAAAAAATAAATATTTAAATGATTTAAATTAAATCATAATAAAAATTTTAAATTTTCTCGAAGCAGACCACCCATTTTTATTATAATAATGTCAGAGGTGGGTGGTACTTATATTTGTACTACTACTACTACTACACATTATAAGATATTTTATAGTAACACAATATTTTATAGGCTCACTTGGAGATATAATGCAGCTAAAAAAACAATAAAATAAAACAAAACTAAAGAAATCACACAACCCCAAAATGCATACGTAACTCTGACATTCTAATAATAATAATCCGGCGGCCTGCTTCGAAATTCCAGAAAATGTGTATGAGGCACAGCAATTAAATAAATTTAAAACTATTAAAAACAAATCTACAAGTTTTATAAATTAAAATAATCAGTATACAATATAAAAAAATAGATCTCTTAATATATATTGATTAAAAGTTTAAACATAAAACACTTATTATTTATAAATACATATAAAGTTACATATATGTTACACATTAATATATATATATATATATGTTTAGAATCAAATTAGTTTGTATATTTTATTCTAAAAAGAATACCATACATATATTTTTATACCTATCTAATAGCATCAATATATTATGATTTTAATAATGTATATATTAATAATTATGATAATTCGGTTACTACCGAATATGACCCATTTGTTTTGATTAGAATTAATAAAGTAAAATTTAAATTATTTTACATTTATTCAATAAATTATTGTAAACTTTAAATTAGTTTAGATTTATCACTACATAGTATGATACCAAAGATTTTCCGAAGGAAAGATATAACACACGCGAAATCGTGTAATTCGAATTTGTATACAAAATACCCCGGTGCCACCTATAGCGGGTTACTTTTAGGAACTATGTGTTGTTTATAATGTAAATTCGTATTTAACTATACACTTTTAAAATGTTAAATAATATGCTTTAAATTAATATTTATATGATGAAAACTAAGTTTTCATTACTAATATATAACAAACAAATATGATATTTATGTTTTAAATGCTATAAGTATATATTTAGTAGGAGTTACTAAAACCCAGTTGTAATCCAGTTGTAATCCAGTTGTAATTTTATAATACGTATTTTGTATATAATATAATTACTTTAATACTTTGATACTATATATATATATATATAATATTAAGTATATTATATATATACATAGTATCAAAGTGTTAAATTATGTTTAACATGTATTATGCATTGTTATAAAATTACAACTGGTTTACAACTAGGCAACAAATTTATAATAACAATCTTTAAAACCTAAAATTGTATTATAAATACATTACTATTTCGAACATTTAATATCACTTATTGATTATAATATACTTAATATTATATATATATAGTATCAAAGTATTAAAGTAATTATATTATATACAAAATACGTATTATAAAATTACAACTGGATTACAACTGGATTACAACTGGGTTTTAGTAACTCCCATATTTAGTAAGTAAAAGCTAATTTATATTGCATGTTATTTAATAGAGCAATGAAAACATTGTTGTATGCAAACAGAGCCGAACCTAAATCTATTTCAATGATTTCGATACTACTGCTATCAGCGGCAGGGGATATTACGAAATTACGTTGCATGCATAGGGAGTGTTATATCTTTGCTTCGCAAAATCTCTGATGATACAGTATCATCAAAGATTTTGCGATACATCATTGATACGGGGAATACGGACGATAGGCAAAAAATTAAATAACTATAAATAGCAAATTTCGGGCAAGACGTGCATTTCACGTTGTGGATTACCCGAATTCATTATACACTCTAGTGCACACGAAATTAAAATATAAATGATAAAAATATAATATATATATATAGAATAATGCCCTTATAAAATATACATATACACCATTCGTATTAATTAATTAATTAATATTTTCGTATTGATTGGGTTGTTTGATTTATTTGGTTTAGTTTTATTATTCTGTTTGGTTAGCTGCATTATTATAATGATTACATCCCAAAGTGAGCCTATACAAAGTTATTAGTAACTACAAATAATTTATTCGCGCGTGAACTTTGATATTTATAGTTATTTAATTTTTGCCTACCGTCCGTACAATCCATTGATACTATCATAGTAACTATGTAGTGATAAATCTAAACTAATTTAAAGTTTACTTTATCAATCGTAATACAAACAAAGTATTCCATATATATGATTCAAGATTAAAATGGGTCTATATAATAATATAATATATTTAATATATTATATAGGGACGAGAATGAGATTCAAAATGGCCTATTTTACAGGGTCTAATTTTCCGAGGTTGAGAAAAACATTACACAGATTTTTTTTGTAAGCATAAGTTTTATTTTGTTCATAAAACACTTATTTATTAACCGATTTTAAAAATTGAACTGTCAAATTATAAAGTAAACATCCCCTTTGAATATGTCCAATCAGCAACAAGCTTGCTTTCATTGCTTCGCGCGAGTTTGGTTAGTAAACATGTGTATTGTTAAAATTAAAAATACGATAATAAATAATTATTTTTGAAAAATAATTTTAATTGCTGCGTCATTATGAACGTTTTATCCATAAATGTGTCATTAAATATATATTATATACTTAATAATAACTTCATAAAATACTAATCCAATTTACATAAATATTGAAAATATTCAAAATTAAAATGGAGGCAAATATCAAATTTGTCAATTAATAATACTCGATAAATCATTTATTGAATACTTATTTACATATATAATATTTAGTAATTATTTATAAATATATATATTATAAAAATATATATACATATATAATATTAGTATTGATATACATAAAAAAATAATACTTTAATAGAAATATCATATAAATAAATTTTAGATTATAAATCATTTATAACGATTTAATATAATTTTAGATTAAAAATGTGATAACAAATATATATTTTTTTTAAATAATTTTACTTGCTGTGTAATTATGAACGTTTTATCTATAAAAGTACCTATAAATATATTGTATATCATTTATAATAACTTCATAAAAGACTACATCAATTTATATAAATATTGAAAAAATGTATTATCAAAATATTGTTTGAAAATAATTTTCAAAATGTTAGATTTATTAAAAATAGTATTTGAAAAATAATTTGTCAATTAATAATATTCAATATCAACTTAATAAATCATTTATTTAATTCCTGAATTACATATATAATATTATTTTTGTTATTTATAAATATATATTATAACAATGAATATATATACTTATTATTATTCAAATATGTACTATATTTACTATAATATTACATTTTTATTGAGCTATAATTTATAGAATAAATAATGTTTAGATGATTATTTTATAATAATTTATTATAATTTAAAAGTCATAAATGCTATATAAATTAGTTATTTTTGAATGTACCTAAGTATTGATTTATATGCTATAAATATATTATATATATAATTATTATAATAACACCTTCATAATTAACTGGACACTTGTATAAAAGTTAAAACATGTGCTATCACATTTTTTTTTAAATATATTATTTTCAATAAATAATATTTTATATCATCTCAATTAACTCTGTATTTAATAATAAATATACATTTAACTCATACACATAGTTTTGTACTTTATAAATATATATTATAACAATGAATATATATACTTATTATTATTCAAATATGTACTATATTTACTATAATATTACATTTTTATTGAGCTATAATTTATTGAGCTATAATTTATAGAATAAATAATGTTTAGATGATTATTTTATAATAATTTATTATAATTTAAAAGTCATAAATGCTATATAAATTAGTTATTTTTGAATGTACCTAAGTATTGATTTATATGCTATAAATATATTATATATATAATTATTATAATAACACCTTCATAATTAACTGGACACTTGTATAAAAGTTAAAACATGTGCTATCACATTTTTTTTTAAATATATTATTTTCAATAAATAATATTTTATATCATCTCAATTAACTCTGTATTTAATAATAAATATACATTTAACTCATACACATATACTATTTCAAATAGTATTTGTAATAATACATTACATATTATATATGATATATGATATATAATTATTATAATATTATATTAAATATAATATAAAATTTAAAACATGTGCTATCACATTGTTTTTTAAATATACTAGTTTCAATAAATAATTATTATTTAAATATTATATATTATAATATTTGTAATATTACATTACATATATAATTAATATATAATATATTATAGTATATATATATATATCAATTATGAGCTAAAAGTATTACTTAGTAACCAAGTTATTTACTGGAAATTGTGTTATTTTATTGTAGTATTTTCAAAATAATGTTGTAGATATTATTCTCATCGTCATACAATTATATAACTTAATATATACATAGATTTAAATGTAATTAATAATGCTTAACACAATTTAATCATTCTCTTATTTATTGCAGAGTTATCGTAATTTAAAAGTAAACCTTATTTAAAAAATCTCATATCTCCACCATGTAAATATACATGTTTTGCGGGTCATAAGACTTTAATTTTATAAATAATAGAACATTTTAGTAGACATTTCTAATAGTAACATTGTCATTATATTATTGTTATCAAAATCATACATTTTATATGCAACCTAATTATCATGATCAAATATATTAAATTTCACCAACAAATTTAATTTATTAGGTATATTTCTTCATATACATTTTTATAGTATACTCTTATGCTTTATGTAGTATATTTAATCTATAATAATCTATAATAATATATATATATATTAGTTATTATTATATACATTCATCAAGTCATGTTTTTTCACATGAACTATTATAGTATACTTAGTATAATAGTATAATACTAGTTATTTAATATTTAATTACTAGCATAATTAATTATTATATGCTTTTTTTACAGCTCAGAATAAGAGTCATGTGAAATATTTTATCATTATGACATGTTGTATATACTGATTATAATATGATTATAATAATCATTATAATAATTTGTATAGAGATATGTCATATGATATTGTATATCATATATATTCATTACACTTGTAGACTTAGTGACAAACTACAGTATCGATAAGTATAGGATGTTTATTATTTGTTAAATTTGTTGTAATAAATGTTACTGTCTATGCCTTATAAATAGTAACATTTATTTGTATATTAACCTAATAACTAAATATGAGCATTTACTAACAATTAATTAAGTACTATAATACACAAGTAGAACCGACTAGTATTCAATCTATACATTAAATTAATTAACAGCATGCCTTAAGATTTATACTTTATATATTAATTTCCAATTAATCATGTAGTGTTGAAAACCCAGAATCCGATGATGAGCTTGAGAAGTATCAATGTGGTATCATTTGCCGATATAAGTTAGTGAATATTATATATCATTTAATAATATACTAATTTCCAATTAATCATGTAGTGTTGAAAACCCAGAATCCGATGATGAGCTTGAGAAGTATCAATGTGGTATCATTTGCCGATATAAGTTAGTGAATATTATATATCATTTAATAATATACTAATTTCCAATTAATCATGTAGTGTTGAAAACCCAGAATCCGATGATGAGCTTGAGAAGTATCAATGTGGTATCATTTGCCGATATAAGTTAGTGAATATTATATATCATTTAATAATATATTAATTTCCAATTAATCATGTAGTGTTGAAAACCCAGAATCCGATGATGAGCTTGAGAAGTATCAATGTGGTATCATTTGCCGATATAAGTTAGTGAATATTATATATCATTTAATAATATACTAATTTCCAATTAATCATGTAGTGTTGAAAACCCAGAATCCGATGATGAGCTTGAGAAGTATCAATGTGGTATCATTTGCCGATATAAGTTAGTGAATATTATATATCATTTAATAATATATTAATTTCCAATTAATCATGTAGTGTTGAAAACCCAGAATCCGATGATGAGCTTGAGAAGTATCAATGTGGTATCATTTGCCGATATACGTTAGTGAATATTATATATCATTTAATAATATACTAATTTCCAATTAATCATGTAGTGTTGAAAACCCAGAATCCGATGATGAGCTTGAGAAGTATCAATGTGGTATCATTTGCCGATATAAGTTAGTGAATATTATATATCATTTAATAATATATTAATTTCCAATTAATCATGTAGTGTTGAAAACCCAGAATCCGATGATGAGCTTGAGAAGTAACAATGTGGGATCATTTGCTGATATGAGTTAGTAACTATTGTATATCATTTAATAATATACTAATTTCCAATTAATCATGTAGTGTCGAAAACCCAGAATCCGATGAGCTTAAATCTGATGTAATAAGGAATCAAGTGAAAATTAAAGTTAGTAAAATATAGAAAGTTAAATAATTATATAAAAATTTCATATATGATGAGTAATTTATCAAAATTTCATATATTTAATAATATTATATGTCATTTTAAATATTTATAGCATTAAACCCTATGAAGATGTGAATTGGAATATTATCATTTGCTGATTACAATATACTGAAAATTGAATTACATCAAACTGAATGGACTAAAGATTAGTATATTTTATTATTATAATATTTATCCAATAATTAATGTATTAATGTATTAACATTGTTATTAGTGGGACGTCTTGATGACTACAGAAATTCGTGAAATAGACATGAATAATGTTTAGTAATCTTTAATTAAATGTATATGTAAGAATCATTAATTTATTAATTTATATAGCCGGCTTAGAAGTGCGTGATGCAAACTATAAGACCTTGAGGACTAAAGAGAAGAGAGAAGATTTTATTTAATATGAATTGTAATATATATATATATTAAAGATTTTGTAAAGCAAAGATCTAACACTATATATGCAATGTAATTAAACTAATCATTAATAACTACTACCTGATGCTGCTATCAGTAGTATTGGATCACTGAAATAGATTTAGGTTTGGTGCAGTTTCTATATAACAATGTTTTCAATGCATTATAAATTAGATTTTAATAGCAATTAACATACTTTTTTTCATATAAATAATATTTTAAATTTATTTTAAAAGTAGTTTGATTCAAATTATAAACATCACATACTATGTGACATAGTTCCTAAAATTAACCCTATATAGCTTGCGCTGTAAAAATGTTTATATATAAAATAGAATTACATGATTTATATATGTTATATCTTTCCTTAGAGAAATATTTATATATATTATAATAATTAAATATGTAAACTTTAAAATAAATTGTATTATGATTTACGTATTGTTATGAATATATATTATGTATCCATTATTATTTTATTATATATATACATATAATATATGTACTCGATTGTTATAATAAATTATATGTATTATACTGTTATTTGAAATGTGTAAGATTTATAATTTAACTTTAAATAGTAAATCAATAAAGTAGGTATTGAAATTTTCGTATAAATTATTAAATATTATTTTTAACTATAATTTTTTTTCTTTTGTAAATTTAAAAAAACTAAAATACAACTTATGTTATAGAATTTAAAGAGCTTTGTAAACATATAAATTATATTAATTTTAGATTAAAAAAAAAATATTATAAAAAAAAATCTCTATTTTTCCTATATTAGTTAAGAATGCTGATCATTTTTTTTACAAATGTACATATATATAGATACATATATAATGAAGATATACTGTTAATTTCATTACAAAATATACATTATTTAATGAGTTATGGTCAAATATGTATTATAAATATATTAAAACATGCATAATTCCTATCTACACCATGTAAAAAATTTCCCACATTTTTTTGAATATTTTTGATCATAACTTTTTTTTTAATAAAAATAAAAAAAAACTAAGATATGACTTCTATTCTAGAATTTAATAAGCTTTCCAATGATACCAATGTTGTTATTATAGCATCAATATAAAAAATCTCATTCTCGTCCCTATATTATAATTATTATTATAATAATTATAATAATAATTATATAATATTGTAAATAAGTACCATTGTTTTATATTATAATTAAATAAATTATATTGTAAATATACAAATTAATATTTATAAATTCATATTGTAATTTAATGTATGTTAATACTTTATTTAATATTATAAAATATGAGTTTATACATAATAATAAAATATTATTTATACTATATTATCGTTATTGGCTATAAACAATAATATTATTTCAAAAAAATTAAACAATTGAATTTGAATAATTATAACAATATTAATTATATATGTAATGAATAAAATATATAATTAAATGCATTTCATATTAGTGTACATTATTATCATTACTTTGTGTATTATTCGATAATAATTTTACCTTTATTTAAGCGAAACTATAGCAATACATTTAAAGTAAAACGAATATTATTATTATTATGAAATGCACAGATAATGAGGGATGTACTAAAACCCAGCAGTAACCAGTAATTATGTAATAACTTATTTATAGTAGTAACTCAGTTGTAAATCAGTAGTATATATATAATTTATTTAATATTAGTAATTGGAAATACTGGTAGTGGGATACCCCCTTAAACAGGAAGTTACAGTTGTCGGAAAATGTAGTTAACTTGCTAGAAAATCACTTTCTAGCAAACATTTCCGGACATTATTTCCGAAAATACTGGTAATGGGATACCTTTTAAATAATTATTTATTTTAGTTTTTTTATTTTTGTTAATTTGTTAATTTGTCATAATACTAAAATAGTAGAAAATATATATATAATGGGTATTATACTTTTATATTTAAAACATATATAATATTATATTAAATTAAATATATTACATTAAATATATTTTAATATTTATACTGTATTAAATTGGCAAAATAAATGCATATTTATAGTACATTTTTAAGTTTTTAATTTTTTGTAATTTTGTAATCCCAGTAGTAACCCAAAATAACAAAATTTAAATTTAATAGATATATATATATATATATATATATATATAATACTGATTTATTATTGTGCTACTACGAGGTTATAGGATGTATCGCTACTACTGGCAACAGGTTATAGGATGTCTTGCTACTGGGCTAATAGAGTACACTAATAGATTACTACTGAGTTTTAGTACATCACTGATATTAAAGATAATAAATTGGATTATTTTTAACTTTTCATATATTTTATATATTAAATGTCTAATTAATTATATTAATGGAGTTAGTCAAATATTACATATTTTTAAATTATATACATATAAATATATATATATAATGCATTTGACCAATATATTATATTTTAATAATATATCGTAACATTATTAGTATTAATATTGTTTTAATTAAAATTTAAAATTTTGAATTAAAAATAATTGTTAAATTTGTATTTGTATTACTAATAATTATAAATATACGGGTTACGATCAAAAAGGACGAGTTGAGTAGCAAATGTTAAATAGTTTAAACGTGAAATAAATTTTAAATTTAATAAATTTAATTTATATAGGCTCATTTTGGGATGTAATGCAGCTAAAAAAAACAAACAGGACAAAACTAAACCAATTAAATCCGCAAATACGGTAGCCAGTAACCTCGTACGAGTAATTTCGTACGAACTTTAGTATAGGATAATACCAAAGATTTTGCGAAGCAAAGATATAACATTCCCTATGCATGCAACGTAATTTAGTAATATGATATTACTAATATTACTAATATCCCCTGCCGCTGGTAGCAGTAGTATCGAAATCACTGAAATAGATTTAGGTTCAGCTCTGTTTGCATAAAACAATGTTTTCATTTCTCTATTAAATTACATGCAATATAAGTTAGCTTTTACTTACTAAATATATACTTTTAGCATTTAAAACATAAATATCATATTTGTTTGTTATATATTAGTAATGAATACTTAGTTTTCATCATATAAATATTAATTTAAAGCATATTATTTAACATTTTAAAAGTGTATAGTTATATACGAATTTACATTATAAACAACACATCTTTCCTAAAAGTAACTCGCTATAGGTAGCACTGGGGTATTTTGTATAAAAATTCGAATTACACGATTGTGCGTAAGTGTTATATCTTTCCTTCGGAAAATCTTTGATAATACTATTAACTCGTATTTCAAATGTAACCTCTAACCCCCAATTCATTAATTATGATAATCTCCTTAAATATAATATACAAGAAATATTATTTAAGTATATTATCATATATCTCAAAATAATAAATTTAACTTATACATTAAACTATAATATAATCAAAAATTTACTAATTTAATTGACAATTATATACAATTAATTAAAAGTAATTAATATTCTAAGAATAATTATAGTTGTAAGTTTAGGATTATGGTTAAGCGATTTAAACACCCGCAAAATTATTTATTTTAATTAGTGATTTAAAAATAGAGTATTACTGGCCATTATAATTAGCGTGTCTATTTATAGACTATCATTATATGCAACGGCTATCAGTAACATATATAATATAGTTTTTATATTTCCAGTTATTTTTAGATCATTTTTTAGATCATCTAATAGATGCATTACATCCAGAGTGAGCCTATAAAAACATATATATATATATATATATATAAAATATATATATATAAAAACTAAACCAATCAAACTAAACCAGTAAAAATAACTAAAACGATAATAGCGTCCATAAATATATATATATATAAAATATATTCACAAATATAAATGAATAACGCGATTCGCCACGCCATGATCAGTTCAAGATGAACCTACTCACGATACGATTGTCGAACCTACAGTCCGACGGTCGCCGTACGCCCGTTTTCCACGAAGTCCAGATACCGACGGCCTCGTCCGATAGCGGGGTGCCCCGCCCCCATCACCGCCGTAAGAGCTGTTACGTAATCGACCGGCAACTAGCGGCCTGCCTCGTCTCGACTCTGACCAACAGTCAACGCTATCGTACGGGTTTCGCGGACCTATACAGCGGGGCCTGTAGTGGGGGGAGCGGTGACAATGGAGGCGGTGGAGGGAGCGTTGACAATGCCGGCAACGGGGGGACCGGAGACTCGTGTACGCTTCACTTCCTGTTAGTCGCCTACTTCAAGGATGTCATCGATTACGCCTGGTTAGTCTGAGAGACGGATTAGACATCGCCGCCTACATATATGTGTGGTGGTATCGCGCGGAGTGATCATCTCGTACGCGACGCTAATCTAAATGATTTATATGAATAGTAGAATTTACACTGCGCACGCGATCGCTGGTTACCCATGCTTATGTATGTGCTGGTGTATGTATATGTGTGTGTGTATGTGTGCGTGTGTATGTGTGCATGTGTATGTGTGCGTGTTGTAATATTACGGTTTCATCGGTGACATGATAAAAATAACGTAGGAACGCTAGTTAAAGGGACCTAACATTAACATACTTTTCTGGTGGAGGCGGACACTTTCGAGCAATGTATGATGAGAGGAGAGATCTCACTCGCGCAAGTCGAATTAGGCGAGATATGTGCATCGGAAACAACGACCTCATTTTCAATTCTATTTATAGATTATTACTCATCACGATAGGCCAGCCAAACAGCTTAAACAAATGATAACTAGTCACACGAATACATTTATCATTGCTTTCGAGGCATCTATCATCGTTATCATAACATATATATTTTTACTATATAATTTATTTATATTTTCGATTATTTTTCATTTATTTATAAGGTAACTGTAATAGGTTTTAATTTCTTTAATTTTTTAATTTCGTATTATTCTTTGTTTATTTCTATAACGCATGTTATCATTAGTAAATATTTATACTTTATACTTTCGATTATATTTTCGACTATGTATTTGCTTAAATAAATTATTAATTAACTATTGTGTATTAACGCTATTAGAAACATAAGTTAAGTGCACATATAGGTGCCGCACCGATGTGTATATTGTTAATCATATACGCAGTATAGTGCACACTATATTGAATTTAATGCAGTTGTTATTGTTATTTTGTTTAGTCATCCCATCCAGGAAATTAGATGTTTTCACTTATAACCATATATGGCTCTAATGTCCCTTCTAAGTCGCTCTCATTTTAATGCATCCGTGGTTTTAACGAAAGCCGATCATTTATTTATACACAATTATATAAGATCACTTCTAAATATTATATGTAAGACCTATATTAATGGTGCGGACAAGGCTTGAACACGTGTCCTACTGATTGTATGTCTGATGCTCGACCAACTGAGCCACACAGGCAGTTACTATTAATAGAATATATTTATTGAGTATTATAATTTAGGTGTCGCATTCATTTATGAGACAAAGATATTATGAAACTAATTATTTATTGTGAAATCCATTAGAATTATTAATATTTAAACTCACTAATTTGATTTTTATTATTATACTTGTTTTAATTACTTTTATTTCATAATTTTCATTGTATTCTCATAGTTAAATCGGCAAAAAATTAAGATAGTCATCTTTGTTTCCGAATCAGTATTATAATAGCGCCAAGTACTACAACTGCACGTCATATCTAGATAATCGGTAACCGTGATCTTGTGCGGAGAGTTTTAATTTATTTTAGTAGTTTCGTGCGCAATATATATTCTACTATTTATAAATACTTATATAAGACATTTTTACCCACCCGCCCACACCCACCCGCCCGTAACGTTCTATTAGCGTGCGTTCCATCGAATTATAGTATAAACGTCATAAATCGTGGCAATTGTTTGAGTTTCCCGAATTTTCTCAAAACACAACTTAACATTGCGCATGAGATCACCGCTATCTAATTAATCTAGTGACACCCCACTCACAGGTTACAAAGAGTGAATGCCCTTCAACGTCTCAAGAACGACCTTCGTTTCCTCATGAACTACCTGTCCACGTTCGGAGGTGCCTATTCCGCTCTCGGCGACTACTACATCTACAGGGTTAGCTAGTAGTCCCTACTATATCTACAGGGTTAGCTGGTAGTCCCTACTACATCTACAGGGTTAGCTGGTAGTCCCTACTACATCTACAGGGTTAGCTGGTAGTCCCTACTACATCTACAGGGTTAGCTGGTAGTCCCTACTATATCTACAGGGTTAGCTGGTAGTCCCTACTAGGGATGTAAATGATGCTGAGCCGAGACTATTGGTTTTTGATGCCGAGCCGAGACTTTCATTTTCGGAAAAAAAACGAGCCCAGGCCGAGCTGAGACTCTAGCCAAACGAGCCCGAGCCGAGTTGAGACTTTTACAAAATATTACCGAGTCGAAATGATGCTTTTTTGTAATTAAATTTCAATACTAATTTTTATATATTTCACATTTACATCAATTTATAAAAAATAATCTGCACCAACTTCGCGATTCAGTGAATAATAATGTCAATTTTATCTAATGGTGTAAATAATACCGATCTTTTTGATGCCGAGCCGAGACTTTTGGTTATTGATGCCGAGCCGAGACTTTCATTTTCGGAAAAAAAACGAGCCCGAGACGAGACTCTAACAAAACGAACCCGAGCCGAGTTGAGACTTCAGGTAACTGAGACTGAGACTGCATCATGCTTTAGATTTGAGCATCATTTACATCACTAGTCCCTACTATATCTACAGGGTTAGCTGGTAGTCCATAGCAAAAGTAGTTAAAACACAGAGCTGAGAAGTGCGGGGGTACTGTGATTATCAGTATTTTATTTTAATGTGTAAGCGCTGAAATAAAAGCTGCTGAAATTGTTCAAATAAATCAACACTATATACATTAAAAGTGCGAGTGATATTTAAATAGTATAGAGAGAGCTTGTGCAAGTGTAGATTCTCCTCTGGTGTGTCATTGTATGAATAGAGTTCATAAGAGGTAATACACACACACACATTAAGGATGATAATACAAATAATTATTAGTAGATCAACGATAATATGCGATATTCCCACGTTACATGAATACATTTCGAGTTGAAAAACAGCTTAAATTGATCACTGAACAATGATCACCCCACATTAGTGCATTCAATTCATCAATATATTGTATATCTACTCTATTACATATATGTATTAATACTCATTCCTAGCTCTACTATCACTAGTTCATATGACACTATCCATTAATACAATATAGTAGTATTTATTTATATCCTGGCGGGCTTAGCTAGTCGAGGGCGTGTTGATATAGGGGAGATTAGACATCTATCGAAATGCTTTTCACCAATTAATTAATATTAAAACAATATATTATCAATATTAACGTGATTAGCTGCGAATAGCAATCCTGTCTACGGACAAGAGCAATCGTTTGATGTATCGTTCATCCCCCATGCTCGTATGGCTGTGTAGTTACCACTAGCCATTGGGAATACTGGCTCCTAACTTACCTGTAATCTGGGCGGGACCTTCGCTCTGTATCTCAGTAGACTATCGATGTGATCGAGTCTAATTAGAACATGCTAATAATACACACACACATACACACACACGCATGCATACAGACACAAATGCACATACACCTGTATACATATATCCATGTGCATAAGCCCATACTATACCCGCATACCCCGTCACACAAACCCCCACGCCCCCCTCCTCTATAGGCATCGGAAGCAGCCTATATCTCGCAGTGTCAGCTAAGACTAGCGGTACTACTGGAGGACAGACAGCTGGAGGCACGCTGCCATCTCTACTTCGCCCTTAGCTACATGCAGCGAGGCTTTCTCAGGACCTCTAAGCATATGATTAGGTTAGCTGAGGGTATACCCCCATCCCCCCTCCCTCACTAGATGTAGGTATAATCTATTTCACCCCCGCTGCCCCCCCCATTCGCTCTCAGCTATATACAGCAGGGATCTAGTATCATTCTAGGCACCCGGTTTCTTATCATCGCTTCAGTAGGTGTAGTTATACCCCATCGTGCCCTATTTAACCCCACCATTCTACTACCTTACATTCATCTTCATATAATGACGATCCCTGATACCATTACGAATATTGGGTAGACAATGTCTACTAGACAACTGTTCATTTGATGATGATTTAAAGGTGTTTTATGATAATTACATAAATTATACTGGAAAATTTACACACATTTTGGGAGCGATAAATGTAATTGTTAATGCCTAAAAATGTAATATTAGTTTACACACATATAAAACTTAACTTAGAATATTAAAAAATAGAGATTTTTTTACAATTTAATATCAGATAGATAAAATATATGACAATTATGGATTATTAACCATAGATTTGTATTTTACATAGATCGGTATTGCTATATCTCGACGATGTAACATTCTTCAAAAGACATGGTGCCTCGATTTAGGAAACTTAATATGGCCACCTTCATATGACCAATTAATAACAAATATTTAAATAAATAATATTGATTTTTAAATACATTTGATTTCTTTTCTATATATATTCAAACAAATAATATTGATTTCTATATATATTCAAACAAATAATATTGATTTTTAAATACATTTGATTTCTATATATATTCAAATAAATAATATTGATTTTTAAGAGGACGCGATACCATCGTTTGGTTTACATGTAAAAGATACAAAAAAATGCTATTTTTAGAAATATATTAACTCAACAAATATTCACTTTTTTTTTTTTTTTTTTTAATCTATTAATAATATTCCATATTTTTATATTATATGTTGAAATTTATAGATGTTTACAAATCTTTATGTTATACGTTTCTAAAAAAATAATTGAAATATCTGATAAAAAATGTTAATTTTCCAACAAACTTGCTAATTAAAATGTTTTAAATAAATATTTTTTAATTTTGACAAATAACTTTAATCTTACAGATTTTATCTATTTATATTGACAAAATGAAGACAAAATATTCAATTGTACAAAAGTTAATACTAGTTATGTCAGCATGATTGGTCACAAATAATTATTCTGAGTAAATCAAGTTTCAAATATAATATATGAATATAAACAATATGAATATACAGGTACAAATAATATAATATGAACAAAATGAATAATGTATTGAACATAATTTAAACACCACATAAAAGATAATATGTGTATTAAAATTTTACATTAATACAAAATTTGAAATTAAATTTTTTTTCGAAAAAATCAATGGTATCGCGTCCCTTTAAATACATTTAATTTATTTTCTATATATGCTTATAAAGTGCGTTTCAAATATATCAAAATAAACATTTATATTTAGTTAAATTATATATTTAATTTTATTAAATAATACTTGATATGTGATGCTCGGCCATCTTAAGTTTCCTAAATCGAGGCACCATGTATGTTGAAGAAAAACCACGTGATTACCAATCTAGGTAAACTATAAATCTTTGATACTAACACCAATTTTTATTAGATTTATCTGGAAATTAAAAAAAATGTTAAAACCATCAAATATGATATACTTTTATTATTTTATCTAGAATAGATAAATGATATTATTTAAAAAAAAATTAAATTTCTAATATTTTAATATTTATTGATAAAAGCTTAATATTTTGATAAAATAAAAAAAATTGCTAATATATTAATTTACTATATTTTTAAAAATCTCAAATAAATATTGCAAATATTTGTTTAAACTTTTTAAAAAATGTTTAAATATTTTTTAGAGATTAAATATCAAATTCTAGCATCACAACAACATTTAAATAAGTAAAGAATATAGGTATAAGAAATTTGTTAATAAATTTTGTTCAACATTTTTTCATAATAATGATTTTATAATGATTAATATAGGCTTTAATATTATAAATTTTAATAAAATATTAATATAAAATTATAATTACTTAAATATTTTATTTTATAAAATGTTATAAATAAATATTATTTTTAAACAATAAAAATTAGAAAATAATAAATTTATTAATAGAAAAAACTTTGAAAAAAATATTAACGAACTATTAAGATAAGGAAAATACATAAGAATATGTATTACAAATATAAAAATTATTAAATATATATATTATCTAAAATAATTAAGATTTTAAAACATTAAATAGTCTACCAATAGGTAATCGGCAATCTATGGAGTAATTTAGTTGGAGATATTCTCTGATATATGCGAAGATGAATATACCTAATTGATACAATGGACATTTAGTAACAGTAACTGATTTGACTACTGACATAATGTCAGTCTTAAACTTATTTTTTAAAATAATAAAAAAATTTGTAATTCAAAACAAAACGAATGAATCACGCAAATATGTATACAAATAATAGCATAAAATAAATTATTTTACTAAAAGAATTGTAGAAAATATTGTCCACATTTTTTTTTGCATCAACAAGTTAAATATAAATAATGTATTATCTTATTCATCGTTAAATAAGACTTTCATCATGCCAATCTCCAGTAGCTGTAGTAGCACTAGCACTGCATTACATGTCATACTAAGCTACCTATATTAATAGATGTCTTTAGCTATCATGTGTACGTGAAGAACAAAATATGTATCAATATTATTCAGAACCTAAATTCTATATTTATAAGCTTTTATATTTATGATATTTATTAAACATATATTAATATATATTTGTAGGGGTAATTATCTCGATAAGCGGTATTGCTTCTATAATTATCCTGACATTGCCTAAATATGATAATAACAATAATATTTATTTGAAGAATTTTATTTTTACCTGTTTCATTTTCATGTTTATAATATTAATATCAACTTTTTCCTTCTTAAGAGCTTCACACTAAGCTATAGCATATAAGATAAGAGAAATTTTATTATTGTAATCATTATAAAAGAAAAAGAATAATCGGACAAATAAAATAGTCAGAAGACTTTCGAGTTATTTGACCTTAATAATGCCATATGCATAATATATTATATAACAATTGTATTTTTTAAAGATATTTAAACGTATATGCTAAGAGACAATATATTGTCTCTTGTTGTCGACCATAAATAATACTATATATATATGTTATATTTATTACTAATTCCATCTAAGAGTTACACTAAATGATAATCCCTGCCTACCACACACCCGCCCATAGAGAACAGCACAGAAAGATACAGTCGATGCAGGAAACCAAACACCTGATTCCCGTATGTCTTGGCCTATGGAGCAAACTGCAGTACCTATATCAGATGAGAAAGAAAGCAGCCCCCACCCTCACCCCTAATAAATTGATGTGATACACCCCTCCCGAGTCTATTGTTCATTGTACGCCATCTTTGTATATCTAGTCAACCAGGTATAGGACAATGTTATGTGTCTTTTGTAATACTTACGCTAAACATACGATATTTTTTATAATATATATTCATTTTTCCATAATTATTTAATAATCATAATTATTCAGATATATATATAGTGAATAATTAAAAAATAAATGAACTATATTAATTAATTTACATTTAATTAGAATATGGATAATTAAAATGTTAACTTAACTGTTGTTATATTAGAAATTAAATATGTCTAAGTTAGTTATAGTTATAAATATATCTCAAATGATATCCTAGTTATATGTTAATAAATATATATTAGTTTAATGGTATATAATTAGTCAAATTGTTATGGTAATAACTTATCAAGTACATTTATTGACCTACATTTAGATGTTATTTAGTTATTAAAAGTAAAAAGTTTTATAACTTGGTATTCAAAAATAAAATATCATTATCATTAATACAATTCTATATAAATAAAAACTGTTAACGGGTATTTTTCATAACAACTTTTATTAACAATAAAATAAAAACTATATATATATATATAATATCAAGTATATATTTCAATTAAATAATAATATCGACTAATATTCTTCTCAGAGATACAAATATATTCTGATCAATATTTTATGATAAAATACTTATATACTTTAAGTGAAAGTTAAAATTAGCATAACTTTGTGATAAATTAAGTATATCTAATCAAGGGGATGTTGCAGTGTAGAAATATTGCAATTAATGATTTTTTTACTAATAATTTGTATATAGAAATAAGATATATGCCCTTTAGTTTCTAATAAGGGAATCTGGTTATTATTATTTATACATAAGTTATTTTTTATCAAAATTAATTATAAAATACACATTTCATTTATTATATTTTATAAAATTATCTAATTTAATTTGATAGGTATATAATTCTAATTTAAGTTTTAAATTTTGTATCAATATTCTAAAAATTGTATCACTGAATATATTTAGAGTTGTACCAAAGCCCATGATATACGGCAAGCAATATCTGTTTTAAACATTGTATTCACGTTCTAGTGTTTATTAAGACCATATTGAATTGGCATATTTATAAATGATTATGTTATTTACATATAATTTACAATATAATTAATTAATCTAGAGACTAATTAAATACTTTTAATATTTACTATTTATAATCAATATTAGATAAAATAATTATTTATAGATTCGTATAATGTTAAATACTTAAAATAATAGTATTATATTATAAATATTAATTTACAATTATTTTCAAATTAAACATTAGAATACATCACAATTTATATACATTAAATATATTACGGATATTAGAAATATATATATATATATATAATTATGTGCATAAGAGTATATAATTTGGGAAATAATAGATTGTGAAATGTGTCATTATGTTCATCCAATAGCTACTAGAATGATAAAAACGGAATACATATAAGACGTGTTTTAATAAAATACGATATAGGATATAAATAAATAACGTAATATTAATCATAATTAGATGAATGGCGAAATGCAGCTCGGCCCAAAAATCCTTTGGGAAGGGGTAGTCGTGTTTTGGGTGGGGTAACAGGGTGGGTTGTGTTTAGCTATACATTTCATATACTCCTACGTTGTTATGGTTGTTCTCGACGATCCGCCTTTTGTTAGCCACACCAAATTGACAAATCGCCTTCGCTGTATTCCGTTTTTTTCATATTCAATTTTTATATTGATGCTATTGTAATAACATTAGAATCATTGGAAAGCTTATTAAATGCTATAATATAAGTAATATGTTAGTTTTTATTTATTTTTATAAAAGCAAAAATTATGATCAAAAATGTGATTGGTTAAATTTATTTTGTTACGAATTATAATTATAAAAACTAGAATTTATTATAACAAAAAATATGCATATTAAATATTTACTAAATTAATAATGCACCGATTTCCAAATAATATTAATAAATATATGCATATATTTTGTATTCCTATGTAATAAATATATAAAATAATAATATAATTTTAAAATTAATTTTAACTTGTTTCTATTTACCAGACATTAATATATTATTAATATCCAAGATATAATTAAAACCCATTTTTCCTACTCGGTTGGGTAAAGTGCACATTACAATATCATAGGCGACTGTTTATCTGGGCATTAGTAGTATTAGTACTAGTACATAACTATGTATTCTATTAACATGTAAATGCACGAAGTAGAGTGCAATATCTCTGAGAAAATAAAAGAAAATATTTTAAAATTAAGAAGAAAATAATCTAGTCTAAATAGTCTAAAATATTTTATAATTTATACAAGTTATTATATGGAGTTATGGATATAGAATTGTTTAGTGGTGACTTTTAACAGTGGTATTACATGTATATTCATTAATTTAGCGATGTTTATAAATTTATTATGCATAATATTGAGATTAATAAATATTCAATAAAATCATGATGTGTATTTCAAATATAAACATTAACAAAAGTGAAATCATAAATATATATATATATATATAACATACATATACCAATATCGGTATCAAATATTAACAAATTATTATGGACCATGTATAAATAGAAAATTATATAATATTTAAATATAGTATTTGATATTCTGTTACAAAATTAACATCGTAATAAATAATTTCGCGAGGTTATATAAATGTTATTATTATAATTAAAACGTATAGAATATTACAATATATACATACACATTATTTAAATAAAAAAGTTTATTAACATATTTGTCAGATATATAAATAATATATAAATATTGTAAGTAATTCAATGAAAAGGCATATCATAGTACACGACATACAATGTTGACATGCATAGTAGATTTGCATACACAAGGACAATAATACTTAGTGATTGTGACTCCATATCCATAGGGAGAGGAATCTGGCGAGATATGCATAGAGTACATGAGAGTGTGTTAGGGGGACGAGGAGGAGGAGGATAAAAGCATGATTACGTATACCGATTAGTAATAATGGTGACTTAAAACGTTCGCTAACAATAATGTATAATATAAAACGGAAAACAATGCCTAAAAGATATAAAAACGTGGACTGGAAATATATTACAGTAGATACATAATCAGTAGTAGTAATTGTGGTGGTAGTAGTAGTAGTAATAGTAGTAGTAGTAGTAGTAGTAGTAGTAGTAGTAGTAGTAGTAGTAGTAGTAGTAGTAGTAGTAGTAGTAGTAGTCAGGTAGTAGTAGTAGTAGTAGTAGTAGTAGTAGTAGTAGTAGTAGTAGTAGTAGTAGTAGTAGTAGTAATAGTAGTAGCCACAGTAGTAGTAGTAGTAGTAGTAGTAGTAGTAGTAGTAGTAGTAGTAGTAGTAGTCAGGTAGTAGTAGTAGTAGTAGTAGTAGTAGTAGTAGTAGTAGTAGTAGTAGTAGTAGTAGTAGTAGTAGTAGTAGTAGTAGTAGTAGTAGTCAGGTAGTAGTAGTAGTAGTAGTAGTAGTAGTAGTAGTAGTAGTAGTAGTAGTAGTAGTAGTAATAGTAGTAGCCACAGTAGTAGTAGTAGTAGTAGTAGTAGTAGTAGTAGTAGTAGTAGTAGTAGTAGTAGTAGTAGTAGTCAGGTAGTAGTAGTAGTAGTAGTAGTAGTAGTAGTAGTAGTAGTAGTAGTAGTAGTAGTAGTAGTAGTAGTAGTAGTAGTAGTAGTAGTAGTAGTAGTAGTAGTAGTAGTAGTAGTAGTAGTAGTAGTAGTAGTAGTAGTAGTAGTAGTAGTAGTAGTAGTAGTAGTAGTAGTAGTCAGGTAGTAGTAGTAGTAGTAGTAGTAGTAGTAGTAGTCAGGTAGTAGTAGTAGTAGTAGTAGTAGTAGTAGTAGTAGTAGTAGTAGTAGTAGTAGTAGTAGTAGTAGTAGTAGTAGTAGTAGAAGTAGTAGTAGTAGTCAGGTAGTAGTAGTAGTAGTAGTAGTAGTAGTAGTAGTAGTAGTAGTAGTCACCATGGCTCTCTCTCTCAGACCCTACTGGTCAGGCGAGGCGGGCAGCATGTGCGTACTGGACGCGCTGGTGGTGACGGCCATGTTGTTCAGATCGGAGACCATCTCCTCGCACTGTTCGATGGTGCGCGTCGACTGGATGTACTTGTGAGCGATGACGTGACGATAGAACGACACCCCGAACCACATGAACACGCACATCGCCGGCAGGATCATCGCCACGCACACCCAGCCCATCGTCTTGAACCGGATCTGAGCTAGGATGGCCACCTGGGGACGGGGTTGATACTAAGTCGTACGCGTGTGTGTGGGATATGTGTGTACGTATAGGAATGGAGGTATAGGTGTTAAGGATACTATAGGTGACACATGCGAGGAGTTTATGATTGTATAGGAATGCAGATATACATTAGACAATAGGTGTAGTGTAGGATTATGTACGTGTTGCGTACTAGGTGACAAGTATCGCCCCCTATTATTATTAGAATACAATGTTGTTCTCTCTATTTGTATTATTTATATTTTACATGCGTTGATCTCTACTATAGGCTACTAAATAACACGGAATATGTTCTACTGTATAGGAATGGAGGTATACGCATTAGCTACCTGGTGATACTTGTAAGGAAGGGCTTAGTAATTCTGTAATAGGGAGATACCATAGGAATACATGTAAGTATATATTAATATGTATAAACAGACATGTATTTAGGTAGTTAACGCTAGTTAATAGCACAGATAGCCTAGTCTAGTACTGTTACTAGAACACGAGCGAGGGTGATATCGCTAAGCTAGACTGATAGCTCTTAGTGGTTGCAGGTAAATCTAGTGCTACAGATAGGTTAATGCCGTGATCAGGCAGTACATGTCTCATTATAGACAACCTAGTATAAATAGATTATTAGTTATTGATCGTGTGAACGCGCGCACATCGATGAACACATACTTGTCAACGATTAACTATCAATATTATATTACAATAGTTAACTTACAATAGTTAACTTCCTATATTGACCGAGCGTAATGACATGAGTCCTACTATAACTGATTTAATATTAAATATGTGGCTTTCCAACTATTTAATGAAACCTTCTAGCCCCTATCACTTGGTTTTACGATAAACGAATCAAGCAAACGTTACAAACGAAGCAAATAGCTTTACATTCTTAGCTTTCATATCATATAGTATTGTTTATGTAATAATGTCCGCATTTATCGTTAGAAATATTGCAAATGTTTACTTTAGAATACGTAGATTTACTCGCATAACTACAGTACACTGCCCATACTGCGGTACTATAACTAGTACAGTACCCACCAGTACCTACTAGTACAGTACCTGTACGAGGAACAGCAGGATACCTATACCGGTACTACAGATCCAAGCCACCTCGATGTAGAAGTGCATCCGATCGTGAAGCTGCTCTGTACATCCCAGCTCCGGGTCCATCACCCTGTGTAGTGAGGGGTGGGGGGGTTGTAGTGAGGGTTGTAGTGGTGAGGGTGGTTGTGCTGGTGGTAGTACTGGTGTTAATAGTAGTTGTAGTAGCAGTAGTATATAGTCTGTATTCTCACACACATATAAATACATATACAATGCTAATAATCATTTATTAGATTCTTTATTATAATAAAACAAATTTTAATATTCACTAAATAACTCTTCAAAATCGCTCCTATTTCTGTTTTTGTCGCCATAACATATATATGTATATATCTACAGTATATATATATAAAATATATATACAGTAAAACCTCTCTATAAGAAACTATTTTTTTTCAGTAATTTTTTTCTTATAGAGAGGTTTTCTTATAAAGAGGTTTTTACTTTTCCAATGATTTTAAGAATTAATTTATAATTGAAAATGCATTATATAACCTATGGGTTATATATATATATATATATGTAATATATATTGTATTGTTTGCATTTAGACATGTTAATATATAATGAATACATAATGACATTTTATTAGATTTACATTAGCAATTATAAATATGAATCATTATTGATGAATATAATATAATGAATATTATAATAATCTATTATTTAACAATTAATTGTATACTATAATAACATTGATTAATTAATTTTAATAAATTTATGGATATTCAATAACAATTATTAATTCATTTTAATTCATTTCGAGCTATTTATGTAATATAAAATATTTGTAAGAAAAAAAAATATCTTATATACTAATTAATTTCTATAATTGTTATCATTATAAAATACTTCTATTTATATATAATTATTTATATTTTTATATAATAAGTTTCTTATAAAAAGGTTTTTTAATGTGGAAAAGGTTGAATTCCAACCAAATGTGTTAACAATTTTCTTATAAAGAGGTTTTTCTTATAAAGAGGTTTCTTATTAGATAGGTTTTACTGTATATATATATATATGCAATAAATATTGCAAACAACAATATGCATGCATATTGTTATTGTAATAGAAGTAATAATAGTAGATATAATGTAGAGTGGATACATTTTAACATACACTAATATATATAAATATATATATATATATATGTATATATATAATATACATGCATGTATACGTATTGTTATTTGTGGTTTTTTAATTGCATATAATATTTGCAGGTTGTTTAAATTCAAAATGCGTAATGTAAAAGATAATTATATGACTTGACATTTGAAGTTAAATATATAGATATATAATGAGCTACAAGAATGAGACATGGAATATTGTATTAGAGCAACTTTACAATATCTCTATTTCCTGGATGAATCACTGAATTGGTATTATCTAATTGGAATTTGTATATTTGATTGATGTGTTATTGAGAAACACACATATAGTATCATTCTTTTGTTATACAGGTAACAATGAATATACACAATTGTAATCCTATGGCCAGGTAAATAACAACATATCATTATTATGACAAGATAATGGCTCACACTTAAAGGAGTTTCTATATGAAGAAATACATCAGAAGTTGTATAATGTATTTTTATGGTTTTAAATATTATTATCATTTTATATCATATATACAAATTCTTCATAATAGTTTAAAAATTAATAAAAAAAACCTATAAAATTAGTATATTTTTTATGATAAATATATGAGAATAAAACAATTATTAAAAAATGAATATATTGCATATAAAATGATTTAAAACTAAAGTATTAATGAATGACTAAGGTTTAGTCGTCTAACTAATGGATTAACGCCTGACTAACCCTTGAGTAATGGTGGCCGAAGCTTCGATGTTGGGCAGGATACAGGTGCTGACCATCAAGGCTAGCAGATGTACGATGATCACTAGGGTGGTGACTATGCTGAAGGCGATCACCCAACCGGAGTTAGTCGACAGGTCGCTACTGTCGATCTCAACCATCGCCACCTGGGGGAGGAGAACGGCGACGCTAGCGTTAGCCAACGATAGTAGAATGCACGCGCCGTGTTACTATTATATTGCTATAATTGATATATTGAAATCGACGACTATATAAATATAATATTATAACTAAGTGTGTGTATACGACGAGAATAAAGCTCTGTTTACTAGAGTCGGTATACGTACGCCATCGTTTAATAGATTGTATTGAAGATTTCTATTTTAATATTAATTATGAAAAACTAATTACATATGAATACGCGTACATGAATTTTGTATAAATAGTTTATACGAATATAGTGATTCAGACGACGACGACGTATATTAATGAATAATACTATTTATTTATAATAATAACTAATTAAATAGTTTGCGTTTTTATGTATAAGGCTTTGATTTGTAATAGTTTGGCTTACGGTATTATTCATAGAATAAAGTAAACATGCATTATAAGAGTGTAAACTCCTTCTTAACTGTGTGGCATAACTGTAAATATGCCACACATGTCACATGTCACTACTAAGGGGTATAGCATTGTACTAGTGAGCTTTTTAATCGTTTCATAATGCATATACTCGTATAGTAACGCACGCATTATACACGATGTATATACTAATGACCTAATAGCTTGCATACGTATATCTCTATGATATGATGTATTAGCTTAACATGTTTGATGGATTTTAATATTTATCAAACGTGATTTGATATATTATTGATATAATTGTATTTTTATATTGTTTATATATTGTTTTATTGTATAGTTTGTAAATGATATATTATACATCAATATAATATATATATATATATATATATATATATATATATATATATATATAAATAATATGTATTACAAAATTATTAATAATAATTAATAATATTATTTTTATAGATGATTTATTATAATTATCTATTATAAAATGATTACATAAGAATTTAGTTAGGAGGTAGATGTTATTGTAAAGTATATTTTATATTCATATCTACTAAATATTGTCATTTTTGTATTTAACCTTGTCATTTATGTATTTTAAGGAAAGTATTTACTACATAGATATTATATATACATACATAAATATTAGCATTATAAAAAATGTAAATTTATATTTAGCCAGTGTGTAAAATACATATATTAGCACATATATATATATAAATGTTTATAAAGAGAGAGAGAGAGAAATAACCCATTTACATACTTCTACATAGTACATAATTACTCTCTTACTCATTATTACCCGGCCAATTATATAATATTTGCATAATTATCAATGGGCTCAAAGTAGTAAGCCCAATAGCTAGAACTCCTGGACACATTCCTAACGGGGGTTCGTAACGGGGTTAATGGAGGGTTCGTAACGGTGATCGCACACACAAGCATGCACGCGCGCACACACACGCATACCCAGAACACAGTGCAGCACTGGAACACTATAGTGTACTATAGTGCTATAGTGTTATAGCTTATTAGTCATTACTAATGACTCACTAGGAGTGTGACTCATTCAATAGGGGGGAAGTGTCGGTGCAGTCAAATAGAGTGATGTAGGTATAGGGGTATCTCGGTGTAGGTCTGGTGTTGATAATAGGTAACGAATAAGCCATTTGACCGATAACCCTATAAACATTGATAAAGTATGTATATATATATATATTATAATACTTGTTTTTAATAATTTGTTAATTATATTCCACTTATTACAATGTTAATATATCGGATAAGGATGATGATAATGCATGATATAAACATGATTAGTGATATGGAAGAGATGAGTACCAGCGAACTGGCATTATCATCGATGTCCTGTAGATAATGTTAACAGGTGATGGCACTGACTGGTTGTGACACTGAGGGAATTCATGTAGGTGATGAGTCATCATTATCTACCCGATGAGTGTGATACGATAGTGAAGGTGATTACATGTTATGTCCTAATACACGTATAACTTACCTATTCCTACACTTCCTATACAAACAATCATTATCTACATATACATATAAGGTATACCCTTGATGTACCTGCATCCATGATGTAACACCGATTAGAGCTGGATGAATGTCAAGACTATCTATTACCAGTTATATTTAACATTTTTGATATACCGCCCAAATAGGCCAGTCCTGAGCTAGCTGGTGCAATGATACACTCTATATATATATATATATGTGTGTGTGTGTATTTAATACACTGTATTATATTGTATAAGTTATGTATATGTGTGTGTATGTATATACATATATAAAACAGATTATTTTACGAAATATTCAGGAGAACACAGCTATGTCAACAACATATACAACACTAATATAAGTATTTTTACAACTATAACTGTGGTGAAGATAGGTATCGATAATAGAACTATATCTAGGTCAGTGTGTTACTGAAGGTTAATTTTTTATTTATGATGTAATAGCTATGAAAAAATCAATAAATTGTGGCTACTCTAAGCATTCATGAATATGTAACATAATATTTACTGGTTTTATAAAGCTAATATGCTATTTATATATATATATATATATATATAATAGTAGTAATTATATATATATATATATAACAATAGTAATTGAATACCTTACAATATCAATAAACAAACCATATTAAGCCGTCATGAATGCACTTCTCACTTACTTTCTATTAACTCCACGCATTGAAATACTAATCATACATAACATGCTTGTTAATAAAGGTGTTCATGTTCTATAATAGCTATGTTCGCAATTATAAGTTATTATAATATCATTTCCAAATAATTTGAATTTCTATCCCAAATACTATATTAATTAAATAGTTTACTTATGAAGGATATATATATATATGTGTATCACTAATCACAAATTAATAATTGTTGTATTATTTAACATAGAATATAGAATATATTTTTAATTTTGTTAATAATGATGGTATATGATATAATAAAATAGTAAATTTATAAGCAATATTTTATAAATGTTGCTTATATTATAGCACCAAGTTCATTATGAGTTGGTAGTTAGTCAGAATTTCTCATAGATAGATTTAATATAATTTAATAATATATTCAGATTATAGGCATATAAAAACTTTATAATGAAATAGTTGAAATATTAGATGAGAATGAGATCATTAATATAACATGACTTGCACTGATGCTGTCAGAGATAACATGTATATAAATACAATATTACAATGAGTTATATACTATATATTATTCTATATAAATTATCTTATTACATTATATATATATATATATATATATAATATTACTATTATGAATCAACAAAAGCAATACCACTTTATTAAAAATACTTTACAATTAAACCTAATTCATTAAATGCACACAGCATTATAACATTACATACAGTATTATGTGTTATATGCACAAATAACATGAGACTACCTGTACATCATTGTTACAAGTAGCTGGACATAAGGTGGAAAAAGCTTACTGATTACTAAGCTATTGACACCTGTCACTCATAACATTACACAATAGTTATTATTAAATATAGATGTTATACAATAGATGAAAGTGATCCCTACATTGTACATTGTTCATTTGTCTATTGTTATCACCTTTTTTTTCTTCTATTATATCTATTGTTATTGTTTACCTAATATCATAGAGCTAGAGAGAAATATAGTGGTATAATCAATGCCTAGCAGTGTAAGCCATTCTGGAAAGCGGAAATAAAAAATCAGCCATCTTACAGTGACCAAATATTATAATATAATATTCTTTTGATCATAACTTTTTTATTATTAATTATATCAAAAAAGTAAAATATGAAACTTATATTACTTTTTATCATAGGATAAAAATTTCCAATGGTATAAATAATTTTATTCTAGCTACAAAATAAAAATCAAATAGGTCAAATCCGCCATTTTACGGTGACCAAATTAGATTGACGCTTTCCGCATGTCAGATACCTTTTTAACTACTCTATTTCTCTCTAGCTTTATGCCTAGCATACTACAACCATATTAAGAATTCGTTAACTCTTTAATATATAAATAAATAAATTAAATAAAGTTTACAAACATGAATTCATAAATTTGTTGTGTTTTTTTTTATATATAACATTTATAAATTTTATATATAACAATAATTAGTATAAATTCTGTATAATTAGAATTATATAAATAAACAACCTCAATTCTATGTAATATATAGAAAATAATACATGTGTATATCTAAATATACATAACTAACTATTAAATATATATAATTTATATATATATATATATATTTGTAATAATGATTAATGAACACATAATTATTTGTGTTTCTATGACGACATTTTTTTCACTATACATCGTAATGGATTAATGTTCACGAATGAATAATATCCCTGCTTATTTAGAGTGCATATCAATATGTAACCAAAACTTATGTGATCTGGTGATTACTTTTAATAACTTATTTTGATAATAGCGCCTAGTGAGTGATAGATGTACTAATCATACTTCAGATGTGCATTTTATTTAATATTATTATTTATTATTAACATTGTTTATTGACTCAATAAAATGTAGATGTTTTGTATGAGTCATGATAGATGAAATCAAAAATCAAAGTTATAAATAATAAAAAAACAAATAAATTACTATGATGTTAAAAAGAATACCTATTTTAGACTTTTTAGACTTGTAAGACTCTTATCTTGGATACAATCATAAAACTATCACCTAGATAGCATTATTCATGTTGTATGAATACGGGTAATAAGAGATGAGGACAAAATGGAATAACTGAATACAAATTTGGGACAACAAATTAAATTATAGTATCATTGATAATAAAAAATAGCAACATTAATTGTATAGATACAAATTACACATATGGTAATATCAAAGATTTTCCGAAGGAAAGATATAACACTTACGCGAAATCGTGTAATTCGAATTTGTATACAAAATACCCCGGTGCCACCTATAGCGGGTTACTTTTAGGAACTATGCGTTGTTTATAATGTAAATTCGTATTTAACTATACACTTTTAAAATGTTAAATAATATGCTTTAAATTAATATTTATATGATGAAAACTAAGTGTTCATTACTAATATATAACAAATAAATATGATATTTATGTTTTACATGCTATAAGTATATATTTAGTGAGTAAAAGCTAATTTATATTGCATGTAATTTAATAGAGCAATGAAAACATTGTTGTATGCAAACAGAGCCGAAACTAAATCTATTTCAGTGATTTCGATACTACTGCTAGCAGCGGTTGGGTATATTACTAAATTACGTTGCATGCATAGGGAGTGTTATATCTTTGCTTCGCAAAATTCTTTGGTAATATGCTTCATATTCTATCCAATCGTAAAATGTCAATATTTAATATATATATATATATATATATATATATCTATAATCAAACATATCTATATATATTTATTTTGTTATAAACTAGCTATCATAATTCGTAAATATAGTGTGAATTTGTTATCACATAACATAATCAAATTCTTGTCTTTATCATTATTCGTCCATTATTATAGATTTTACTTGTATATTATTACTTTTTTAAAGAATATACAACACATATTTAAGGGGGGAAATATATACAACAATTAAATACAAATTTGTATTCAATTATATTAATTTCTTATATGTTCTTATCGTATTTGTAAATAATTGTCATGAACTTGATTTAGAAATACCATAACATCATATTTTATGACATATTATTTAAAATAAATAATTATCAATAATAAATTATAATTAATAATCCAGATGCATATTTGGTAAATAGTATTTTATAATATATTATAACTTATATATTAATAATTTTAATAATTCAAAAACTAAGTTATTTGTTTTTATGTATTTATATACTTATTGGAATAATCATTGTATCAGTTGATATCATAAACCATTACATAGCATGAATCAGATATAATAATTCCTTTATCTGTCGCACCTCATTTTATACATTAGTTTTTATAGTTTTATTTGAAATAATTCAAAATTATATTAGGGTTTATATTAGTTTTATACTTGTTTGCATATTTGTTCACGTTAGATGCATATTACTTAGGAGAATTATGTTGAATATAAATTAATGTGTAGAAAAAACCATTATATTTATCCTACTGATTACTATATATTTTAATAAATGAAGTATTGAATTAATATTTTAATAAATATAATTTAATATAATAATAAATAAATAATATATTAATAATATATCAAATATATAAATAATGTAATATAATCATAAATAAGTGATAGGATACAATCTTTATAGAAATATCAAATTGAAATTGACATATTGTATCCTTTATCATATACATTACATGAAATAAAAAAAATATATATAATAAAAAAAACTCTTTATTAGATTATAGCAGTATATTATATACTATATATCATCTGTGTAATTAATAAATAAATATTGAAATGAATTGAATAGTTTTACATACATATTATTGTAATGTAGCTATGTATTTCCTATGTAATAACATGTAAAAGCAATAGATGGCGTTTTCGTTGGTTCGGATTTGAATGTTGTGTTATCCCCATATCAATGTACACTTTTGTTTAGTTAACCATTAAGTGAACCATTAAGTGAATATTATATGGATTTATTATACATTAATAATACAAAATAATTATATCAAATAGTAGAATCTATTATATAAATTTGACTTAATATATATATATACATTCTAGAAACCAATATTCAGTAAAGTAAAATCATTTTATTATTGTTATTTTTAATTTAAAAAGTTCAATATTATATTCTATGATATCCAATTAAGTATATAATTTATTTTATACCACATGTATCTCATAATTATATATATCACAAAAAGCAAATTTATTCTTATCTATTAGTTATATTATAAGATATAACATTGAATAAATGTTAAAGTAACTGTATTCTTAGAATAATTCTAGGTATATATAATTATTACAGGTATATATATATATATATATATATATTACATAATGTAAATTAAAAATGCACTATATAAACTACTTGCATTTATTACATAAAATTCTCTAAATTCCATAGGGAATGCAATTTTAAATGAAATTATAATATGGATTCCGTTTTTGGCCTATGAATTAACTTAATAATTTATTAAGTGATGCTGATTATATAATTTAAATAATTGATATTATATTATTCTTAGCCAGGAATTCTTTCGATATACATGTTATATCTAGTGATCAAAGTAATGAAGTGCTCCATATATACTGTTAAACCTCTCTATAAGAAACTGAGTTTTTGTCAATGATTTTTTCTATAGATAGATAGTCCTTATAAAGTGGTTTTAATTTTCCAATGATTTTAATAATTGATTTATAATTGAAATTGCATTATATAACCTATATAGGCTATAGGTTCTATATATATAATATATAGTATATTTATTTATTTAAAAGTAGTATTCAAAAAAATAGTTTAGAAATATGATTTATTTAAATTAGTTTGTAATAATTGTTTGTTTTAAAATAATTATATGAACTAAGGTTAATTAATTAATTTTAATAAATTCAAATATAAAAATAACATTTATTAATTAATTTTAATAAATTTAATGATATACAATAACATTTATTAATTCATTTTAATTCAATTTGAGCTATATATGTGATTTAAAATATTTGTGAGAAATAAAATATCTTATATAATAAAAAATGGGTGCTGGTAAATGCGGGAAAAAACAATGCGGGACACATAAAGTGTTTACCGGACAGATTTAGGTAAATACGGGATATATTAGGCAAATGCGGGACAAATATATTATTTGTTAATTATTAAATTTATTTTAGTTTTTCGTATTATATACACATATTTGTTTTATATAAACATATTTGTTTGACTATTACAACTTATTACCACGTATTCTATTAATATTGATAACAAATTACATACTATATACTACGCGATAATACCGTATCGAAAATAGCATATATATTTTTTATTTTAATAATACTATTATATTTATAATATAAATTTTATAAATTTCATATACATATATAACAAATCGGTCACAAATAATATCTTATATACTCTTACTCAACAATAACAACAACAACTTTTAAATTAAACATTTTTAATTATTTAATTTTAACTTTATTACCTATAATCAAGCTAAGTCCAATATTTATTACCATTTACTACCACTAAACTACTTCTACCCCCGATTATGACTGACTCCATCCACACTGACTTCACATGCTCCTCATGTAACACTATCGCCACGTCACTCACGGAATGTGACCATTGCCGTAAGTGGCTTTGCCAATCATGTTCCAAACTCCCCAAATCTACCCTAAACAAAATGACTGCCCTCCAAAAATCTGGTTTCTACTGGTTTTGTACCAACTGTAGAACTGACTCTAGAACGTCCCAACGTAAGATACTATCCAATAGCTCCTCCCAAACCTCTCCCATGAGCTCACCTCCCATCTTTAACAATCATTCCCCTGTACCTGCACTACCACAACCCACTTTTTCTACATCTTCACCGCTCACCCCACCACCCAACCCTTCATCCCAAACTATATCAGAGTCCATACCCCAGTCACCCCACAACTCATCAACTGTTCCTACCATCCTTACTATCCCCACTCACCTATCCCCTGTTGCCACTAACCGATTACAATCCATCACTTCCATAGCTAAACCCCCCTCGTTTAATAACCTTCACCGCTCATGCATACCTCCCTTATCCCCCCCAAATCTGATAAAATTGCATGGAAAAGAATTAATAACCCCCCCAATACTCCACTTATTAACTTTCTTGTCGGTAAATTACCAACTTATTTTAGACCAGTCCCTAATCCATCTTCCACTACCAACCATTACTCACCTAACCACCCATCCCCCTTTTCTGTAGTTATTGAGCATATTAAACCATCCGAAAAATCTCTTGAATTTCTTCTAGAATTACTCACTTACATCAATATACCTACACATGCTCTAAAATCATATAATTTTTCTAATGCAACTGTTATTATTTTCTTTAATACACCAAGTCAGTGTTCCTACTTTTACTCCAAAATTCCATTCATCCGCAGTAACTCAATATACAATTACCTATACATTCGTGCTGAACGATCTATCACTGAGCGAACACATGGTAGAGTTCTTTTCCATGCAACAAAATCTAACCTAGCCCCATCTAATGTCAAATATACCTTCAATGACTACACTAACTCCTTTGAACTTCGTCATTTGACCAACTCCAAAATAGACTGGAATAAGAACCCAATTTATATATCAAATGACACATACAATACATGGTCTACATCTTACAATGCATATAGATTAAATACCAATTCACTGAATTCATCAATCAGTATTTCTCAGTCATCACATCAATCTTCACAATGACATTCAACCACTCCTATTCCACCATTATCTCAAACCAATCACCAATCTCCACTTTCACCTCTATCTGCACAACCTATAACATCTAGTGAATCACAACTATCACCATCAAACCTACTATCCTCATCACATATACCGTCATATATATCTTCATCACCAACATTATTACCCTCAACTAAACGTTTATCTTCTTCTCCATTACTAAAGGTAGCAACACTTAACGCTTGTTCCATTAGAAATAAAGTAGATATTATTTTAAATATATTTCATGATACTAAGATAGATATTTTATGTATAACAGAAACTTGGCTTTCTATCAAGGATCTACCCATAATTGCATCCCTTAATACCCCAACTACTAACTTTATTCGCCTACCACGCCCCGGCCCACACTATGGTGGCGGTGTCGGTGTACTATATTCAAATGCCTTGAAACTAATACAGTCAAGTGACTTATCACTTGATAATTCAGAATCCTTCTCATGTAGATTTCACCCTCCTAAATCACAACCACTTACAATTATAACAATTTATAGACCTCCTAATAACTCAATTCCTTACTTCATCGATGAAATTGACAACCTATTGTCTATGATCTCCACCAACAGTATACTACTTGGTGATTTCAATATACCAATTTTACCAAACTCACATAATTCAAATAAATTTATTAATATCATAAATTGTCATAATTTCTTACAACATGACAAGTCTTCCACACATTCATCTGGAAACATATTAGACCTAATTATATCTAACACATCTTCGAATATAATTTCTAATACTAATGTTCATAGTTTAATCACTTACTACCACCTTGTTAGCTGCTCCCTACATATCCCTAAACCAATCAGACCATCCAAGAAAGTTCACTACAGAAAATTAGATAATATAAATATTGCTAATTTTATAAATGACTTCAACATTTTGTACAACAATATAACAGATTCATCTCATATAGACAGCTTTGATAGTAACCTTAGTCTTGTCCTAGATAAACATACCCCTATTATCACTAAAACTTATACAGCTCGACATAATACATTATGGTTCAATAATTCGTTACACACAGCAAAACGCTCACTTAGAATTAAAGAAAGGAATTGGCGAAAATCCAAAAGCTCAAATGATTTAAATATTTTTAAACATTCACTTTCTAATTATAGAAAATTAATAAAAACTGCTAAAAATAAATATTACATAGATCAAATTAAATCAGCTGGATAAGATACTAAGAAATTATTTAGAATATCGTCAACACTACTAGGAAAACTGAAAAAACTAATACTGATGATAACTCCCCTTTAACTAATGCGACTAACTTTGACTCTTACTTTTACATAAAAACATCATCAATTGTAGATACTATCCCTCGACCCTGCATCCCACCAATATCAAGCCCAATATACTCATTTTCCACTTTTTCATTACCAACCATTATCAATATCAATAATATTTTATTAACAGTTAAATCTACATGTAAACTAGACCCAATTCCATTATGTTTATTACATTCTCTTTCATCCCTTCTTTCTCCATTCTACAAAAAAATTATCCATCGCTCACTAACTGCAGGTATCTTCCCATCCCACATGAAATATGCCCATGTAATTCCCATCCCTAAAAACCAGTCCATTGATAGGTCAACTCTTTCTAATTATCGTCCCATATCCAACCTTTCTTTCATATCTAAGACAATTGAAAGAATAATTTCTAAACAACTTAGAACATACATCAATAATAATAACATACAGCATAAATTACAAAGTGCTTATACAACGGACAAGAGCACTGAAACTTCATTACTCCATACTTTAAACAATATACTACTATTTCCAAAAAATACTCCCACCATACTGATTCTACTTGACTTGTCATCGGCTTTCGATACGTTAGACCATAATATTCTTATTCGAAGATTAGAGAACATTGGTATTAAAGATTCTGTCCTTAGTTGGTTTACATCCTACCTAATTAACAGATCCTTTTCTATATGTATAGATAACGCCATAACAGAACCCCGCCACACAACTCATGATGTACCCCAAGGTTCTGTTTTAGGTCCAATTCTCTTTAATATATATATTTCCCCTTTACTTTACTTACTTGACGAATACCCCGATATTCACTTTCACTCATATGCGGATGACTTACAGCTATACTGTAATTTACTTGACCCAATCAATAACATAAATACTATAAATAAATGCATTAATGACATTAATAAATGGCTTTCAAATAACTCCCTACTATTGAATAGCCTTAAAACTAAAGCTTTATTAATAAATACATCCCCAGGACATCATTCCATATCACCTATTATTATTAATAATCACATTATAGAATACTCTAACCTAGCTAAAAACCTCGGCCTCACACTTGACCAAAAGCTGTCTTATCTACCACATATAACTAATATATCGAAGTCCATTAATTACACCTTACATATGATCCGACTTATTAGACCTTCTATAACTACTGAACTTGCCAAACTACTAGTCACTTCCTTAATACTGCCCCGACTTGACTACTGTAAATCTACTTTAAATTCACTCCCAGCACATACTATCAAAATGCTCACTAAATTACAATATAGAGCCATCAGAACCATTTTCAGGATAAAAAAATACTCAAGACAACATATCACACCTTATATGAAATCCATTCACTGGCTACCCATCCCTTACCGCATACAATACAAATTACTCCTACTGACCCACCATGCCACCCATAATAATAAACCTGACTATCTTACTGAACTACTTACGGACTACAAGTCATCCCGACCACAACGAACAATACATAAATACAAACTAAATATACCAATAACTTTATCACTTAATACAAAACAGGAATCTTCTTTTTCTATAATATCACCTAAACTATGGAACTCCCTACCTCACTCAATTAGATCTATAGTTTCTGACCACACCTTTAAAGTCAAATTGAAAACACATCTATTTAATATAGCTTATAATAATTAATATACGATACACCGCCGAAAACTCATTACTGATGTTGATCGCAGTGTCTAAACAAATTGGTTACAAGGTTACAAGGTTACTCGATTTAAAATAACATATATAGTTATCAAAATAATAATATTTATATTTTAAAACTTTAAATATTATATTATCATAATATACATAATAAGTATTTATACTCCAATAAGATTTAGTTAACATATAGGTATTACTATATATATATATATATATATATATATATATATATATATAGTCTTACACATATACACATATACATCATACATACATACATGCATGCATGAATAAATAAATATACATACATATATACATACATAAATACATATATATATATATATATATATATAGACTTCATATTTAATTTAAATTCAAGTTTTTAGCTAGCTCAATAAGAATACTTGTTCATATTTGTTAGTTACATATGTATGTGTATTAGTTATCATATAAATAATCAATTATACACAACAATACAATAAATATGAACAATGTTTGTATACATATTTTTACACTATTCCATTGTATCATTATACGATTACATAATTCACTCTCGAATAAAGTCCACTTATTGTATTGATTGATTGATAATTTATTTAAGCAAATACATAGCCGAAAATATAATCGAAAGTATAAAGTATAAATATTTGCTAACGATAACATACGTTATAGAAATAAACAAAGAATAATACGAAATTAAAAAATTAAAGAAATTAAAACATTTTACAGTTACCGTAAAAATAAACGAAAAACAATCGAAAGTAGAAATGAATCATATAGTAAAAATAAACGAAAAATGATCAAAATAGAAATAAAAGATAGCGTAAAAATAATCGAAAATAGAAATAAAATATATTATTTTGTAAGTGGCATCGAAATATTCAATTTCTACTTTAACTTTATAGAATGCTTCTTATCTGTGTACCCTGTTATAGGGTATTTTTGTATTGTTTAATATTTATACTCGTCTACTTTTGATTGGCAACTTGACCTTTGTGTTATTTATATTTTCGATACAGACTTATTGCGAGTATATAATATGTAATTTATTATCAATATTTAATAGAATACGTGGTAATTCTTTGTAATAGTCGAACAAATATTTATATATATATAGTACTGATATGTGTATATGATACGACTAAACTAAAATATTATAAAATAATATTATATTTACTTGTCGTTTATAGTTTCCCGGATTTACTTGTATTCACAAAAATATATGATAGAAAATTATTAATTAATTTCTATAATAATTATAATTATAATAATTTTTATTTTACATATAATTATTTTTTATATTTTGTATACAACAAGTTTCTTATAAAGAGGTTTATCTTATATAAGATTTTCTTATAAGAGATTTTTTTTAATATTGAAAAGGTTGAATTCCAACCAAATGTCACATTTAATCATTACATTAATGTGTGACAAATTTTCTTATAAAGAGGTTTTTCTTATAGAAAGGTTTTACTGTATAAAATTATGGAATACATATTTAATAATTATATTATATATATATATATATATTATTATAATAATTATAAAGTTATCCATAACTGTTATGGAATACATATTTAATAAATTATTAAATAATTATAATTAGTATTTAATAATAATTATTATTATAATATTATAATATATAATTAATATATTATGTTTAACATATATAATAAAATGTTAATATAACTATATATTGAATTTTATTAGGTAATATATAATGGATATATAATATATAATCAGTATAATAATGGAATACATATTTAATAAATTATTAAATAATTATAATTAGTATTTAATAATAATTATTATTATAATATTATAATATATAATTAATATATTATGTTTAACATATATAATAAAATGTTAATATAACTATATATTGAATTTTATTAGGTAATATATAATTAATTACCATAGCAAATCCTGATAATAAAGCTGAAGTCCTACTGCTTGCTTTTAATTTTGCTCTGGCTAAATTTAAACGATGCCATGTAGCGGCATGTTTACTCTGATTCAGACTTAATTTCTGTAAATAAGATTCAGCTAAATACTTTGAGTAACTATCATTATTTCGCATTTTTAAATGCAACTCTATCTAATAATTTATAGTTAAAACAACTTATTTAAAATAAAAAAGTTATATATCTAAATTTTAATATTTACAAATTATATTGAATTCATAATCTTTGGGTGAATATAAAAGATAGTAGCTTTTATTTTATTCTATAATATTATTACATTGGTACCATAGATATAATAATAGATTTATAACTAATTAGTAATAACTCATTTTTAAGTAAATAATAATATATAATCCGATTCTCACCGTTATAAAATTAAAATATTATATAAATTAATACGATTAACATATTATAATAAATAAATAAAAGAAATGTAACACAAGAAATAATATTGTATTGTAAACAAAATTGTACAAATGTATTCGTTAGAACTTTATGATAATGACAGTAGACTCCTAGGAGCATAGCTATAACAACAATTTTATAGAAGGTCTTGAACCTACAGTGTAGGTTTATTTACCTGTATCCATACCCCATAGAATAGAATCATAATAACTACAATAACAAATACATGTAGGTAGTCTGCAGTCTGGAGTTGTTATTTGTTTCGAATCATACTCCCTAATTTAAAATATATTTAAATTTAAACCAAAGATTAATAAAATAATTATGCGTATAAAATAGAATATACACCCATAGTATAGGTCTATAACGAATATGCTTAAAAGAACAGATCGGTAGTAGTATGAATTTTCATATTTACTGTTACCATAAAATTCGCTAATCCTTTCTTTATAACTTTTAAAACATGTAAATTAATAGTAACTTTTATATTATACCTTACATTATTAGATTATACTAAGTAATCTTATAACAATAGCTATATATATATATATATATATATACAGTGCGCTCTCGATATACCGGCACCATCGGGAATGAGGAATTGTGCCGGTATATCGAGAGTGCCGGTATATCGATCTAGCAGAAAATAAAGAATATATGAATAAGAATATTAAATATTATGTTTATTATAATGGTATAAAATAAGTATAAACACGTATAAAATAGTATACAATATTATTATAAAGGTATGAAACGAATGCAAAATAAAATAAAATGAACTACTTTTAATTATTATAATGGTATAAATAGGTATAAACTCGTACAAGATGGTATAAAATATTATTATAATGGTATAAAACGAATGCTAAATAAAATAAACTATTTTGAATTATTTAAAAAAGATAAAGTAGTTTGCTTTTTATTATTAATACATAATATATCCAAACGTTTAGATAATAAATTTAATAAATGTATATCATTTGAATCTTTGGAGTAACATTCAAAGTATGCCGTTAGTGATTGACCCCTGTATTGCTTTCTCTGATGATGGTGGTGGATCAAATCCATCCTATTGTGTATCGTCGCTATCTTTATTATTATTTAATGAATCTATAATTTCAGTAATAGAATCTATTTCGAATATTTCAGAAATGTCATCATTAGGTCATATGTAATCATTACCTATAGATTGCGAGTATACTCGCAATTAGAACCGTTAGTAAAAAATAGTCTAGTTGTAAACAAATAGCAGTTAGAATAATTTATAACTTACCATATCGGTCGATCACTAACAATATATTTACAACTAGCAGGACTTCCTACTATCTCATGGGTTTTAAAAGGTCTTGCTACTAGCCTGATGAAAAAATTACAGTGGCTCACATATACATGCTATTAGTAATTTAACACATCTGAGTAAGATGATCTTACATACCACTGGTATGATACCAGCTTTGTACTCCTTCATACTTATCCGAACTAATATAACCAAATATACAAAAACGAAGTTTAAAAAGAAAATGTTATTTACATCGACTGTGAGCGACCCAATAAGATTCAATCACGATGGCTACTCTAGCGCCCTTCGTATATCTGGTCCAAATGAATAGATCAAGCTTATATATTATTCCCTGCATTTATCATCACGATTATCTTTAAATGTAATCTAGACTCAGATACGAAAGAGCGTTTGGTTATCATAATTTGTATATATATATATATATATATATATATATATATATACTTACATATATACATGCGTATATGTGTGTATGTGTGTGTGATTGAAAACCCTGAATCGTACATATGTGTAATATATACATATATATATATATATATATATATATATATATATATATATATATATATATATATATATATATATATATATATATGTATATATGTGTATGGGAAATATAATGTTTATCATTTTTAATATTATTAATTATAAATTATAAATAATAATTATAAATTATACCTATTTCATTTATTGTTTCTATTTAAAGTAGTTATATTGATATTTGTTTTATTTAGTATTTTTATAAAAAATATATATTTAATTATTATTTTATAAAATATTCCCATGGAAATATTCTATAGTTATTTAAAAAAATATAAATTTATACAATCATTTATAAATTTTTTTAATATATAGAATATATAGAATATATTATTTTGTTATTAATTTGGAATAAATGTAATATAATATTTTATGAAAATATAGATCATAATTTAAAATGAATTTAAAATTTGAAATTATATTTAAAATAGCTTATATCGAATTAAAAGAATATAATATAATATACATTAAATTTATAATTTTGTTCATAAATAATAAAATTATTTATAAAATATGCTTCATATCTAGATCCATCTTATATACTGATATTAGTAAATCAAAATCATTGGTTATTAATATCAATATTGAAATATAGATGGAGATGGGCATTTTATTCAATTGTTATAAATATTCTATTATTGTTATCAATTTTATATAAATTAATATTTACATTTATATATTTCTATATATCTATGTTTAAAGTTAATTTATTTTATAAAATAAAGAGTTATAAGTAATAATTACAAAATGGGAGAGCTAGCATCTGAGACGCGATCAAAGGTTATATTTTGAATGTTTATATAATTTATTTTTATTTTTATTTTTTCTCACGTAGAGCACGTATTCCTATTATGAGACCAATATTTAATTTGAAAGAGTTATCTATTTAAATTATTATAGGCATACAACTTACAACATACCATATAAAAAACTCATTTTTTGTTAGGCTATAATATATATTTTTTAATAAAAATCACAATTAAATAACGGATTTTTTAAATTGACAATTAAATTTAAGAATATTAAAAAAATAATAATTATCATAATGTTCATGAGTTTTTTATATATCCTACATAATATCAGTCATAATACATTATTTAAACACATTTCACATGTGATATATACGATTAATAAAACATTCGAAATATAGTATATTAGTTTTAATTTCACCTTAGTAATGTATTACAGTAAAATACAAGTTCAATTTTTTTAAATAATTTTACTGTAATACCAAGGTATGAAAGTTTATGTAAGTAGTTAGTTATGAGTTTTACCTGTATATAATAATACGGTGTTATAAAACTTCGTATTATAGATTATCAGTAAAATTGTATTAGATATTTATCTTTTAAAGATTCTTTATATAATTTATCTTATTTTAAAGCTTAAAGTTTAAAATTTAAACAAACTAATTTCTAAATTATGTGATATTAAGTGTTATAAATATAATTAGTATTATACATGTTATAATTATATATGTAGATTATGATTTTTATATATAATATACATTATTCTGAATTTATGATGCAATAATACTAATATTAATTATAAAATTAATAAATAATCATCTAAATATAATAAATATATTATGTACATTAGTTACAATTAATATTTATTGAGCTAGACTAAATACACATTATAATTTGTTGACCGAAATAGACAGTATTTATTAAATATATATTATAAATGAACTAATAAATTTGTATATATACTGTTATTCAATATGCCGTATTTATTTTTATATTATAACAAATAATTTATGTTATAGATACATTAATATATTGCTATGTATAATTTTGCTTAAGGGGATGTCACCTTGTTTTGGTGAAAACAAATGTTTATTTTAATTTTTTTTATTTCATTATTTGAAATGATCTGTGATTTGTTTTTTTAATATCTGTAAACAAATTATTGATGAAAAAAGTTTAGAAATAACATAAAAAGTGGTTTATATATATATTCATTATATATGATATATAATGTATTCGAATTCAAATGCTATTTTCTTCAGAATAATTATTTCGCACTAGGTATGTGTATATAAATGTAGGTATCACAAAAACTATTATATTTATTCTACTAATTTGTATTGCATTATATAAATGACATATATATGAATACTATTACGGGAGAAATTTTCTAAATTTGTTTGTGTATAATTGCAAAAAATAATAATTTCTATAAAAATTCCGTAAATTAAAAAATTAAAATGTGCGCATATATATATATATATATATATATATATATATATATATATATATTATATAATATATATTATAAGACGTTAAGTAATAGAATGTGTATACATTTAATGAATAGAATATAGACACAATTAGTTCAATTCAATGAATAGCATTCTGCGGGCCTAGTTTTGTGCAGACCCATTATTTGCTATCTCTATACATAGAGAGGCGGGCATCGTGTGACATCCCCTTAAATGCATTTAGAAATGTAATATAATTGTATGAAAATAAATAAATCTATATTATAACTTGAATGCATCCTATATTTCATAATCAACAGTAAGACGATGCAGAAGCTAGTAATCGAAAATAGATTATATAAATAGAAATCAAAGGTATTTAACAAATTATAAAGCTTGTAAAATAATAGCCAACAAAATGTGTAGATGGTTGAGTAGAGTGGATTAGTTTATTTATAAAAAAAGAATTAACGATATGCTATTTTTTTTAGAATATTGCACTTCTAAATAAATTATGAAAATAATTATTATTAAAGAATTTGTAATTAGGCTATTTATTTATTTATTATATATACTTATATTATATTATATAGAATAAGTTATTCTATTTATATATATATATATATATATATATACATATATATATATATATTGTTATATATATTTACAATATATTCATATTATAAAATACACTATAAAGTGCTATTTACATGATAAATCTATTCCATCAATTTCGCAGTAGAATTCTTAAGAATTATAGTTTTAAAATCCCTTAGCGGTATCAATTTTAGGATGTTCACATGATCAATCTATTCTTGAAATTTTCGCGGTAGAATACTTAAAATACATATATAAATTATATTTAATTCACTATATCACAAGTCTATATGATATACATTCAATATATATGCGTTAATTATATTGACTTATTGAAATATAATACAATATATTAATAAATATTATTTACAATTATTAACAATTTATATTACATAGGTATTATACATTGTTTAGAATTATGAAATAAAATAATATTAATTAAATATATAAATAATATTGTGATCGATATCGGGTAAGAAATTTAGGATCGGGATCGGGAAAGGATCGGGTAACGAATTGAGGATCGGGAAAAGTATCGCATAGGAGAATAAATAGAGGATAGGAATCGGGATCGGCGATCCAGGAAAAAAAGTATCGGTGCCCATCACTGTGTATAGTGAATGTTGGGAAGTGCAGCACTATTAGTGAGAAAGCCATTCATATATTATTCTAAAGTGCAAGATTTGAGTGCTAAATGCAGTTGAATTTGTGCTAATACATTAAATATTATATAAAGTGCAATTGCTATTTATATAAAATATGGATAGCCAATGAATGAGAAAGTTGCGATTAAATATAATAATTCCCAACACTATGTATAGTAGACCGGTTCGTACTTCTTTTTTTTTTCTCATAATTTTATAAACCTTCAAATCTATGACAATTATGTATGCTATGATGAATAAGTGTTTATAATTTTAGACCTATATCTTAAATAGTTTTATGTCACGACATATTTTTATTTTAACATTGAATACATATACAATTTAACATGGGGGAGATATAGAAATAAGTTTTAATCAATTTTTATAAAATTGAATGATTTTTTTAAGCCAACTATGGATATATCCTAGAAACATATATTACAAGTAGTATTAACAATACAAAATATTTTTCATAAAAATCTAGATGCCCAAATTTAAAAAATTGGGATTTAAAAATATTTTTTAAAAATCGTATTATTTAATATAAATCAATTATTACAATTTAATTTAAAAAATTAAAATATATAATTTATAGATATATATCACAACGACCTCTATAACACCTGCACAATGACCTCTCGACAGAGAACCACAGCGCGCAGGAAGTACAGTGAGGGGGTTGATGATGATGCTATTATCGAAGGCAGACGCACCTACTCCATAGACGAAAAGCTGTCGTCGGACAAGTTCAATCACACACTGAACATAGAGCTTCTAGCTAAAGGTTTCTATCAGTCACTCGAATGCTGTATATCTAGTCATTAGTCATGCACTACGACACATGTTTATTATAATTAGACCGGTACTAAATATTCATTCAACCATTTTTATATAGAATCTTTGTTAATATACGTTAATTTAATAATTTAATTTTAATGTATATAATTGTTGAGAATATATTATTCATATATAAATTATATATATATATATATATATATATAATATAATAATACTTGTAACAAATTATAGATGTCACATTGGAGCGTTTCCACAAGCATGGATTCGAAACTCCGATACTCATCAGAGATAAAACTGGACTCGGAATGAGGTATACATTATTACACAATGTCTTACACAATCACTGTATTACATAATATCACGCTCTATTCTGTTATTACTACCGACATTAAATATTTAAATTTTATATATCGAACATCTTACTTCAAATCAATTCATAATTATTGATCTAGTTAATAAAAATGAAATTTATCAGCCCAACCCCCTACTGATAACATCACTACTGATACTACCACTGTTTACCACCATATCATAATTACTCGTTCACTTCCTACAGAATACCTAGTCAGAACTTCACCATCAACGATGTCAAGAAGCTTGTAGGTTAGTCATTGAACTTAGAAGTAATACACACACACACATGTAATACACACACACCAGTAATACACACACACATGTAATGCACACACAAGTAATACACACACACACACACATGTAATAATAGGAAGTTCACGTAGATTATGTCATACCTATACATGTATACGCAGTGCTTACATTGTTAACTATATTAAGATCGTGGTATTTCATGCCAACACACACAGCAGTGAGAGAGCTCTATATCTATAGTGTACTGCTGATTAGCGCCAAGCTCAGGACTTGCCTCTATGGGATATATCACATATAGAAAATATAACATGTAATATATAGGCATGAAATGTGTTCCAGCTCTAATTGGTATCATATCAAGTAAGGAGGTATGTGTGAAGGGTGCACTGTATTTATATATCTATCTATCTATCTATATCTACGGTAGCCAATTGATGTACCAAAGGGGATAAAAAGAAAAACTATTATTGTTGTTGTTACTATAATCTAATATATCCCATCAATACATATTTATCCATGATATCTATCTATATTTAACCTCACCCCCTTTACACCCCTCTCTTACCCCCACCCCCACCCTACACCCAGGTTCGCGTCGCCTAATAGATGTAATGGACTGCGAGACTCAACAAGTGGAGGCCATGTCTATGAAGGAGTTCACAGCGTACTACCTATCCCCTCTCCACCAACGTCAACTGAACGTCCTCTCACTGGAGTTCTCTCAGACCCGGCTCTCTAACTACGTGGATCCCCCCGCTGTTGTGCGTTCAGTCGACTGGATCAACACTTCCTGGCCCGCCCACTTGCGCGACTTTCAAACCGACGGCACCAATCAGCTCGATTCTATGATGTATCCCAAAGTACAGAAGTTTGCACACCCTCTCTCTCTCGCTCGTAGCTTGTGTTGATAAACTTGATCATTGATGATCTGATGTTATACCTCTTATTAACCCTTTAAGATGCAACATCACTTATCGCCACATTTAGCCGATACATTATTTATAATCATTTCATTTATGTCGTATTAATCATATCGATTATAAACGAATATTATAACAACAACAGTAGGTGAATTGTTACAAATTATACAAATACGTATGATATCAGCCGCGAAACTTAATTAGTTCTCGTAAACTATTATCGTTAGTGCTGATCTAGTACAATATGCAACTGTATGGACACATGTCCTTAGTACTATGCATGGCTTACCGTTAGAAATGTTGCCCTACAGATATAATATCGCTGTGAATGGTGCCTAGAATTATCATTACTCTACACACACATGCATACATGCATACATACATATATCCTCGCGTAAGCTTGTAAATATAGACGAATACGCCAACACGAATATAAATATTCACTCACACATTCACCTTTGCGCTCTCATACATACATCTACGCGCGCTCATACATATATACCCACACACACACACACACACACAGGTATTGCCTGATGAGCGTGGGTGGTTGCTACACAGACTTCCACGTTGACATGGGAGGTACCTCCGTATGGTATCACATCTTACACGGGTCAAAGGTTAGCAATAGTCGTAACTGTTCTATCAGGTCGCGTAACTAACACATTGGTCAGCTTAATGCTCTCATTGCATAATAGATGTGTAACATAAGATACCTGTGATTCAATAATGATTATACATTAATGTAATAGATTAATTATGGATATATATCAGTTAGAATAGTAGTACATATACGGCTTATTTAGAAGTAAAAAATATTTAAATATTAAAGATTAAATATTGTTATTTATATTTATTATATTATATATGAAATAATTCTAATAAATTATTTTTATGATTTTAATAATTATTAATATTATTTTCAATATCTTTATATATACATATATATTGAATTAAACGTATACACATACCTTCACCCTATCGCTAACCTACCCCCCCCCACCACGTAGATATTCTGGCTGATCCCCCCTACCCCCGCTAACCTGAAGACCTATGAGAGGTGGACCCGATCAGGAACCCAAGACCACCACTTCCTAGGGGACCTCGTTGACAAGTGTCAGCGTATCGTGCTTGAGGCGGGCATGACTTTCTTTATACCTTCTGGTTAGTTACTGTAACTGAGTCTACCCCTCCCCTCCCCTTGATCATTGTATCACTTATAGTCATGCATTACTCATCTCTTAATACCTTCTGGTTAGCTACTACTACTGTTGTGTCTACCCCTCCCCTCGCCTTGATCATTGTATCACTCATGGTTGTCTGTAGATCACAGCTCTGATGATCGTTGCAGCCACTATCACATATAGATGTACTTACTTACTACTTGTAGCATTACTAAATTAGTTATTTCATATCATTAATTATTGCAAATTACATTAACATATGAATTATATAACGTTTATATATATATATATATATAAAGGTGAAAATATTTTGCATAGATTCTTTGAAATTAACAAATTAACACGCATATTACACATCACCCACAACATGCCTACACCTACACCTAACACTACTACTACTCTGACTATAGGATGGATACACGCAGTAAAGACTCCAGTGGATTCCCTAGTATTCGGGGGTAACTTCCTGCACAGCTATTCCATTGAGATGCAGTTGAACTGCTTCAACATTGAGAACTATACCAAGGTTTGTGACTAACTATTAGGTACCTACCACTAGCATAGATAGTAGATTATATCTGATGATAATGTTAAGCAAGGATTATGTAATAATATATAGCACATTGAAACGTTTATTTCCAATTCTTCTCATAAAGTTTTATAATATTTATAAGTTAAATATTAGAAGTTATATTATTAATTATTTAGAATTACGATATAATATTTAATAGTATACTAATTTATATGTATATTTTAACACATCTATATGTATTTGGTTTATATGTTTATATGAATATATAATAGTGATTTAATTTATTGATTATAATCTTACTTATATATATAAAATTCTATAATTTAATAAATATTATTATTTAGTTAAAGAAATTTATAAAAAAACATATATATAGATTATATTCTCTATAATATATTGTATATTACTAATTACAAAAATGGGAGACTATAAAATATGGCCACCGTTTGTTTTGATTAACAAATGCAGAGGTCAAATTTAAAATATTTAACATCTATTGCTATATAATTTAAAATTATAATAAATTTATATATATATATATATATATCATAATATATACTACATTTTCATTATTTATATTAGTTTATAATGTATACTAGTTTGTCAACTACCGAAACGAGTATTTTAAATGTGACCTCATAAATTGTAATGAAAACAAACAGGGGGGGGGGCTACATACAATCGATACAAACAATGAATAGTCACCTAGTGCCAAGTGTTAAAATAGATATCACCATTGATAATATAACACACTTTCTACCTTGCACCTAGTATGTTATTGGCATACATAACTCTACTAAAGATATGTACGAGGTAATAAAGCACTGATGATATTACCACTAATCAGTAAACACACTGTATAACTCCTCCCACTATCTTCTCAAGTATTAATAGAAGTCATGTCACTGTATAATGAGGGTCATTAAGCTTGTATCATCGGCTTATCAATCATACACTACCATTACATTGTGGAAGTATACAATGGAAGCAGCTTTATTGTGTAGATAATTCATCTTTATCTTATCTTTTGATAACAACTAAAAATAGGATGAATTATGATTTATTACTAAATAAAACACGAACTTGTGTATTCTAATTTTAGTTTTGTAAATATAAATAATTATTGTAAATTAAATGAATTATATAGTGAATACACACGCCAACATACACACATACATACACACATACACCACCACCACCACCACCACTCCAGGTACCACTGCGCTTCCGTTACCCATTCTTCAAGGCTATCCACTGGTACACTTTAGCCACCTACTTAAGCCGCTTGACCGGTACTCGTCCCGGCTCCGGTGGCTACAGCGTAGAGATTAAGAAGGAGCCCACCCCTACTACTAGCTCTTCATCTAAGTTTGTCCCTACTTGTTCACTTAACAATCACAACCTCCTCATCTCTATTCACTTCACAATGATATCACTTATTGAAAATGTATGATTAATTATTTAGATTTTTCCTAATATTTTATAAATTTGATTAGTTTTAATATGTGAAATATCATTTTATAGCTATAATGCTTTAAATACTAGATGCAGGCAAACTGTACACGAGTATTTCATATGGGTATATACCTATCACCCCCTCACCTCTCCTATTGCTGCACTCCACATAACAACATATCACCCCCACCTCTCCTATTGCTGCACTCTACATAACAACATATCACCCCCACCTCTCCTATTGCTGCACTCTACATAACAACATATCACCCCTACCTCTCCTATTGCTGCGCTCCACACAACAACATATCACCCCCCCCTACCTCTCCTATACACCATACAAGTACATGTCTAACGCTTATTCTCTCTCGACCAATCAGAACGTCCGCTGAGTCCCCCAACAACAACAAACAAGGCACAGTGAACGCTAACAACAATGGCCAGTATGGAAACATCTTTGAGAAGTTTCAGTCTATCAACGACCTTAGCGAGGACATACTTCCTGTCATCAAACTCAAGCGTATCATCAACACCACCATAGGTCAGTCAGCTGACCCCTGACCCCCGGTGTTGCTTATTAATAATAATAGTATTTATTAGAGGATTATAGTTTGTTATCTGTTCATTTTCTAGTTTATAATAGTAATATGTTTTTCTTCCTTAAGGGTATATCCCACTACCAGTGTTTCCGGAAATAATGTCCAACAATTTTGCAAGTTAACTACAATTGTAGTGGGATACCCCCTTACTTTACGGTAACTTGCCGGAAATATAGTTTACTTTAAAGGATTAGGTATCCTGTATAAAGGTATCCCACTACAACTTTAAAGGACTTCAAAATAATATTTTCTGTTTTTATCACCCATTAAAATGGTACATCAATCACCCCCCCTCCCTCTCCTCTATTGTGGCCCCCCTCCTCTACTGTGGCTCCCCCTCATAACTTGTCTCACACGCCCACATTCTCTCTCCACCAATCAGAACGTGTTGTTATAACATACACAACCTACTAGCTAGAATCTCGTGTATCTAGTAGTAATCTTATATACATCATCAATTATTATTATATATATATTCCATTTCCTAGTATTTTTTATTGTTTCTCATAACTTTGATTATTATATCAATAAACTATATGTTTATAATGAATGCCTCATGTGATATAACACACACTAAACATAGGTCTATATCTCTGTATACCCATATATGAGATATACCTATACCTGGTAATGAGGCTAACTTAATCAGCTTACATTGCTCGAGGTAATACATGGAGTGTGTTTATTCTCTCATTCACGCTATGTAAATCTATTGATATCGCTTTCTTTAAAGTAATGTTCTCTAATTTTGTATTTTTAATAATTTTTATAGAATCCTAATATATCGATTACAATGTTTAATACAGAAACATATATAAACACACAGTATATGTATGATATCTATATAATTTTAATTGATAAACATTTTTATTTAATAAATAAATTATAATTCTAACCTAATATATACGTTATATACTGTATTAGTTAAATTGTAATATTTAAATTGTTGATGTCTATTCGTAGTAGCGCAACAAGCCTACCCAATAGTCAACTGCCTACATACCCCCCTCCATCCATCACACAAACTCATGATTACATAACCACTCCGATGCCACGTAGATTGCGACGACAAAGGTGATGTGAAGTGGATAAACCTGTCTCAAACGGAACTGAAAGGGCTGTCCATGATTGTGGCGTGGTTGCGCAGTATGCCCCCAGCCCAACGAAAGGCACCCGCTGAACTAGCCATGGACACTGACACTCTGCTCGATAACATCACGGTACGTACACCGGCGACATCTAGTGACGATCTCTATGGTAGAGATGTCGGGGATTATATATAATCATATTTAAATTGAGTATTTTTTTAAATTCTGAACATTTAAAATAAAATGTAAAAATATGGATATTTATTGAATTTTTGTTGTATTTTTTTCAAAAAAAACATGAAAAAACAGTAACAAATATGTTACTTATTTGTGTGTATTATTCCCTTAGGCCACTATAAACTAGATTATGTCTATTACAATATTGAATATATCATGTACAAATTATATTTCCAAACTTTTATTTTTTGTAATGTAAAAATTCCCATTCACATCATAGTTCACAAAGGGATTTCTGAACAATGTTAAAGAAATTACCCTGAAGGGTGTGCAATATTAATGTGAGACACAAATTTTAAGTATAATAATATAGTATAGCAACATGTTATGAACATCTGGTAGTAGTGTATGTACCAGTTCATCTGTCTATATGGTCATATGTTTATACACACTACTTGATCTATTATCCTCAAGTTGAACACATACCTCTATTCACTAGTAGCACATTAAGCTGATTTACAAACTGATGCCCTCACTTTACACAGAACATGCTGATTGAACATGGACAGGATGTTGTTATAGACAGCACTGTTGCCCTATTGGCCAGTGACGGTATCCAGGTTTACTACTATTATGTGTATATTATAGTGGTAGCTAGTATAGTATTATTTGTACATTTATCTAAAATTATGATATTATTCAATAAGTATTACATATGCAACATTACTTGTGATAACATTAAAAGTAATTCTAGTAGTAGTCGTATATATCTAGATATTTTTTAACGAACTTTTATTGAATTTTAAATATTAAAATAATATCTCTAATTTAATTATTACATTGGCCAGTATTGATATAGAATACAGTGCATATTCAGTGCTTTACTAGTTGAATATGTCACTGTTAACTCGTGGTATTAATACATACGCTAATCACGTTGACAGAAGCTGAACATGACCTGTACAACTAAACTACAGAAGAGAGTTCGCAAGTACTCCACTGATCAATCTAAGAAGGTTTCATTATTAGTGTAATGCTTATAGTTCTTGAGGACAACATCTATTTTACATTATGATATTAAAATATATGAAAATTAATATTTTTAATTATGTTAAACTTCTTTGTATACTTTAATTATAACCTTTAATAAGCAAAATAAATAAATTTCAATTAAATAACATACAATATTATTTGTAATCAGTTACAAATAATATATTAACATTTTTATATTTAATACATTGTTTTTAATACATTTCAAATATTTATTTAAAGTTTTAAATAATAAACATAATTTAATTTATATATGATTAAATGTTAAATCACAGGTGACATTTTGTCAAATATAATAAAAGGGCTAAATAATTTATGTAGATATTATATTTTCATATATATTATATTAATATAATAAAATAATATAGTAGATTTATATAAACTATAAAATATATGAAACAATTATACTATACACAATTATTCAATTTATTTAATTAATTTAAAATTCGTATTACATAATATTATAATTAATATTGTTTCATACATTTTCTATGTATTTTTTAAATATATGAATAAATATTATATATATGTATATGAACAATTAAATTTTTCCCATATGCATCATTTTTATAAATATAATCCATAGAAAAAATAATTTAGTAATTTTATTCTTGATGTATATTGATTGAATCATTATTATCAAACACATTCTTCCCTAATTTAACATATACATTTTTTATAATAAATAATTGTATTATGAATTATTTTGAATTGTATCTTTAAATATACATATAGATATATGTTTGAGGCTGTGCATAATCAGCATCATCATCTCTATACCTCCTCTATAACCCTACCACCTCTACCACCTCTATCATCACTATTACAACCTATGCTCTAACCTTCACAACCTCTATATTAACCCCAATATCTCTATCACTACTAGCATACAATAGCTCCCTATCATACCAGTAATACTACCCTACCCTCATCAGAATCACTACCATCACGAACCCTATATCAACCTCTACTTCCAAAAGTACAACTATAACCCACTGCGCTAACACTAATCTGTACCATATCCTACCATCACCACCCCTACCCCTTCTCCTATGACCCTCATACTATCACCACCGCTATAACCCCCACCCTTATAACCCCCACCCTTACAACCACCGCTTTAACCCCACCCTTACAACCACCACTATAACCCCCACCCTTACCCCCAACCCCACCCCTAGACGAAGAGAAACCGTCTATACGACACAGGCCTCCGTCGTATCCGCTGCAAGACTTGTGAGCCCTGCACACGTCTTGACTGTACGGAGTGTAAGTTCTGTAAGGACATGAAGAAGCACGGGGGCTCCGGTACAATGAAACAGAGCTGTCTCTCTAGACAGTGTATCATGGTCAGTTGTAGTAGTAGCCACTGTATTGACCACTCCTATCTAGCTGTGTGCAGGCTAGGTGACCTTATGACTAAACTGAACAATAAATATTAGGCATATATATATATATATATATATATATATAATGAAATTAGAATTCACCACTGGTATATTATAGATTCATATAAATATATATATATTCAATAGTCTGTACATACTAAACCTTAGTTTTATATGCACTCTATATCATTATCAGCTATTAAATTAATTTATCTATGGTATTCAATTATATTTTATTTAAACTATATATATTATTAACTCTTTAGGTCCCAGCAATTTTAAATAACTATGCATTCAATACCCAGAGATTATGTATATTTAAAAAAAATATACGCATGTTTTTAATAAACGAAAATGTGTACTCATACATTACTATTTGTCTATTACAAGTGATATTTATTTTTATTAGTATATAATATATTATATTAATAGAAAGAAAAAAATCAAAAATAATCATTATTCATAATATTATATTCAATTAATTATAATAATTATAAAAAAAAATTATTAAAAATAAATATGAAATTAAAATTAAAAATAATATATAAAATATTCGTATTTATATATAAATATATATTGATAAAATATTTACTATATATTATTCAACATGATAATTAAAAAAAATTATAACTTAATTAATTATTGAATAAAATAAGGATAATTACCTAAAGACAATATTTGTACTTTTTTCTAATTTTTAATTTTATTTAAGAATGTATTCAAGGTTAACTATCATAATTAAATAATCATTTTCTTTCATTGCATGTTAAGTTATTTTGTTTTGGTATATATTTTTATAAATTATGTAATTTAAAATTCATAAAAATAATAATTATTGAATATTTTATAACTGTTTATATATAGAAAATTATTATAAATTATTTAAATTGTGTATTATTATGTAATAAAGATGTATTCAAGATCAAATATCATTGTTAAATAATTATTTTCTTTCATAATAAGTTTTTATATTTTAGAAAGGTATGTATTTATATAAATTATGTAATTAAAAATTCATAAAAAAAATAATTATTGAATATTATAGAACCTTATATGTAGACATTTATAAAATTGTGTATTATATTTACATGAATATTTTTTCAACTTACAATATTTCATGTAATATATATTTTATTTTAATAAAAGTTAACTTATTATTTACACATATACATATTTATAATTATTATTCTATACTGTAATACTAATTTTCACTTATATAAAATTTAATTTGTATTTATATTTAAGTATAATGTATTATTTTATTTAAATTATATAAAAAAATAACAGTGCAGATAAATATTTATAATATATAGAATTTAAATAAAATTAAGAATACATAATTATTTACAATAAATCATAATTGATAAATATACAATTATTTAGAATGGTATTCTACAAAACAATCTTCTCTAGACCTTCCCCTAAGTCCACTTCATCAGCTACGTTCGCCTTCTCCCAGGCTATCAAATACTTCATCTACTTATTCACTTTCACCGAATCCATCAACATAGTCGATACTGACTTGAACATAATCCTGTGATATTAGAAATATATAATTAGTATATAGTAATATATAGGTCAAATATAATATTCTATTTGATATATAATACTATATTATTTATAGTTACTTATCACCTTTAAGACTCACATGTAAGTCCTATCAACATAAGCGTAGAGTTCAAATATGTCATACCTCATCTACAATACCATAATATATATAATATATATATATATATATATATATTTATCAAATGCATGTAGATTTGTATATTTTCTAATGATATTATCTGAAACATGTATAACTAAAGTCATACCATATAAATAATCAATTTTCATCTATGTAGAGGATTCAAAAATAGTAATTCGCCTGATTCTTCAGAAAAAAGAAAATGGAATTATAATATATAATTAATTGTAATATTAAATTAATTGTATATTGTATATAGTGTATTAAGTTAAATTAAATTAGTTAATATATTCTATAATTACTATATAAAAATTAATGATTATAATGAATGAAATTAACATGGAATCAAACAAATTACATATAATATGATTTTGTTGCTAGTGAAATTAACAATATTGTAATTAATACAATTTAAAATATAAAATAGAATTATAATATTTATAATGTATATAGTTATATTAAATTAGATAATATATTATATAATTACAATATAAAATTAAAGATTATAATGAATGAAATACATGAGGAATCAAACATATTACATAATATATGATTTTGATGCTAGTCAAATTTACAATATTTTGATTATTACAATATTTTGATTATTACAATTTTTAAATATAAAATAGAATTATAATATTTAGTGTGTATAATTATATTAAATTAGTTAATATATTATATAATTACTTTATACAAATTAATGATTATATTGAATGAAATACATGAGGAATAAAAACACATTATATAGATATTTATACTAAGAAAATTTACAATATTTGTATTATAAAATTAAGTATATTATTGACTCAACTACTGTATTGAGTGTATATATCATATCATATATATAATATATATTAAAATTAGTTCAAATATTCTATAATTAATATATAATAATTATAAAAATTTGATATTCGAAGCGTGGAATTATTATAAGTATAATGAATGAAATTCACTAAAATTAAATAAAATACATAGATTTTTATGATTTATGTTGCTAAGGAAATGTATAATATTATAATATAATAATATATAATGTATATAATGATAATTATAAAATGTTCATTATTTATATTTTTAATTGTTATGATGATATTATAAACAAATTAAATATACAATAATTAAATATTAACTATTATATATATATATAAATATAGATGATAAATACAACTAGTATTGAAAATTATAAATCAAAATTAAATATATTTTTATAAAATTAATATGACAAATATTGTATAATACATTTGTTTATAAATATATATATAATGTATGAGTATAATATATCATGTTATATATATAAATATGAATAAATATAAACCTCATTATATTAACTTGCATCGGAAGCATTATCAGACTCGCCTGTACTTGAATGTAGAACTAAGTTCAAAGCATCATCAACATTTACATATTATTCAGCCATTTTGTTAAATTTAAATAAATAATGCTATAAATCACATGACACTTCACAATATAGCATTGTGACCTATAGTTCGGTTAATTTAATAATTACTACGCGAGTTTTATTCAAATAATACAGAAAAAATTATTAATCAACGTTATTTTATTAAATTGTTATAACATAATGTATTTTTGTTATATTTAATTTATAAATATACATAATTTTAATTTTGTTGTTGATTTAAATGCGTTTTATGTTAGGAACTCTTTATTTTATCAATGTTTACGTTATATTTAAAATAAACATTGGAATGTTGTTATTATTATAACGATTATAACCAGTTAATACACGATATTGATGATATAAAATTTGCATTTATAATTTATTAATTTATTTATTTAATAATAATAATATATTTTTAAAATAAACACTATATACACTTGTATTATATGAAAATTCTCAAAAACTAAAATATAAAGATACTTTTTTTTAAATTCTATGATAAAGAAAACATATTACTATATATTTTTGGATTTTCATTTATATAAATCGAGTGCTGAATTATTGAATTATATGTGTTAATATGTGTTAATAAATTATGAGACGGTCCAAGACGCCTGGGTTTTTTTAAATCAAGACGGTCCCGGACGCCTGGGACTCAAATAGTTAATAGTAACATATATATATATATATATATTAACTATCATTAATGACGTTAACAGCCTCATCTTCCCCGTACTGCAAGATGTAACCTGTGTGATGGAGATAGAGATTCTGACACTAATGTGGTTGAGGAATTCTATGTTCCTGAGAATAAAACTACAGTTAGTGGCACTAGTATCAGTAGTAGTAGTAGTAGTAGTAGTAGTAGTAGTAGTAGTAGTAGTAGTAGTAGTAGTAGTAGTAGTAGTAGTAGTAGTAGTAGTAGTAGTAGTAGTAGTAGTAGTAGTAGTAGTAGTAGTAGTAGTAGTAGTAGTAGTAGTAGTAATAGTAGTAGTAGTAGTAGTAGTAGTAGTAGTAGTAGTAGTAGTAGTAGTAGTAGTAGTAGTATCAGTAGAAGTAGTATCAGTAGTAGTAGTATCAGTAGTAGTAGTATCAGTAGTAGTAGTATCAGTAGTAGTAGTAGTAGTAGGGGTAGTAGGAGTAATGGTAGGAGTATATATATTGGAGAAATAGCAATGATAATTACATTATTGCAGATAATATCATTGATTAATCAGTGGGTTTTATTGGTATCAATGTATGACATATAATACATATATTCGATGCAATCGAGTGAACAATTATGTAATCTTGTATTGTACGATGACCTTATGAACCCTGAATGTTTACTAGTGGTCAATGTATGAATAGATCAGTAGGATCCGATCGACCAGAGGTTGTGTAATATAGTATTTACCCCGTACACAGATCATGGAATGTGCTAAATGTGGTGAGATGGTGCATCCATCTTGTTTCCTATTGAAGTTGAATCACCTGTACCCACTGAGTTTGGCAGTCGTCAATGAGGATGTAGCCAGTACCTGGGACTGTGCTAGATGTGTACAATGTTGGTATCTACCCTAACCCTTACTTACCCTACTTACCCTAACCCTTACCCCCCCCACAATCTTAATCATTGAATTCATTATAGAATTATAAAAAATAAATATATAATACTAAACAAGTAATGGAATTAACAATAAGTCTGCTGTCAGTACATAATCACTGTATGATAATGAGCTTATGTCTAAACAGAGAATTGTATATATTATTAGTAATACCATAAATATATTGCATAATGATTCAATAGCCTATGTTAATACCAATGGAAAGTGGTAGATATTAATACTTGTGATGCCAGCATGATCATATCATCAATATAGGTAATATCTAATTCATCACAGATATTTAATACATCACTAAATAAAGAGTGTATTATGTCAATAAAATGGGGTTTGTTTACCTGTTATTCACTTCCTTCTAAGTGTCTAATCTAGCATCATCTTGTATTAACTATTATACACTATTTACATTATGCTATGGTAATTATGTGATTAATATATCTCAACAAATTAGTTAATTTAATTGAATTTATTTTCATTTTACTCCATATTATTAAAAATTTCTCATCATATTTTGATTATCTTTTCATCTAAACTTTTTAATTTACAAATACGGTTATTTATCTATTATTATAAATCAACATTAACATCTACAATACATGCGTGGAGTATTAGCAGTAACTGTGAGAATTGCTATCACCTGTATAGGTATAATGATAGCATTGTGTTCTGGTACAAGTGGTGGCAGCACTAGTACCAGGACTGTGTATATACTGTGCCGGCAGGGATCCACTAACCATGGAATTTGTTATGTTTTCATATTAAATAGTAGATATTTCTTAGGTTTTTGATATATCTAATTTTAATCTAATATGATTTATTTTACGTATTGTATGAATCATTAACATATAACATTACAATTAGAACAATTGTAACTTTTTATAACAAATTATTTATTAAAATAAATAACTCTAAATATATATAATAGTCTATAATAAGTCATAAATAGTATATAATGCATTAATTCATTGACGTAGTATCGAGAACCACAGCCTAGTATTGTTCACCTATCCACACGTACCACATCCACACAGTAACGATGAGCAAGTCTGAACCTGGTCAGGAACATCTCGCTGAGGTCAGATCTGAAGAGGACGACCAGGTAACTAAGAGGAAACACCCCAAACTGATGTCACCCCTCAAAGAGGAGGAGGAGGAGGATTACGAGGAGGGGGAGGATGACATGCCCCTTAAGGGGGAGGAGCCTAGTGAACCGTGTGACTCTGACTCTCCCACAACCGGCACCACTGCTACTGTAGATCAACCGCTATCTGTGACCTCTTGTATAGATAGCGACACCTCTGATTCTATCTCTGTGCTTAAAGTTAGCACCACCACCACGCCCCCTATTGATCGCTTCTGATAACGCGTAATATAGATACATTTATACCACAGACATTTATACCACTTTTCATATAGTTATTTATTTTAATATTGAATAATATTGAATAAACATTTTTAATTTGTGATTTAAATATTTATTTTAAATATATTAAATTATAACTAGGTGAATATCTTTCTGTATCAGCAATTATCTGATAAAATAATTATCTATAGATCAATTGAATATTATTAACATGATATTTATATAGTCAAAGAAGATAGAAAATTACAATAACAGACCAATTCTATCAAGTTTTATAAAGGTAATCTATTTTATTACTACTACTATTTAGTGATCGAAATGAACCCATCTATTGATGTTTCAAGCTTCATATTAAAAATGTCTATAGCCCATAGTTTGTTTAACATGCAATTTAGACAATAATACACAATTTCGAACCTGCTTCATAAATAAATGGAAAAGTTTGAACTTGCTTCAAAGCTTCAATAAGAAGAGTGAAGCATTACTGTAGGTTTCGAAGTATCATATCATAATTAGAGACCACTAATTTAATGATTTTTAGCACGACACTTATTTTTAATAAAAATAAAGGGACATTTTTTTTTAAATATCTAAACATGTATAAAGTTTCTGCATCGATAATAATACATCTGTGATATATAGGATATATATATAAAATATATATAAAATATATATATATAATAGGATATTACATATCTATATATTATATATATATTCACGATAGTATTTTATAATAGGGTTCATTATAAACTGGGCTTAGTTTGGTCTGGGAATATAATTTTTAAAATTGCGACCATCAATTCGGTTTCAAATTAGGGATAATTTAGTTCCTAGTGCTTGGTCGGGTTCATTTCACTACTTGATATTACTATTACTAATTCTATTATTGCTACTTGTACTTCATTTCTAAAACTACTACAACTACTACTACAACTACTACTACAACTACTACTACAACTACTACTACCTCTACTACTTCCTCTACTCTTACACAGAAATGCTCTATCATTAATGACACAACTGTCTCTATTTCAAGTCGTAGGGGAAAACTCAATCCGCCGGATCGATTGAACCTCTAGAGGTCAAAAGTCAACGACCTCTATCGCCGTCGCTGCCGTGACCTCTACTGCTGCTACTGTCACATTAATATCACATTAATATGATCATTAAAGCTGCATAAAGTAGGCCTGAGTCCACTTCAGCTATCGTCATTAATGAATCATCATGAATCATTATTATAATCATAACTATCATCTTCATTAGTGAATTACTTCATTTTTATATTCCCTAGGTAACCTTATTTAACTAATGTATTGATCTAACGTGTATAGATCTTACAGGTGTGTGCATGCTGATTGAGACACGCATGAACACACACACACACACACTCATCTCCGGGTTTCTTTTACTATCATCATATTTATCGTAATTAGGTCGCCCTATTTTATCTAATAAACATTTTATATCATCATCGTACAATGCTCTCTATATTGAATACATGTCGCGTACACATCCACATCGTGTACCCATATCTATGCGCACATAACCATATGTATCCGCATGACTTCATGAATATATGTATTCACTTACAATTAATATGCTTAAATTTATGAACTCCAAATGAAATGAATTATCTCGGAATTCTTAATTAGTATATCAGTAAATGTAAGGATATGATTGTAATTTGAATTCATATATATTTATATATATATATATAGGCTGGGAACGGTATTTATGATTATCATATAGTGCAATTATTTATATTCGAGTTTTGTGTACATTTGTTAAGATCAAACCATCCTGAGATAAGATGTATAAATGTACAGAATTGGTTAATATTAATTGTATCAAACAATAATAGTATAGGATAAGATAAAACAGTTAGTAGATTGGTTGTAGATGCAATGTAGTTATAATTAAATCTAATGAATTATTTTAGAAATGTTATTAAATTTTAAATCATTAATGTTTTGATAAAACAATATATTTAAACTTTTGTTAATATAAGTTTTATTTATATCTAAATATGATATTAAATTATATATCTATACTGTTTAAATAACGTGATATAATAAATATTACTATTTTTTTAAAACTAATTAATTGAAAATTAGTTAAAATTAATAGTGAAAAATTAATTAAGATTTATTATTGATTGACTCAATTATTTTTCTATAATTTTGATTTTAATGATAATTGGTAATTAATGTAATTAAATATAAAACTTATAATTTGGAGAAAATAAGTATCTATAAATAATGATTAACTTAAAGTTAGTATTTATATTAGTAAATAAAATTAAATTCTTTATTTAAAATATACATGTTTTCCGCAATTCATCTAATATTTAATTATTAATGTCAAATTATGTTTTATTACGCTATTAAATTATAATGTAAGATTACTACGCTTATAGCCTTAATATGCTCATACCATATTGTGTGATATATCTCCATTTAACCATCTAGTCTGTGTGTGTGTGCGAATATTCTTAATGGGGAGACTCCAGTTCATCTAAACAATGCTATTTTAGCTCTAACCAATGGAGATAATTACTTAATTTTGTTGTATTCAACAGATACTTTATCCATCATATATGATCTGTCTATATAAATTTAGTTAATTTAAAATGGTGTAAAAAAATAGTCTCAATTAGTTGAATATTTATTTTGTTCATTAAAATGCAAGTTTATCATAATTTATTTAATTAATATAAAATATAATAATAGATCCAACAGGATTCATATAGAAGTATATGTTATGCATTTACAGTAAAAATTTCAGATAACAATATTAAAAATCAAAAAGTAGTAAGCAATTTGTGGTTACCACTTGAAAAAGTAAAAACTTGAGAAAATGACGTTCAATGTTTAATATATAAAATTTAAGTAAATATAATACATACAATTTCCTATCAATTATTATATAGATTACATTCATAACACACTTTATACTGATAAATACACACAAATAATTTGAGAAATTTTACAAATTTATAAATAAGATATTAAACAGAAAATATGTAATAAAATGTTGTTAAATTATATTAATATTAATCGTATTTTATCTTGCACCATTAATATGGAAACATTTAATTGGCTTACACCAGTGCTGTAAATTAATTTTGTATAAATAAATGTTATTATTTCCATAGGTTGTTAATTTATTTTTTTATTATTTTTAGTTTTTTTAATAAGTTTTATCTAATATCTACATCGATGCTTTGGGAGACTGAGACTGATGTGATGCTTTGGGTAACTGAGATTAAGATGCACCGATGATTTGGATAACTGAGACTGCACCGATAACTTAAATTAATTATATTATCAAACATATGATCGCAAGTTCGCTAATTGAATAACAAATTTGATAATTGAAGTTCGAAAGTCATAAATTCAAAATTTGAATAATTTGAATTTAATATTTTGTTTTCGATACTTGTTCGAACTATCCGAGTTCATTTACAGCACTATCTTACATTAATAACAAAGAGTTTGCGAAGAATTAAGTAACACTCCCTATCATAAAGTACAAATAATATACAAGTAAAATATAAAGTAATTAATATAACTCCCCACGCTGCTGGAAATAAAAACAGAAATCACCTAAATATTTTTAGGTTTAATGTGTTTCTATACAAATATTAAATTATATGAAATATAAATTAGTTTTATCCACCGCATAGTATAACAGTATAACATAGTATAACATTTAATATTGCATTGTTATATATTAATAATGAACAAATAGTTTTCATCATATATGATATATATATAAACAATAATTTACAACATAATTTTAAAATTAGTTTGATGCGACTATACATTATAAACAACACACTTTCCGAAAATTAAATCTATAGGTGAGTCACTGTTCATATTTGTTGTACAAAATATAATGGTTCGATTTCGCTTAATCTTTATCGAGTATCTTTCATTATAAAATCGTTGATAATACAAATATTATTTATTGGAATTTTTGTTGATGATCTTGATTATCATAATATAAATTTGAATATAAATATTCTTGTTATTATTGCTTATAAATGGCTTCATAAATAATACTTGTACATTTTTGTCACCCATTATATATACATATTAGTGTTAGATAATATTGTGTAAACTGTAAGAGCACAGAAATGATTTATTGCATTAGGTGGTAATAATTATACATATAAACTAGTTTATAGATTTTATAAACATTTCATGGGCACCGTATTATACTTTATATATTATTACTATTGGAGGGGTAGTCATACTTAATACACAATTGGAATATCACCTACATAATATTAAGGACTACCTACTTTTAAGTAACGGAACTATATGGAAGCTTTGAAGAGTAGGCAACATATCACAGAGTAATTGAATACAATTATAATCTTTCAAATACAATGATACAATATAGTATCTCAATTATGATACTTACATAATTCCTAAAGTACGTTACCTATATAAAATAGTTTATTTACTAGAGTGATATACATTTGTGAACTACTTGATGGAAAAAACTATTAGCAATAGCTCGTATTACAAGTGTAAGGCTTATGGGTCCTGATCCATAATGAATTCAATTGAGTACTCGTAAATTTAATTACGTAAACCAAATTTGAAACTTATTACAAATGATTTTAAAAATTTGAAAATATTTGTAAAAGTTTTCTAAAATTGTATATTTATTTACAAACTTTTCAAATAATGTTCTATTATTTTTTACAAATTTCGAAAATAATTGACAAAATTCGCCTATAGTTTTCTGATATTTACAAACGATTTTTCAAAAATTACTTTCTAACTATAAATAAATTTCAATAATTTTCAAACATTTTTCGAAAATCATTTGCAAATTAGCCCATAATTTTCAATATTTAATAAATATTTAGACGCCAATCATCAAATTTGCAAATAAAAAATAAATTATCTGGAGTATATAATAAAAACAAAAGATATGGTTATATATTAAATATATATATATATATATATATATATATATATAAGTCTAGAATGAATATATAAAAGAAGTCTTTTTTTCCTTCATTGAATGATTGAACAATTAGTTTAACTGAATAAAAAATGGTAGGGGAAGTCTCTGATTAGCGACCCCTAAATGATTATTTTTAGGGTAATTTAGGGGGTCGGCATTAGGAAAATCATATGGGTTTCTATAATTAAGATATATTGGTTAATAGTTATTCAAATTAAATTAGTTGTATAAATGTTATAAACATTTTATTGATCAACAATATTATGTGCAGTATTAAGTTTTCTTTTAATTAATAAAGTATTTACAATGATTTAAAAAAGTTATTATTCAAATATTTAAAATATAAAAACTGAATATTACATTTTATCAAATAACAATTGTAGGATTGAATATTTTTAAAAACAAAATACTTATTCATATTTATTATTAAATTACTAACAGTTCATATAGGTATATTCATATCCTATATATACTTTGTTGATATCTCTTATAGTTACTTAGATACGAGATGGGGTCGGTATTAGATGGGGGTCGGTAATCGGAGACTTTCCCCTATATTAATTGGTGTTAGCAGAATATTCCTTAGTATTTGTCATTGAATATATAGGTACCTATATATATAAAACATTTAATAAGGACGTTCAATATAAATAAAATCAATTTTAAGATAGTATAATTTCATCTATTTTACAAATGTTACAATATAATGATTATAAGTAGAATTTAAAAAAAATTAAATATTTATCTACAATAAAAATTATATTTTTAAATTGAATGAATCTATTAATATATTAATTAATTTATATTAATATAGTATTTATATATATATATATATATATATATATAGATTTAATGTTTTTCATGGATTCAAATAAATTAGAATAGCAATATTGCAGATATCCTATCTGCTGAACTGAAACAAGAAGTCCATATTATATTTCACTATTATGTTCAAATATTTTATAAACTTTGTGAGTAATTTTTATAATACATATTTTAAAATATATTCAAGAGAAGAACAAATTAAATTTGTAGGGGAAAGTAACCTAATACGGACAATTTAACAATAAATGGTATTAAAATTGTATGACTCATTATTTGTATTCAAAAATTACAATATATTAATATTATATGATTATAGATATTATTGTGATTTTAAAATTTGATCTAATCTTTTAATTCCATAGATACCGGGGTGTCCGTATTCGGTACCCATGTCCGAATACGGTCACCCTGTGTTAATATACGGACACCCTATATACCGTTAGATAAACTATATATTATTGATGAATCAATTAGACAAATGACGTTATATAAAATTAATTTTATAAAAAATATATTGTAATTTAATTAGTTAATAATTTATTTATTTTTATTATTTTTTAATTAATAATACAATTTAAGTATTTAAATAATAAAAATGTTAGATTTAGCTTTATTTGTGGTATTAATATTATAACGCACCCGATTTTTTATAAATATCAGAATTGTTCATACGCTGCACGCTGATTGGTTATAGGATGTCCGTATTAAAACATTTAGAGTGTCCGTATTAGGAACTTATACGACCTCTATATATATGCTTATAACTTAATGAATATTTGATAACAAATATAGAAATTAAAAATACAATTTTTAGAATGCTTTATTTTTTAATAATATAATGATATATGTTATATCGGTACATTTGTATAATCTTGAGAAGGTTTTAAGTTGACATTTTTTTTCATAAATTTAAAAACGTAATAAAAAAATCAGTTTATTGATATATTAGCAATATTTTGGATAATACAAAAATAAAAAATACTTTTTTAGACTATTTATATAATTATGAATATTTTATTAATTAAACATTTTTTTGTTGGATTTATGGTTTCTGAGATACCGAGGGTGTCCATATTCGGGCACTTCCCCCTAATTACGTCTTCACATATTACAATTGATAAATTAAATTCGTGAAATCGAATTTCCAAAATATATAGGCCTATATATATACATTTATATAATATAAGTATTATTATGAATGACTATTTGTAAAATGGCGTAATAGAATCAAGTAAACCAGTAATCACTTCTGCAGAAGTGTACAGTACTAGCATGCTAGTATACTATAGTATCCTATATCCTACCATATTATATACATCAAATAAACTATTTGACAATATACAGACTATTCAAGTTTCGTGCATACAATGATTAATTAAGTTTACTTAAGTTAGGCTAGGACAAGTGGCTAGCGTGATTCATAGAAACCGCAGCTAGGAGTGAATACGCGCACTGTGCGACTGGTAAACGCACTCGCGCACTCGCGATCGCGCATTGCTTAAAGGTATTACGCAACCGGATCTAAAGGTGCGACCTAGGTAGCGGCTATTGTTAGCCGCGCGAGCCATTGTTAACCGCGCGAGCTATTGTTATACCTACGCGTACGGTTTGACTTCTAACGATCAACAAACTCGCCAGGTGTAGGTCACACACACACGTGATTAACGACGGCGATAAATGGCGGTAGACGGCGAGAAACCTGCGCGCCGAGGCTATAGCCGAGAGAATAAAGGACGGCGCTCGGTAATGCTCGATCGAGCACGTAGCCAGTTAGCCGAGAAGTCTAGTGCGAGAAGTTCTATGCGAGATTAAAAGTACATTCCCCGCGGCGTATAACGTACCACACTTCTCTACACGTTCTGTATACGCTATACTACTTACACAAACTACACCGTTTACTCGTCACAAACAATATATAATATAGCTAATACTACTATTACGTATGGATATGGTGATATATGAATAACTGATTGGATATATAAGTGAAATATGCAATACCAATAGGATTAATAACGTTCTAAAAGGTTAGATACACCTATTAAGTTGAGTATATAATCATATATATTAGTATAATATTTGTTATATATATACCTATATAGGTTACCTATATATACCTATATATTTTAAATGTATTATTAAGATAACATATTTATAACAATTATCTGTATATTGTAACAAGTAGGTAATATATTTATATACAAAATGGGTATTATAAATATAAGTATTATTATTATAATATATACTATATTATTATACACAAGTGATAGATAATAATGTGTATACTGTATAGGGTAATTACACACCTAAAGGTATACAATACACGTATATTTATTTCTAATCCAATCACTTTTCAAATATATTTGTATTTACATGTAGGAATGTACCATGGGGAAAGTAACCTAATACGGACACTTTAACAATAAATGGTCTTAACATTTTATGACTCGTTATTTTATTCAAAAATTACTATATATTAATATTATATAATTATAGATATTATTGTGATTTTAACATTTTATTTAATATTTTAATTCCATAGATAACAGGGGTGTCCGTATTAAGTACCCATGACCGAATACGGACACCCTATGTTATAATACGGACACCTTAAATAATACTAGATAAACTATATATTATTGATGAATCAATTAGATAAATTACAATTATATTATTTATAATTAATTTTATGAATAATTTAATATAATTTAATTAGTAATTAATTAATTTATTTTATTAATAATACAATTTAAGTATCTAAATGATAAAAAGTTTAGATTTAGCTTTATTGGTGGTATTAATATTATAAAGCACGCGATTTTTATGAAAACCAGAATAGTTCATACGCTGCGCACTGAATGATTATTGGGTGTTCGTATTAATACATATAGAGAGTCCGTATTAGGGACTTATATGACATCTAGATATATGATTATAACTTAATGAATATTTGGATAACAAATATAGAAATGTTATATATAATTTTTAGAATTCTTTATTTTTTAATAATATAGTGTTATATTTTATATCGATACATTTGTAATTTAAAAACGTAATAAAAAAATCAGTTTATTAGATATATCAGCAATGTTTTGAATAATTAAAAAATAAAAATACTTTTTTAGATTATTTATATAATTGTGAATATTTTATTCAATAACATTTTTTTTGTAGGATTTATGGTTTCTGAGATACCGAGAGTGTCCGACGGACAGTGTCCGTATTCGGTTACTTTCCCCTACCTATGTTATATTTGATGAAATAATGATGATGAGTAAATACATTAGGTACGATAAAAATGAAAATAATTTGTGTAGTGCACCCAATATCATGATAAAAAAAACAAAAACATACAGGGCAAATTCTTTAATTACCGACCACTAAATGAATATTTGTAATAACTTATTAAATATTCAATATAGGTATACCAATAGGTATTATTATTTGAAATTTTGTAATTAGGGTAATATTATGGCAATACATAATGTTGCTATTTTATATTTATATAATTTTTATAACTGTATTGACAACAATAAACAGGGGTATCGGTAATTGTATACATGTTAGTTATACCTACCCCCTTATCCTATTACCGACCCCCTAAAATACGCACACATTATTTTAGTATTATAATATCCAAGCAAAATAGAAGATATAAATCCTGCTATTTAATGCATTACAAAACGCACGATATATATATATATAATATTGAATTTATGTTTTAATATTAATATTAAATTAATATTTAAACTTTATTTTTATTATATTAACATAATGTATATTATTATTTAATATTTATTTATTAATCAATATGTATATAATCGACTGTAATCATACATAATTATTATATATTTTAAAAGTAAAACAAATCAAGTAATCTAGTAAATTGTAAAGTAAAACACGGATCTATTTTGATTGGATAATATAAATCCTATGGAGTCGGTATTAGGGTAATTTAAGGGGTCCGTAATAGGAAAATCACACCCATTGCTATAATTAAGACATATATTAATAATTATTATAATTAAATTATTTTCATAATATTTATAAACTTTCAATAGAAACCTTTAATATTATGCATATAATACATTTTCTTTTAACTATAAAGTATTTACAATATTTAAAAAAAGTTATTATTAAAATATTTTAAAAGTAAATCAAGATTATATATTTTATCAACTAACAATGGTAGGATTGAATATTTTGAAAAACAAAATAATTGTTCATATTTACCATTAAATTACTAATATTTTATGTATATTTCATTTGTGATATCTTTTATAGTTATAACTTACAGTATACTGAGAAATGAGATGGGTCGATATTTGGAGGGGGTCGGTAATTTGAGATTTTCCACTAATCGAGTAATAGTCAAATAGACATAGAGGGGAGAAAGTAACTTAAATAGTAGAGAGCAGTAACCTTTTATGGATTATAACGTGGAGGTGTTCCACCACTGGGGGAATTACAAAAATATTTATTTTATTTGTAATTTTATACGAAAAACAATCTAATAAAATACATCTATTTATTTATAGGTATATAATATAGCTACATAAGATAACGATATAAAATTATTATATTTGTATATTTACTATTTTTTGAGTGAGCGAACGTTCAAAAGTGGGGGCCATTAATGAGGGCAATTTCCCACAAAATATCCGTTAAAAAAGTACTTGTAGGTTTACGTTATTAGCGAATACCCGAAAGGGAACCGGAAGTATAATATATAACATGCCCTATAACATATAAGTAGGATGACATGGGGAATATTTATGTCCTCCTTAAACAACATTCATATAAATTTATATATTTAAATATCGTACGATATCGATATTGTCGATGGACACAGTTTCAGTATTCAACATATTATTATATATCAAATAGATTATTTAAAAAAAAATATTTTATGTATATTTTGTAAGTTTGAATATACAAAAATTTAAAAAATTAGTTATGTTATGTAAATAAAAATATAAATATATTAAAATTACAAATTATAACGAGTCATATTGTTTAAATTAAAATGCTTATAAGCATATCTGCTTATGCGTAATGTAATTACCATCAAATACAGATATATTGAATACATTTATATCTATTTATTAAGTTTACGAGACATAATTCGAAATATATTTATGTCCGTATACCGAATATATTCGGTAACCATGTCCGAATACAGACACCCTATATACCACTGGATAAACTATATATTATTGATGAATCAACAATAACATTATTTATAATTAATTTATTCTAATTTATTCTAATTTAATTAGTTAATAATTTATATATTTTTATTATTTTTTAATTAATAATACAATTTAAGTATCTAAATAATAAAAAATTTAGATTTAGCTTTATTGGTGGTATTAATATTATAACGCTCGCGATTTTTATGAAAATCAGAATATTTTATAAACTGCGCGCTGATTGGTTATAGGGTGTCCGACGGACACTGTCCGTATTAAGACATATAGAGTGTCCATATTAAGAACTTATATCACCTCTAGATATAAGCTCATAACTTAATGAATATTTTATAACAAATATAGAAATTATATATATAATTTTAGAATGCTTTATATTTTAACAATATAATGTTATATTTTATATCGATACATTGGTATATTCGTGAGAAGGTTTTAAGTAGACATTTTTTTTCATAAATTTAAAAACGTAATACAAAAATCAGTTTATTGGATATATCAGCAATATTTTGAATAATAAAATAATAAAAAATACTTTTTTAGACTATTTATATAATTATGAATATTTTATTCATTAAACATTTTTTTGTAGGATTTATGGTTTCTGAGATACAGAGTGTCCATATTCTTGCACTGTCCCTATTATGTTACTTTCCCCTATAGATATATATGTGTTACGAAAATGTCAGTGTACGATGTATATAAATATACATTAATATATGTTAAAGGTATATATATATATATATATATATATATATATAAATGTAATTGCATGCAATGTGTGAATGTTGTGAGTAGATATGTACCGCACATGAGATTGTAACTATTTTATTTACTATAGATAGATATAGTTTATTGTTTAAAACAAACAATATGACATAAAATGTATGACATAAAACTATGTAATTTAATTTCATTATATATTATTATAGTTATGTTATTATCCTATTTCTTTTGTGTTTGTTCTTTAATTCTTATATATTCGTGTGTGGAATCCTTTCTCGAAAGTATATTGCTATTAAAGGGTTCCTTTTTTAATCATTATATAACTATATTATATTGTATACATATGCCATGTGTATTCATTATTTATTTATATTATATAAGTAAAATAAATATTATTCATATATATATTAAAAAATGTATTACTTATTAGTATAATCTTTGTGATAAAGTATACGCCCACACATTCGATAGATGGCGCTAGTGAAGCGAGACGACCTCTCGCTAGAGACGTACACCACAGACAGCGAGATTCTAGAAGCCACTAGAACAGGGCTACGCATATTCGTGGTCTACCGAGAGGAACGAATCACTCTAGACATACTGGACAAATGGAAGGTGCACGATGTCAAGGAGGCTATCCGACAGGTTAGCGACCACTTGACCACACGTGTGTGTCACGTGTCAGGTGTCATGTGTCAGGTGTCGATATAAATAAAGGGCGGTGGGATCAGCTCTTTCTTTATATCGTTGGTGTACGAGAGAAGGGTTCATAAAGCATGCATGCGTTATGAGGCACTAATCCACGCATCATCACAGTCATAATTATCACCATCATCATCACCATCATCATCATCATCATCATCATCACCATCATCACCACCACCATCATCATCATCATCATCACCATAATCATCATCATCATCATAACCACCATGAATACTTGTCATCATACATGTACTCCTCTTAATAACCTTTAATGTAATAACTATGTGATCATCTTTAATAACCAGTTTATCATATTCTATTATGATATTCTATTATGATATTCTATAGCTAAACTTACCGAGCATACCAGTATTACAAGGCGCCGTTCTAATTAACATGTTTATACACATATATTATTATATTTCTTGAATTTAAATTCATATATTATAAAATCATACAATTATAATTATAGTATACTATATATATATATATATATATATATATATATATATATATATATATATATATATATATATATATAGTATAGTATACAACTTAACAACTTAACTAGGTTAACACACGACGTGCCACGCACGACGTGGGGTGGGCCGGTTGTCTCAGAATAGTATGTCTCACTCAGCAAATAAATCACATATATATTTAAAACATAGGATATTTTTTTTTTTGATTCGATTATGTTTTGGCATTTCCCTGGCCATTTGAAAATTGGCAAAAAAAATTAAAAAAAAAAAAAATCCTAATATTTTCTATATAAATTTTTATAATTTATTTATGTCTATAATTGTTTAATATAATCAAGAAATAATTTTTTTAAATTACTAAGAATTATCAATAATAAAAATCAATTTCTTATGTTAAAAATATAAAATATTTTGTAGAAAATAAATATATATGTAAACATTTTTATTTTTAAAATTAGAAATTTTCTTTGGTAGCATTGGTGTAACATATATTAGGTATGAAGATTATATAACAATTTAAAAAAAAATCATCGTCAACACATTTTATTGATGATTTATAAATTAAAATTTGTTCATCAAAATAATCAATAACATCTGATTTTGTATTGTATCATTTGATTTTTAAATTAATAATATAAATAAAATATGTGTATATATATGTATGTAAATATATACTTTTACATAATATAATGAATTTTAAATAGAAGTTCGACAATTTTGTACTTTTGGAAAAAAATTCTAAAAATAGATAATATTATCAGGAATTCTAGGGAAAATTTTTTAAAAATTTAAAAACATTTTTTTATAATAAGGTGATATATAAGTAATAACATGTTAAATTTTTTTTTAAATTAAATAAATATAAATACTATTAATATGGATTTATATAATTCTATTAATAGCTCATGTTAAATCTGTATATCTGCAATGTTAAATTTAAATATTCATGTGAAGCAACTAAAAATTAAAAAAAAAAAAAAAATGTTTAATTTTACTTTATTGAATATATAGGTAGATATATCTTTTGAGACAGCTTTCTATTCCAAAAAACATATCATAGCGGCCCACCTTACCGTACGATGTGCGTCGCACGTCAAGCGAATAACGGTATACATAACTTTATTAGTATACTCTCCGGTGTATGTCATATATATAACCACCGTATACAGATACTAGGACTAGGGGCTGACGAGGGGCCCACCGGGGTTCAGGTTCAGGAGAAGAAGATACTGACCTTGAACTTCGCGGGGTCAGAACTGGAAGACAACTGGTCGTTCTCGGACATAGGCATCAGCGAGGCGTCCACCATTAAAGCTCTCCTTAGGGAAGAGGTCAAACCTTCCCTCTACGTTTACAGGTTAGGCACGAGTGTGTTACAAGTGCAGTATGATAGGCAAGTATTACAGGTTAGGCAAGTGTTACACATGCAGTAGGATAGCGTGTTATAAGTGCTATAGGATAGCTTGTTTTGGTAAGCTTCGTAGTTCCCTTCTCAGAAAAGTGCCACCTAACCTAGAATAACTCATTTAAATAATGTTAGATGTAATAAAAAAAATATTTTAAAGCCGACAAAAAAATCCGAAATCTATACGAATATTAAAAAAGATAATAATACACGTCGTAAACTGTACACACTGTTTATACACTGTAAGTCGTACACTGTACAGTGTGCAGTGTATAAACATACTCGGGAACGCTTATATATACCAGTAGATATAGTTATAAGTATAGTTACATCATAATGAAATTATGTAGGACATGTAATGTATACACTCATATAGATAGACTACAGTCTGTATTAAGGCATGTCTATATTAACATACCTATATATAATATCTTCTATAGTAGTAACTATACCTATAGGTTATTCTATAGAATTATACCTAGGTATGCTGTGTATAAACTAACGTGTACCTTGGCAGTGCGTTCAACGACGACACCGTAGCTCTGTTCGACGCTTTCGACTTCTCCACGGTAACGCTAGCGGACTTCCGGTCAAGGATAAGTAGAAAAGTTGGACTTCCGGTTAGTTATCACGCGCGCACGAACCTATCAGAATATACGAGGTAGTTATTACATATCAAACTAACTCGTTTAAAATATAATGTAACCTAATAACTATAGTTCTAATATATTATATATATATATATATATATATATGATTTACGAATGCTTACTGTTAGGTGGGTGTATTCCGACTGCTGAACGAACAAGGCATGGAGATGTACGACTGCCACACGCTGTACGACTACGGTATTGGCCTGGGAGGTACGGTCAGACTGGACATCTGGGACGGCTGGAATGACCTACTTAACGTTGCTATCATGGGCTTCTCTTCTCAGGTCAGTCGAGCGTGTCCAACGCGGTATATACCTTTTATATAAAGAAAGTTTCTTTATATCGATGGTATATACACGTATTAAGTAATGATTTGCTTCATACAATATTTGGTATATACTTGTACGTACTTATACTTATACTTATACTTATACTTACTATATATACCATGTAGTACACACAATGTATGTACCAGTATCATAAATAAGTGATCAATAATTATCAAAAATATAAATATACTATTATACTATATGTAGTATATACTCTAATACCGGGTTATATGCATATTCTATATTATAACATCAAGTATACACTATATTATACGACAATACCACCTACGCATACCGCGCAACTCCTCTATATATATCTATAAATAGAACGCCCTTTATCACGTCAGGTGATATCGTACCTAGCGAAGGACGACGATCCTCTCGCCAGGTTTCAAATGAAGGTGGCGCTGTACATCGCAGCCCACATGGGTCACGTGGATCTCGCTGTCGTGTTACTCAGAAATAAGTTAGACATCACACGTACACACTCTCACTCTATGCAGAGGTGTAGATACAGTATATTATATAATATGCTATTATTAAACTATGCTTGGAGATAGGGAATAGAGGTATTAATGTATACATTACACTCAGTATACTGTTAAACACTGAGGAACACCGCATGGCAATAACAGCTACATATAAAGGAACTGTGCCCCGCTGAAATACATCATTTATTTTAATTGTTGAGTAAATTGTACCTCATAAACAAAATATATAAACTTGTAACTAGTATATATTAATAGTCTAATATATAAGACTGAAATATATTTCGAATAGTTTCATATCTTCGTATACTTTCATTTCGTCAATAATTCGTCTTCAGAATTTAAATTATTACCAAATATTTCATTCGAGACTTTCAAACAGCGACTTTAACCCCAATACTGGTATCACGTGACATCACCCCCACCCCCCTAGCGTACGTGCGGATGAACCTACCGGATATCACCCGATGCGTCTGTGGTGCAGGCTCACTAACGTTCACATCGACAATCTTAAGACGCCTATACACGAAGCCACTGAGGTTATTAGCGTACTATCGCGTGTGATGATGATTATGTCACGTGATACTATCTCTCTACGATATCACGTGTCAACGATCTACTATATCACGTGATTATCTCCACGATATCACGTGATTATCATATCATTTTTATCTACTATAATTTTTAGTATTATATATATAAATATATATATTTTAATATACTTTAAAAAGTTGTTTATTATCTATTTAATATAATCAATAACATCGCATAAAGTGTCTAGTATTTATTGTTTACCACTTGTTTAAATTCAAATTCGGCTTACTATTTTGTTGAAATTCATATAATTAAAATTATTATTACAAAACTATTGAAAATGAGATAATGTCCCCTATAATTAACTTTGACTACTTGATTAGTTATGTACACAATATATTCCCTAATTGCGGATTAATAGATTAATCTATTACTATTTTAATTAAAAGTTTAGTGTATAGCCTGTTTTAATAATATCTGAGAAATTCGTCATAGATCGTAATATGAACGTATTTACAATACAGTTATATAATACTACTGTAAGATTATACTATGTTACGCAATATTTGAGATTATAAGTTATTACTCAGTTAACGTTACATTTAATTAAGTATTCGTTAAGTATACTATTCTACCTATAGGTATAATATATCTTACTATATCCTACATAATATTATATTATATATACTAATATAAATATATAATGTATTAACGTTTATATATTTATATAGTAAACATTGAACACACTGTTCGAATACACCGTAAATAAAAATAATACTATATATATAGATATATTTTGTTATGGGTTTTGACCTAGCTTTGAAAGCTTAAAAGTCAGGAAGGGTTTTATACAATGTTTGTATTTATAGTTTTAGTAATGTTATATTGTCATGTGATCCAGAATATTATTAGTTAGGTTATTAGTTAAAGGTTTAGGTTAGTTACCCGTGCGTACATAATTGTGTAGACAAGTCATATGGTATGTTATAGTTACCCACGTGTTTTGTTATTTAATCAATTGTAGTTATATCATATAACTTATATCATATAACTTATATGTATATATATAATTATTATATTAAATAAATAACTATAGTTTATTAAATAAATATATATATATTAAATAAATAACTAGATATATTCTGGAACCCATAATTATATATATATATATATATATATATATATATATATAAAAGCTAATCGCTTTCACTGATTCTCCTTCGACATTGTCTGTATATGTACACACTGAATTCATTCATTTATATGTGTATAGCATATACTACCATACCGTATTTTTAGCTTTCAATGATGAGTCACAAATATCGATTAAAAACCCTTAACTTAATGCACCCATGTACTATGGGTTTTTGGAAACACCAGTTGGGTTTTGTTTATAGTGTAATTTATAACTATTATAAACAATACTTACATCAAGGTATATACATATGGAACATATATGATCCACCATGAATTACCTCCCTTTTCAATATATTCGGTCTCGCCAAGTTGTACATTTTTCCGTACTAATTATTACTTTTATTGTATCTATTATCGTAACAATATAATAATTGTGTAGTGTATTATTGTTAAAATAAACCCGCCATAATCATCATCATCATCAGCACCGTACGACTCTGACATATTAACCCCATCGCACCCCCCCCACCCCACCCCTTTAGAACGGGCAACTAGGTGTGCTGAGAACATTCGTGAACAACAACCTAGCCAGTGTGTTGGCGCGTGACGGTAATGGACTTATGCCCTTGAATATAGCTCTCAGACAAAGGAAGAAGGTTATACTGTATATATATACATAACTTTACAGCCAGTTGTAGTGTAGTTACGTGGTACTGAATCGTGTATGTATGTGTGTGTGTATGTGTGTGTATGTCTTGTATAGTTAAGTATACTTATATATCTTTTTATATTTCTTATCTGATATATCATTAATATAATTATTAATATATCATTATAATAATAATTATTAACTTATTATAATATAATTAACTATATTAATATAGTAAATTTACTAATTATAATATACTTAATTATAGTTACTTGTACATCTACTATAATTAACTCTTTGAATATATCTTCACGGAATCTATATTATAAATGAAGGTCGTATAAATAATCTATAATATATTATATTACCTAGAGTTTACAAGGTTATAGGGTAATATAATATAATATAAATTATTTATACGAATTTCAGTAAGAATATATGCTCGCTTATACATTTAAACGTATATAGATATATATATATATATATATATATATTTATATATATATATATATATATATATACCGATCCGGATTTATTTTCTATAATTCAAATTTGTTCATGTTTGTATATTTATATGTGTTGTTAACGCCTCTTTAGAATGATTATAAAACAATACCATTATAAATTTCTATGGTTCTTTATAACATTAACGACACTAATACTTATAATAAGCAATACTTAGTGAACCTACATAATATATATATATATATATATATATAAATATACAGTCAACTCCCGATAAGTCGGACTCGCAAGGGACCGGGAAAAGTGTCCGACTTATAGAAAAGTCCGACTTATCCAATCAAACTTATCCGACTTATCCGATTAATTTAACATGGAACTAGATACAAATCCAACAAAACCAACTAAATGTGTCCGACTTATCGAGAAGTCCGACTTATTCGTAGTTCGACTTACCGAGAGTTGACTGTATATATATTATTTATAGACACATCACACATATTCGTATACTAACACACACACATACACACATACACACACACACACACACACACATACACACACACTCACACACATGTATAGCCATGCGCGTCGTTTCTGCTGACGAAACAATGGAGTAAGGTGTCGTTCTCCAAGAAGTCGTCAATACCCCTGAACATCTACGTGCGCATGAAGAAATGGGCTGACCAGTCACGTGACAAGGTATTGCGTCTGTTCGGCCAATGGAAGAGCTCGACGAAACACTCCCGACGACCGGGAACTAACGGAGCCCTTCTCAGGTTAGCGAATACATCTGACCACTGACCAATGAGGCGATAAGGGGAGAATAGAATATGATATATATATCATTATATATTACCATTTCATAGGTTAAAATATATATGATATTTATGATTTCTAGTGTAAAAATATATAATATTTGTATTTTTTAATACATATATATATATATGCATATCTACATATATTTCAATATTTAAACATCACTCGACATTGAGAAAATATAAATATATATATGTGTAAAGATTATACTTTTGGACATTGTTAATGCCAGATAATTGATTGAGTATACTCATTTTATAGAATGGACATTTAAGGACATAACATATATATAAATACCAGAGACACATATTCTGAATTAGAGATATATATATTTTATGGTTAATTGCAATAATTATTACACGATTTCTTTGTTTATATATTATTATTATTATTATTATTATCAGATATAGGCAATGCCATGGTAAGTATAGAGGCAGTGTTGATTATCGAGACAATTACCCCTTTTTGTTTCAACAATATTGAATAGGACATACATAAATAATAGTAAATTGTTATATATGAAATTAGTATATCTATAACACGAGCTATATATTTGAACACACCAGGAGCACTATCGGTTCATCGAGCACTAGGTTACTTCTCTTTAGCATCTATGTAGGTCAATCTACGTAGGTCAATCTGTATTTCATTGTTTGTTGTCAACTGTTTAGTTCAGTAGTTGTTCTTCGGCTATTTAAAGATATTATAATTGATCGTGATATTTAATTACATCCACGTGTCCGTGTATTATATATTATAGTATTCTGAAGTTAGTTACATGTTGACTTTTCTTTCTAATTCATTGTACATTGTTGTAAACTTGTTGGTAATATTTATATTATACTATTTTAAACTATAATCTTAACATATAAACTATGTTACTCTAAACCGCCTCTCTCCACATTAGTCTAGGCTTAGTGTTGGCATGCTTTACCCCCTCTAAACCCTTTACCTGCTCCCTCCATCCCTGAAGTCTAGGCAGTTTGATGGCTTCACCTCTTATAAACCCAATCCCTTCCTTCCATCTAGGTGTACAGTTGGAAGGCTTCATCCCCTCTAAACCCCACCTTCATCAGTTTAGGTCTAGTTCTGGACTGAGTCACCCCTTTAAATCCTCCCACTTACGTTAAGCCAAGTATTGAACATATTCACCCCCTCTAAACTTTCTCCCCCTCAGTTTAGGTCTGGTGTTGAATGGCTTCACCCTCTCTAAACCCCTACCTCCACATCTCCCTCACTCTAGGCCTAGTACTGGATTGGTTCACCCCCTCTAAACCACTACCCCATCTCCCTCAGTGTAGGCCTAGTACTTGACGGGTTCACCCCTACACCCTCTCCATCAGTCTAGGCCTAGTACTGGATGGGTTCAACCCCTCTAAACCCCTATCTCCCCCTCTCCCCCAGTCTAGGCCTAGTACTAGATAGGTTAACCCCCTCTAAAACCCTATCTCCCCTCACCTTTAGTTTAGGCCTAGTACTGGATGGGTTCACCCCCTTTAAACCCTACCTCTCCCTCTCCCTTAGTCTAGGCCTAGTACTGGACATGTTAACCTCCTCTAAACACCTACCTCCCCTATCCCTTAGTCTAGGCCTAGTACTTGACGGGTTCACCCTCTCTAAACCCCTACCTTCCCCTCAGTCTAGGCCTATCACTGGATGGGTTCACCCCTCTAAACCCATACCCCTTCTCCCTTATCTAGACCTAGTACTGGATGGGTTCACCCCCTCTAAACCCCTACCTTCCCCTCTACCTCAGTCTAGGCCTAGTATTGGACGGGTTCACCCCCTCTAAACCTCTATATCCCCCTCTACCTCAGTCTAGGTCTAGTACTGGACGGGTTCACCCCCTCTAAACAGACCTCCCGAGTGACCGTCTCCCCCCATGCGAATACCGCGGCCGTGTTCAACCCGCTGTCAGGCCGTATGTCCGTAGTGTCCGATATGCTGCTGGCTAAACGACAACAGGTAGGTGCAGCTGTATGCGCGCATGCGTATGTGAATGTACGCACCCTTAAGTACACGTGTACCTATGCTCACCTCGCTAGTACCTCGGGCTAGTACATCGCCGTATGTGTGTATGTCTTGCGTAGGGTGATTACTTAGTTATGCCCGTATAAGGTTTGGCTTAGGTGTACGTTTTTGTTTTAGATCGTATTTACACGGTCAATATACGCGTCAAATATTCTCATCTGCGACGAATTTATCATCAAATATTCTCATCTGCGACGAATTTATCATCAATATTCTCATCTGAAACAATGTTATCGCCATAAATTCGAATCTACGACGACCTTTTCATTGCGTGTTGTAGAATTATGCTGACATTTAAGACATATTATCGTTGTAGATATTTACAACTGTAAACACGCCCCCTTAATGGTTATACACATTGTATATTTATTATAGTCTCTAGTCTTATTATGTACAACTGTTTTTAATTATTAGAACTTACAATCTACTATATAATTATAATTACTTATAGTTCAATAATATACATAATTATCATAATAAGTTTGTATGCTTTCTTTTAAATAAACCATCATAACTACTATCCTTAAAACATATTATTTCTTCTACATTTATAAGAGATTCTGATTGATAAGAATATAACTATAGACTATAGACTATAGTCTATAGTCCAATAATATCACTGATATATTTGTAAATTCAGCTATTAAATCCTCTATTGATACTGTTTATTTAGGTTTTAAAACTTTCCCGAATCTTAACTTTCTACCCTAGATACAATAATACCATCTTCTTGTATGACAAGATTACACATTAAACTCCATGACTATTAAGATAACGACTCCTTATAACTAATCCCCATCTGGATCTCCTGTAAATAATGCTCTCCTTACTTTTACTTCTATCACTAATTATGTTAATAATCAACTACTTCATTCTCAGTGAACTCCTACATTTCTGAAATTCTCATACACCTTTTATAATTATGACGTCTTTAAATATTCAACATCTCTTATTTATTCTACTCCATAATCCCTCAAATTTCATACATTCATACACCTCTCCAAGTAGATATACTAGATGTGTATATTTACTTATAATACAATTAACGATTAATAAACCAAATATATCGTCGTTATCATAACCAGTAATAGTATTAAAGGAATGTATGTGCTTCCTATATGACCTCTACTCGCTTAATGTATACTATGAAATATACATTATCAATACACATTACACGTGTGAACAGGCAAAGAAAATTGCGCAGAATAAGAAAACACAAAGTACCCAGTCTGCTAGTCAGGATCCAGAGGCATACTTCAAGGTTAAAGTTCAATAATCACATACATCGTCCTAATATCATTACGACCGTTGTTATGATCGTTATTAGATGTGAATAAATCACATAGTGGATATTAGGTTATTTAGACAACCGAATACATCTGATTACACCACTCCGATATCAAATTAGACATTTAAATGTCTAATTAGCTATATATTTACTAGTAACACAACAAGGGTGATTATCATTTTAATTGTAATTCATGCTCTATGATAAAAGGTGGAAAACTAATACACCAATCACGGTGTTAATAACTAAATATAATATTTAAAATATAGACAGAAACTAAATTGTTTTAGAATAACTAGTTATATTTAGAATAACCTATAGTTATTCTAACGCAATTTATTAATAAATATATTTATTGGGATATACTTATATATATAAATACAGATACGCATATATATATGCGTATATATACATACGCATATTTAATAATAATAGTTAATTGTATTGTAGTCAATGATGCTGCATGCTTCAATAAAGTTACCTCGTCTCTCAAGATTTGGCAGACTAGCATCACGAGCTGGTCTCTCACAGGTTAACACTCTATGTTGGTGTACATGTATTATTAGTTGTTAAAGATACTGACAGTGGTATGAAAGTATTATTAGTTGTTAAAGACACTGACAGTGGTATGAAAGTATTATTAGTTGTTAAAGATACTGACAATGGTATGAAAGTATTATTAGTTGTTAAAGATACTGACAGTGGTATGAAAGTATTATAAGTTGTTAAATATACTGACAGTAGTATGCAAGTATTAGTAGTTGTTAAATATACTGAAAGTGGTATGAACGTATTATTAGTTGTTAAAGATACTGACAGTGGTATGCAAGTATTATTAGTTGTTAAAGATACTGGCAGTGTTATGAAAGTATTATTAGTTGTTAAAGATACTGGAAGTGGTATGAAAGTATTATTAGTTGTTAAAGATACTGACAGTAGTATGAAAGTATTAGTAGTTGTTAAAGATACTGGCAGTGATATGAAAGTATTATTAGTTGTTACAGATACTGGTAGTGGTATGACAATATTATTAGTTGTTAAATATACTGACAGTGGTATGCAATTATTATTAGTTGTTAAAGATACTGGCAGTGGTATAAAAGTATTATTAGTTGTTAAAGATACTGGCAGTGGTATGAAAGTATTACTAGTTGTTAAAGATACTGACAGTGGTATGAAAGTATTATTAGTTGTTAAAGATACTGGCAGTAGTATGAAAGTATTGTTAGTTGTTAAAGATACTGGCAGTGGTATGAAAGTATTATTAGTTGTTAAAGATACTGGCAGTGGTATGAAAGTATTATTAGTTGTTAAAGATACTGGCAGTGGTATGAAAGTATTATTAGTTGTTAAAGATACTGACAGTGGTATGAAAGTATTATTAGTTGTTAAAGATACTGGCAGTGGTATGAAAGTATTACTAGTTGTTAAAGATACTGGAAGTGGTATGAAAGTATTATTAGTTGTAAAATATACTGACAGTGGTATGAAAGTAATATTAGTTGTTAAATATACTGGCAGTGGTATGAAAGTATTATTAGTTGTTAAAGATACTGGCAGTGGTATGAAAGTATTATTAGTTGTTAAAGATACTGACAGAGGTATGAAAGTATTACTAGTTGTTAAAGATACTGACAGTGGTATGAAAGTATTATTAGTTATTAAAGATACTGGCAGTGGTATGAAAGTATTATTAGTTGTTAAAGATACTGGCAGTGATATGAAAGTATTATTAGTTGTTACAGATACTGGTAGTGGTATGAAAGTATTATTAGTTGTTAAATATGCTGACAGTGGTATGAAAGTAATATTAGTTGTTAACGATACTGGCAGTGGTATGAAAGTATTATTAGTTGTTAAAGATACTGGCAGTGGTATGAAAGTATTATTAGTTGTTAAAGATACTGGCAGTGGTATGAAAGTATTACTAGTTGTTAAAGATACTGGAAGTGGTATAAAAGTATTATTAGTTGTTAAAGATACTGACAGTGGTATGAAAGTATTATTAGTTGTTAAAGATACTGGCAGTGGTATGAAAGTATTATTAGTTGTTAAAGATACTGGCAGTGGTATGAAAGTATTATTAGTTGTTAAAGATACTGGCAGTGGTATGAAAGTATTACTAGTTGTTAAAGATACTGGAAGTGGTATACATGTATTATTAGTTGTTAAAGATACTGACAGTGGTATGAAAGTATTATTAGTTGTTAAAGATACTGGCAGTGGTATGAAAGTATTATTAGTTGTTAAAGATAATGGCAGTGGTATGAATGTATTATTAGTTGTTAAAGATACTGGCAGTGGTATGAAAGTATTACTAGTTGTTAAAGATACTGACAGTGGTATAAAATATTATTAGTTGTTAAAGATAATGGCAGTGGTATGAATGTATTATTAGTTGTTAAAGATACTGGCAGTGGTATGAAAGTATTACTAGTTGTTAAAGATACTGGCAGTGGTATGAAAGTATTACTAGTTGTTAAAGATACTGACAGTGGTATGAAAGTATTATTAGTTGCTAAAGATACTGGCAGTGGTATGAAAGTATTATTAGTTATTAAAGATACTGGCAGTGGTATGAAAGTATTATTAGTTGTTAAATATACTGGCAGTGGTATGAAAGTATTATTAGTTGTTAAATATACTGGCAGTGGTATGAAAGTATTACTAGTTGTTAAAGATACTGGAAGTGGTATAAAAGTATTATTAGTTGTTAAAGATACTAACAGTGGTATGAAAGTATTGTTAGTTGTTAAAGATACTGGCAGTGTATGCAAATATTATTAGTTGTTACAGATACTGGTAGTGGTATGAAAGTATTATTAGTTGTTAAATATACTAACAGTGGTATGAAAGTAATATTAGTTGTTAATGATACTGGCAGTGGTATGCAAGTATTATTAGTTGTTAAAGATACTGGCAGTGGTATGAAAGTATTATTAGTTGTTAAAGATACTGGCAGTGGTATGAAAGTATTATTAGTTGTTAAAGATACTGGTAGTGGTATGAAAGTATTACTAGTTGTTAAAGATACTGACAGTGGTATGAAAGTATTATTAGTTGTTAAAGATACTGGCAGTGGTATGAATGTATTATTAGTTGTTAAAGATACTGGCAGTGGTATGAAAGTATTATTAGTTGTTAAAGATACTGACAGTGGTATGAAAGTATTACTAGTTGTTAAAGATACTGACAGTGGTATGAAAGTATTATTAGTTGTTAAAGATACCGACAGTGGTATGAAAGTAATATTAGTTGTTAAAGATACTGACAGTGGTATGAGAGTATTATTAGTTGTTAAAGATACTGGCAGTGGTATGAAAGTATTATTAGTTGTTAAAGATACTGGCAGTGGTATGAAAGTATTATTAGTTGTTAAAGATACTGGCAGTGGTATGAAAGTATTATTAGTTGTTAAGATACTGGCAGTGGTATGAAAGTATTATTCGTTATTAAAGATACTGACAGTGGTATGAAAGTATTATTAGTTGTTAAAGATACTGGCAGTGGTATGAAAGTATTATTATTTGTTAAAGATACTGGCAGTGGTATGAAAGTATTATTAGTTATTAAAGATACTGACAGTGGTATGAAAGTATTATTAGTTGTTACAGATACTGGCAGTGGTATGAAAGTATTATTAGTTGTTAAAGATACTGACAGTAGTATGAAAGTATTAGTAGTTGTTAAATATACTGACAGTGGTATGAACGTATTATTAGTTGTTAATGATACTGACAGTGGTATGAAAGTATTATTATTTGTTAAAGATACTGGCAGTGTTATGAAAGTATTATTAGTTGTTAAAGATACTGGAAGTGGTATGAAAGTATTATTAGTTGTTAAAGTTACTGACAGTAGTATGAAAGTATTAGTAGTTGTTAAAGATACTGGGAGTGATATGAAAGTATTATTAGTTGTTACAGATACTGGTAGTGGTATGAAAGTATTATTAGTTGTTAAATATACTGACAGTGGTATGCAATTATTATTAGTTGTTAAAGATACTGGCAGTGGTATGAAAGTATTATTAGTTGTTAAAGATACTGGCAGTGGTATGAAAGTATTACTAGTTGTTAAAGATACTGGCAGTGGTATGAAAGTATTATTAGTTGTTAAAGATACTGGCAGTGGTATGAAAGTATTATTAGTTGTTAAATATACTGGAAGTGGTATGAAAGTATTATTAGTTGTTAAAGATACTGGCAGTGGTATGAAAGTATTATTAGTTGTTAAATATACTGGAAGTGGTATGAAAGTATTATTAGTTGTTAAAGATACTGACAGTAGTATGAAAGTATTAGTAGTTGTTAAAGATACTGGGAGTGATATGAAAGTATTATTAGTTGTTAAAGATACTGGCAGTGGTATGAAAGTATTATTAGTTGTTAAAGATACTGGCAGTGGTATGAAAGTATTATTAGTTGTTAAATATACTGGAAGTGGTATGAAAGTATTATTAGTTGTTAAAGATACTGACAGTAGTATGAAAGTATTAGTAGTTGTTAAAGATACTGGGAGTGATATGAAAGTATTATTAGTTGTTACAGATACTGGTAGTGGTATGAAAGTATTACTAGCTGTTAAAGATACTGACAGTGGTATGAAAGTATTACTAGTTGTTAAAGATACTGACAGTGGTATGAAAGTATTATTAGTTGTTAAAGATACTGACAGTGGTATGAAAGTATTATTAGTTGTTAAAGATACTGGCAGTGGTATGAAAGTATTATTAGTTGTTAAAGATACTGGCAGTGGTATGAAAGTATTACTAGTTGTTAAAGATACTGACAGTGGTATGCAATTATTATTAGTTGTTAAAGATACTGGTAGTGGTATGAAAGTATTATTAGTTGTTAAAGATACTGACAGTGGTATGAAAGTATTATTAGTTGTTAAAGATACTGGCAGTGGTATGAAAGTATTACTAGTTGTTAAAGATACTGACAGTGGTATGAAAGTATTATTAGTTGTTAAAGATACTGACAGTGGTATGAAAGTATTATTAGTTGTTACAGATACTGGCAGTGGTATGAAAGTATTATTAGTTGTTAAAGATACTGACAGTAGTATGAAAGTATTAGTAGTTGTTAAAGATACTGGCAGTGGTATGAAAGTATTATTAGTTGTTAAAGATACTGGAAGTGGTATGAAAGTATTATTAGTTGTTAAAGATACTGACAGTAGTATGAAAGTATTAGTAGTTGTTAAAGATACTGGCAGTGATATGAAAGTATTATTAGTTGTTACAGATACTGGTAGTGGTATGAAAATATTATTAGTTGTTAAATATACTGACAGTGGTATGCAATTATTATTAGTTGTTAAAGATACTGGCAGTGGTATAAAAGTATTATTAGTTGTTAAAGATACTGGCAGTGGTATGAAAGTATTACTAGTTGTTAAAGATACTGACAGTGGTATGAAAGTATTATTAGTTGTTAAAGATACTGGCAGTAGTATGAAAGTATTGTTAGTTGTTAAAGATACTGGCAGTGTATGCAATTATTATTAGTTGTTAAAGATACTGGCAGTGGTATGAAAGTATTATTAGTTGTTAAAGATACTGGCAGTGGTATGAAAGTATTACTAGTTGTTAAAGATACTGACAGTGGTATGAAAGTATTATTAGTTGTTAAAGATACTGGCAGTGGTATGAACGTATTATTAGTTGTTAAAGATACTGGCAGTGGTATGACAGTATTATTAGTTGTTAAAGATACTGGCAGTGGTATGAAAGTATTATTAGTTGTTAAAGATACTGGCAGTGGTATGAAAGTATTATTAGTTGTTAAAGATACTGGCAGTGGTATGAAAGTATTATTAGTTGTTAAAGATACTGACAGTGGTATGAAAGTATTATTAGTTGTTAAAGATACTGGCAGTGGTATGAAAGTATTACTAGTTGTTAAAGATACTGGAAGTGGTATGAAAGTATTATTAGTTGTTAAATATACTGACAGTGGTATGAAAGTAATATTAGTTGTTAAATATACTGGCAGTGGTATGAAAGTATTATTAGTTGTTAAAGATACTGGCAGTGGTATGAAAGTATTATTAGTTGTTAAAGATACTGACAGAGGTATGAAAGTATTACTAGTTGTTAAAGATACTGACAGTGGTATGAAAGTATTATTAGTTATTAAAGATACTGGCAGTGGTATGAAAGTATTATTAGTTGTTAAAGATACTGGCAGTGATATGAAAGTATTATTAGTTGTTACAGATACTGGTAGTGGTATGAAAGTATTATTAGTTGTTAAATATGCTGACAGTGGTATGAAAGTAATATTAGTTGTTAACGATACTGGCAGTGGTATGAAAGTATTATTAGTTGTTAAAGATACTGGCAGTGGTATGAAAGTATTATTAGTTGTTAAAGATACTGGCAGTGGTATGAAAGTATTACTAGTTGTTAAAGATACTGGAAGTGGTATAAAAGTATTATTAGTTGTTAAAGATACTGACAGTGGTATGAAAGTATTATTAGTTGTTAAAGATACTGGCAGTGGTATGAAAGTATTATTAGTTGTTAAAGATACTGGCAGTGGTATGAAAGTATTATTAGTTGTTAAAGATACTGGCAGTGGTATGAAAGTATTACTAGTTGTTAAAGATACTGGAAGTGGTATACATGTATTATTAGTTGTTAAAGATACTGACAGTGGTATGAAAGTATTATTAGTTGTTAAAGATACTGGCAGTGGTATGAAAGTATTACTAGTTGTTAAAGATACTGACAGTGGTATAAAATATTATTAGTTGTTAAAGATAATGGCAGTGGTATGAATGTATTATTAGTTGTTAAAGATACTGGCAGTGGTATGAAAGTATTACTAGTTGTTAAAGATACTGGCAGTGGTATGAAAGTATTACTAGTTGTTAAAGATACTGACAGTGGTATGAAAGTATTATTAGTTGCTAAAGATACTGGCAGTGGTATGAAAGTATTATTAGTTATTAAAGATACTGGCAGTGGTATGAAAGTATTATTAGTTGTTAAATATACTGGCAGTGGTATGAAAGTATTATTAGTTGTTAAATATACTGGCAGTGGTATGAAAGTATTACTAGTTGTTAAAGATACTGGAAGTGGTATAAAAGTATTATTAGTTGTTAAAGATACTAACAGTGGTATGAAAGTATTGTTAGTTGTTAAAGATACTGGCAGTGTATGCAAATATTATTAGTTGTTACAGATACTGGTAGTGGTATGAAAGTATTATTAGTTGTTAAATATACTAACAGTGGTATGAAAGTAATATTAGTTGTTAAAGATACTGGCAGTGGTATGCAAGTATTATTAGTTGTTAAAGATACTGGCAGTGGTATGAAAGTATTATTAGTTGTTAAAGATACTGGCAGTGGTATGAAAGTATTATTAGTTGTTAAAGATACTGGTAGTGGTATGAAAGTATTACTAGTTGTTAAAGATACTGACAGTGGTATGAAAGTATTATTAGTTGTTAAAGATACTGGCAGTGGTATGAATGTATTATTAGTTGTTAAAGATACTGGCAGTGGTATGAAAGTATTATTAGTTGTTAAAGATACTGACAGTGGTATGAAAGTATTACTAGTTGTTAAAGATACTGACAGTGGTATGAAAGTATTATTAGTTGTTAAAGATACCGACAGTGGTATGAAAGTAATATTAGTTGTTAAAGATACTGACAGTGGTATGAGAGTATTATTAGTTGTTAAAGATACTGGCAGTGGTATGAAAGTATTATTAGTTGTTAAAGATACTGGCAGTGGTATGAAAGTATTATTAGTTGTTAAAGATACTGGCAGTGGTATGAAAGTATTATTAGTTGTTAAGATACTGGCAGTGGTATGAAAGTATTATTCGTTATTAAAGATACTGACAGTGGTATGAAAGTATTATTAGTTGTTAAAGATACTGGCAGTGGTATGAAAGTATTATTATTTGTTAAAGATACTGGCAGTGGTATGAAAGTATTATTAGTTATTAAAGATACTGACAGTGGTATGAAAGTATTATTAGTTGTTACAGATACTGGCAGTGGTATGAAAGTATTATTAGTTGTTAAAGATACTGACAGTAGTATGAAAGTATTAGTAGTTGTTAAATATACTGACAGTGGTATGAACGTATTATTAGTTGTTAATGATACTGACAGTGGTATGAAAGTATTATTATTTGTTAAAGATACTGGCAGTGTTATGAAAGTATTATTAGTTGTTAAAGATACTGGAAGTGGTATGAAAGTATTATTAGTTGTTAAAGTTACTGACAGTAGTATGAAAGTATTAGTAGTTGTTAAAGATACTGGGAGTGATATGAAAGTATTATTAGTTGTTACAGATACTGGTAGTGGTATGAAAGTATTATTAGTTGTTAAATATACTGACAGTGGTATGCAATTATTATTAGTTGTTAAAGATACTGGCAGTGGTATGAAAGTATTATTAGTTGTTAAAGATACTGGCAGTGGTATGAAAGTATTACTAGTTGTTAAAGATACTGGCAGTGGTATGAAAGTAGTATTAGTTGTTAAAGATACTGGCAGTGGTATGAAAGTATTATTAGTTGTTAAATATACTGGAAGTGGTATGAAAGTATTATTAGTTGTTAAAGATACTGACAGTGGTATGAAAGTATTATTAGTTGTTAAAGATACTGACAGTGGTATGAAAGTATTATTAGTTGTTAAAGATACTGGCAGTGGTATGAAAGTATTACTAGTTGTTAAAGATACTGACAGTGGTATGCAATTATTATTAGTTGTTAAAGATACTGGTAGTGGTATGAAAGTATTATTAGTTGTTAAAGATACTGACAGTGGTATGAAAGTATTATTAGTTGTTAAAGATACTGGCAGTGGTATGAAAGTATTACTAGTTGTTAAAGATACTGACAGTGGTATGAAAGTATTATTAGTTGTTAAAGATACTGACAGTGGTATGAAAGTATTATTAGTTGTTACAGATACTGGTAGTGGTATGAAAGTATTATTAGTTGTTAAAGATACTGACAGTAGTATGAAAGTATTAGTAGTTGTTAAAGATACTGGCAGTGGTATGAAAGTATTATTAGTTGTTAAAGATACTGACAGTGGTATGAAAGTATTATTAGTTGTTAAAGATACTGACAGTGGTATGAAAGTATTATTAGTTGTTAAAGATACTGACAGTGGTATGAAAGTATTATTAGTTGTTAAAGATACTGGAAGTGGTATGAAAGTATTATTAGTTGTTAAAGATACTGACAGTAGTATGAAAGTATTAGTAGTTGTTAAAGATACTGGGAGTGATATGAAAGTATTATTAGTTGTTACAGATACTGGTAGTGGTATGAAAGTATTATTAGTTGTTAAATATACTGACAGTGGTATGCAATTATTATTAGTTGTTAAAGATACTGGCAGTGGTATGAAAGTATTATTAGTTGTTAAAGATACTGGCAGTGGTATGAAAGTATTACTAGTTGTTAAAGATACTGACAGTGGTATGAAAGTATTATTAGTTGTTAAAGATACTGGCAGTGGTATGAAAGTATTGTTAGTTGTTAAAGATACTGGCAGTGTATGCAATTATTATTAGTTGTTAAAGATACTGGCAGTGGTATGAAAGTATATTTAGTTGTTAAAGATACTGGCAGTGGTATGAAAGTATTACTAGTTGTTAAAGATACTGACAGTGGTATGAAAGTATTATTAGTTGTTAAAGATACTGGCAGTGGTATGAACGTATTATTAGTTGTTAAAGATACTGGCAGTGATATGAAAGTATTATTAGTTGTTACAGATACTGGTAGTGGTATGAAAGTATTATTAGTTGTTAAATATACTGACAGTGGTATGAAAGTAATATTAGTTGTTAAAGATACTGTCAGTGGTATGAAAGTATTATTAGTTGTTAAAGATACTGGCAGTGGTATGAAAGTATTATTAGTTGTTAAAGATACTGGCAGTGATATGAAAGTATTATTAGTTGTTAAATATACTGGCAGTGGTATGAATGTATTATTAGTTGTTAAATATACTGGCAGTGATATGAAAGTATTATTAGTTGTTTAGGATATACATATATATACACAGTAACCCCTCTTCTAGTAACCTATTAACATTTTCTACATATCGCAAGTTCTATAAATCTGAAATCTCTAAAGCTAAGTCTGCTTTTTATATTAGTAAAATAAATAACCTCACATCCAATCCCCGTGCTTCTTTCGCCCTTGCTCGTAAGCTTCTCTCCCCTACAATGCCTATCAATATACCTCATATACCTAATATTGCAAAAAATTAATTATGTTATGAATTCGCTAATCATTTTACTGATAAAATTCAACGCACCTGCACTTCTATTTCATCTCTCCTACCAATTAGCTCAATTCCGTGCATATGTATTAGTAAACCAATCCCATACTATTTTTCTAAATTCTATATGCCTTCTATTTTCACAATATCTAATCTTATTTCTGAGTCTTCCTCTTCTCATTCTTCTGACCCAATTAACCTAGCCGCCTTTAAAAAACTAAATTATACTCTATCCCCCTATATTCTTGATATTATAATTATTTCCCTAAATGATGGTATTTGTCCAACTTCCTTTAAGCATGCTATAATAACACCTATACTCAAAAAACCTTTACTTGATCCTAATATAATTGCTAACTATCGCCCCATTTCACAACTTCCGTTTATCAGCAAAATTCTGGAACGAATTGTTGCCATACAATTGAATAGATTTATAGCTGAAAATAAATTATATGATATATTTAAGAGTGCATTTAGACGAGGACACTCAACTGAAACTGCACTACAACAAATACTTAACAATATATACTCTAAAGTATCTCCATCTATCTCCTGCCAACTTATATTATTAGACCTCTCATGTGCCTTCGATTCCTTGAGCCATTCAGTTCTTATCTCAAGATTAGAAATGATTGGTATACGCGGAACCGTACTAAAATGGTTTTCATCCTATATATTAAATCGATCATCATCCGTTAAAATTTGCAATTTCTCTACAAAATCTCGTACTCTTCATTATGGTGTTCCCCAGGGATCTGTTCTCGGCCCCCTCCTCTTCACAATATACATTCTCCCTATACATGATATTATTGGTCAATTTCCAGATGTACACTATCACATTTACGCTGATGATATTCAACTATATTCCTTCCTACCCAATTCCTCCAATGTACTACCAGATAACTCACAATTATGTAAATGTGCATCAACTATCAGATCATGGCTTCTATCTAACAATCTTCTACTCAACTCTTCAAAATCTGCACTCCTAAATATACCATCTAACTATCATAATTTTCCACCTGTTATCATCGACGGTCTCCCCATCATCCCTTCATCATCTGTTATAAATCTTGTAATTACTTTGGATGCTAACCTATCCCTAAATTCCCATATAGCTAATATATCTAAATCAGCTAACTACCACCTCTTCAAAATTCGTCGTATAAGAAAAGACTTAACCCGATCTCTTACAACTGTCCTCATAAATGCACTCGTCCTCTCTCGTATCGACTACTGCTACTCACTACTTTATCATCTCCCTAATACTTCATTATCCCCTTTAAATCGTATAATTCGTGCATCTATACGAACCATTTTCTCAATAAATCGATTTGACCATTCCATTACCGACTCCCACCAACTTATATCTAACTGGTTCCCTCAAAAAAAACGTTCCCTCCTACACCTTCTATCACTCGCTCATAAAGCAATATATTATACTTCTCCTCCTTATTTGACTTCCCTACTAACTCTAAGATGCCCACTGACTTCCTTACGATCAAATGCTGATATTTCCCTAATTTGCCCTCGTGTCTCATACCTGAAATACCATAAACGCGCCTTCAGTTATATGGTTCCATCCTTATGGAATTCCTTCCCTGCCTCTATTAGATCAATCCATTCACACCCGTCCTTTATTACACACCTCAAAGCTTACATATCATCGATGTAATATATTCACTTATTTAATCATACAATATTACTATTTTTATAAATTATATTATTTTATCGTTTTGTTTATTTATTTATCTATTTATTGTTTTCGTTCTATATTGTTATATGCACCTACGAGGGGTGGCCACACCTATGATAAGTGCTAATAAACCTTATCATCATCATATATATAGGTAACATATTCAATGTACCAATAACAATTCAATTACGTGGGTTATTTTCATATCAGGAAAAGTTTGATATCTCTTCCGAGCCGGATAGTTCAGATAATGGAGCCCAAAGTACAGGAAGCAGTCCTGACGGTACCACTGCTGCTACTAATAGTGGTTAATATAACACGACGTTATATTTATGCATATTTATGTCAGAGTTATGTTATATTAAGAATGTTATATTGTTTAAATATCTGATTTTTTCGATATATTAATTATAATTTAAATAAATAATATATTGTTCCATAAATAAAAAGTGATACGTTGTTATACTACCATTACGTCACACTTCCCACACATTGCACACCATCACTCACACCTCGCACAGCCCTAGTATTACGCAACAAAAGACCGTCCATCGCGCAAATGAGCCAATCAAGCGAGTCTATATCCGGACCGCGACTTCCCCCTATCAGGGAGAGGAAATTCTCCAGACTAGTTAGTAACCACGTATGTTAGATGTATGCTAATGGTATATCTATATAGCTTTGAGTAAGTCCATGTAAATATCCTATTTATTATAATATCATTATAATTATCATTATAATATCGTTTATTATAATGATAATTATCATTACTGTTATATGATAGCGTTTTGTTACGCTGTATTATTTACTTATTGCTATATGTACTAATGTTATCTTTAATAATACACCCTTAAAGAATATCTAAGCATGTATAGATTTGTATAGATCACATTAAATACATATATTTGTAGTGATATGTATATATCACATAGTGGTGTACACATGCTTAGATATTTTTAACGGTGTATTATTAAAGATAACATTAGGGATAACATTATGGATAACACTGGGAATTCCCAGTTGTTGTCAACATTAAAATCACAATGTGATATTTATATAATATTGCGGAAGTCACAATCTTATATCGATGACCTCTACACTATTCTGAAGGTGAAACATAACACTAAAGAGTTATCAATATATTATACGATATTACTAATACATCCCAATATAACAGTATCTTACGATATTATATATATATATATTTTTTTATTTGGTGGAGTCCTTTCATCCCATCCAGGAACTTAGGTGAAGTTTTCACTTATAACCATATATGGCTCTAATGTCCCTTCGAAGCCGCTCTCATGTTAAGGCATCCATGGTTTTAACGAGAGCCGATCATTTATTTATACACAATTATATAAGATCACTTCTAAATAATATTTTAAGACCCATTTTATAAAATTAATTAATGATCCGGACGAGGCTAGAACCCGTGTCCTACTGCTTGTGTGTCTGAAGCCTTAGCCACTGAGCCACACAGGCAGTTATATATAAATACACATACTTATATATATATATATATATATATACGGTATATATTATATGCCCGATCAGTCTATAATACGCTATATATTTAGATTATATATACTAGATTACCCCAATCGATTGCATGTAACGTAATATATCACACCTCTGCATTAATTAGAATTCGACCCCTCTGAATGATGTCTCTGAAATCGACAAGGCTAAGTCCTTTATTCTACGGACAGGTGCTAATGTTAGTGAAAGGAGGTTGTACTTTAAAGCCAGTAATGTGTGTACGCATTAGAACTACGTTCATTATACTATAGGTAACTTTTAATTAGAAGCTATACATAATTGGTATGTCCTTTTACGACTTTACTGAATTATTAATTATATTAAAATGTATTGTTATTTTCAAATGTCCGCATATTCACGTTGGGTCAACATTTATAATTTAGCAATCATTAATTATATATATATATATAATATTTATAATAAAATATTTTATAAATACATATATATATATATATATGTATTACTAATCAACATATTATTATAATTATTATGTTAGCATATTTTAATTTTTCTTATACATTTTTATATATATATATAGTAACCTTACTTCTATATATTATTACTTCATATTTATTTTATATAAAAAAAAATAATATAGATCAATATATTATTATATTTTTTTTACTAAATCTTATATAATTATATATTATTTTCAATATAATACCAAACGAATTCGTAACACTAAACAATATTAATAGTTAGTAAATGGGAAGATAATGAATATGTTGTCAATATTTACATTTAGCATGTTGACAAATATATATTATATCTATAGATACGTATATCTATTATACCAATGTTCTCTTGTATATAGCTGTATTTACTATTACATCTGCATAAGTTTAATATCTATTTATTTATACTAAAAATATGACGTTGACACAAATATTATTTTATATGAACATACATTTAAATGATATATATCATTAATATTATATATATATATATATATATATATATATATATAATATTTTAATATATAATTTGTTAATAATAAATTATTAAATTATCAATATATACTATTTGATATCGCAACGATCTCACCCTTTAGGTAATACTATACAATACCGTTGCGCACACCTCTATACTATTACATAACCCTATAGGGTCATATATGACGTAACCTAACACCCCCGATAATAGATGGACTCAGCCTCCCCCGTGAAGTACTCCTCATCTCCCTCGCTAGCCGACAGCACCCCCTCGTTACCCAAGAATAAGGTTATTCTTGCACCCGTGCACATAATACATGTATATAATATATACTATATATATAATGAGTAATATAAATATTTTTAGTTAATTACCCTATATATTATTAATATCATTATTTTTGTTATTTTTAATACGGAATATAAAATAATATGCATTATTTAAATACTAAATATTTTAAATTGTACAATACCGTTATTTTAGGTAATTATTATCTTTTATATGTTTTACAAATGGTTCAGCTAATATTAAATAAAACGTTGAAATAGGGTTTTATAGGTGCATTTATAGGTGAAGTTATAGATTTAGTAATTTCGATTGATTAATCCCTTAAATAATTTGACAAAATCGCGATGACATTACTATTGGCTAAATGGCAAGTTGAATTTGATTATATTATTAAAATGTATCGAATAACACCTGTATACATACCTAGATATATGAATAACACCCGTATGAACTAGTATTGCGTAATAATTAACTTCGCGTTGAGTTACATAACCTATTGTTGCTATTGTTGTAGAAGTCTAAACAAAAGCGCCCCCGGTCCACTATACAGCTAGCCAAGAACAGAAACTCTTCTAGCACCGGACAGGTGGGGTCTGGAGGTACGTATGTGTGTGTGTGTGTGGGTGTGTGTGTGGGTGTGTGTGTATATGTGTCTGGAGGTACGTACGTCGTACGTTTGTGTACGTGTGTGCGTATGTGTGTGGGTGTGTGTGTGCGTATGTGTGTGGGTGTGTGTGTGTGGATGTTTATGTATGTATGTATGTATGTATGCACGTATTTGTGTATATGAGCTTGTGTGTATATATAATGGGGTTTTAGTTATATGTCAACACTTACTTTAAGTTACTGAATGGGATGAAAGGACTAAACCAAATAAAAATATATAAAAACAATAACATATATATATGGTCCAGGGTATATGTACCAATGTTCCAGACATGATTACTTAGTTAATAAATATATAAATGCACTATCTAGAGGTATAACAGTGCATAACGGACGTATTGCGGCTATCACAGTATAAGAGAACACTTATTGATATCACATGACATTACAATAAATAACACTTCCGTTATAATTATACTTTTATATATATTATTTTATATAATCATATATTATTTAGTTTACCAGTTTAATTCTTAAATATACTTACCCGGTTACACATAATTAACGTTACGTTATCACGTGATACAGCGGGTGAACTTTAACCTCGCACACTCAGCACCCCTACCCCTCCGTAGCCATACCACTGAAACCTCTGCCCGGAAGTGGACTATCTAGGCCATTCGTTAGCGGAGGACTAATGGAGGCCACTATGCTAGACTACGAACAGTACAGGGGTCTCAAGTCGAGGGAGTACGCTATCAAATGCCTGCTTGTGGTTAGCCGCGTGCGTATGTGTGCTACTGTGTGTGTGCATGTGTGTATGTATGTATGCGTGCCTGTGTGTGTGAATGTGTGCGCGCATGTATGTATGTATATGTGTATGAATGTATATATATATATATATATATATATATATATATATATGTTTGTATATATGTATACATACGCATATATACGTGTATGTATGCATGTATGTACGACGTATACACGTTCTTGCGCGTGTATTATCTTGACTGCGCGTGTGTAGGTATGTATTATTAATTTATATTTGATGATACTCGATGAATATAATAAAACACTATAACTCTGATTTAGACATTTTGTTTTATATTCGTATACTTATTTATATTATAATAAACGCCGTCGCAAACTTACTTTTAAACGAGCCTAGGCCATACAGCACATTCATATACGTATAACCCGTATACCCCGTTTAACCCGGGTATAACGGGTTAAAAAAGCGATTACGTGATATAGCTAACGTACCCAGTGGGTGTCATTACTGCAGTGGGTACAAATACGAATAATATATCGCAAACTTAATTGTTTTACTAATACTTTTAAAATGGTCTAGTATCCCCGATAATTATAATTTTGTACATTTATTTATTTATTTCGTATTGATTATTTAAATAGAACATGACTAGCGCGATAATACTCCTTAACCCTCTCCCCGCTGACAATAGGCAAACCGATTCCGCGAGAAGCCGTGGTTGACTCAGGTGCAACAGGCTATGGTGATAGCTAACCGAGGTGTCCGCAGAACAATAGATCGAGAGGCCCACTTGTTCAGCGACGAGGAGAGAGTGGCCTCCAGACCACTGGCTATCATGGCCGGGGCGGGACGGGACACGCCCACCGAGGCTGGTGCCGCCTCCTTGGAGGACAATCTGGCCATCACCGCGGGGTCGTGTTCGCCGGCCATCAGTTCTCTCAAAGAGATGGTCATCTGATGGCGTCACTTGATGCCGACAGCTTCGTGGGTGGTATACCACACACTATGTGGCACACAGTATATGACCTCCATACAATACTATACATATCCCCCCGGAATATCATTCTTACTTACATTATTCGCCATCCGATGTGGACGCGTGCTGTCTGTGATGATGAACTCGATGTACATATTACACGTTGGATACTGATGATTACGTTCCGGGGATGTTTTGATAATGTAGTTGAATACAATGCTGATGTTCCGGCGCTGTAATACTATATGCACTGTTTACTATATGTATAGTATATATGTACCGTGTATATGTACTATATGTACTATATATATATGATTTGAGGATGCCAGTGTAGCTGCATGGCAAGTCCTATATATCTAGCAGAACCAATAGGTGCAGTATGCCTTGCGTGTATAGTAGGTATACTATTATTATCTATATATATTTAGAATTATGAATGTCGAGTGAGTAATACGTTATAATGATGTATACGTGTGCTTTTATATCGAATAAATGACGTAATATATAGTTAGTATGTTTCGTCTTTTTCAACGCGAATAATTCTCTAATTCCATGCTAATGACCCCCGACTGTGATGTTGTAACTATCTGTGATATTAGGCATTTCACTACGTAATAACTACTTACACCTATTGTAAGCCGGCTTTACGAAAACACGGAGGTGTGTTAGTTTACCCTATATATAGGGTAACATATATTTACCCTATAGGGTGGTACCACATAACATATATATGTTTTATACGACTTTCATATGTATTCATAATTTGTAACTGGCTAGATAATTAAGCTTACACGATAATTCGTCATGCTATATAGCATGCATTACAAGTTCATTCGTATTTATTAAATGTTGACTATATAATTATGAATTTTTGATATTTAATATTTAAAATAAAATATATAATATATATATATATATATATATATATATATATATATTACAATTTTATGTTATTCATTTATTTTATTAAATCAAGAATACATATTTAGTCAGTAATTAAAAATTAATTTACTCTTATTTTAATTTGGAATAGAATATATAGATATTTTTCTCTTTTAAAATTAGGAATTGTTTCTTAATTAAAAGGAAATTATTAAAAACCTATATATAACTACTATACGTGAAAAATTAAAAAGTAAATTTCTAATAATTCCTCTTAGTACTCAAAAAATAAGTTGTATTAATTCAAAAAATATATTATAATATATTTTTATAAAAAGTACGAACATAAAATAATGTCTACCTATCTGTAAAACAATATATCGATATATTGCGATCTCTAATATAACAACATTTTTAATAACTAATTTTATTATTATTATTATAATTTATAATTAATCATATATTAATTATTGAGTCAATTCTAATTTTCATAATTCTAATTTTAATAAATACACAATAATTATTATTTATATATATATATATATATATATATATATATATATATATATACATTGAAAGCCGCTTACATCGACATGGTTGTGTAAGCTCCAAAAATGTCGATATAGGCGGATTGTCGATATGAGCGATAGGGGCGTAGCCCTAATGATGTATAACGCATTAGTTTATTTATAATTAATTGTATGTAATAATATAATATATGCATATAATATAATAACAAAAAAGGTTTAATTACATGTTTATTAAATTATAAATATGTATTTACTAAAAAGTTGATATATAAACTACAAATATTTTGTAATCGATTATTGTTTAGCGGGTTGTATTTTATTTTATGTTACCAACTATTCATTTGCCAATAACAATCTTATTTTATAATATGATATAAAAATGTAATAACGTATGCAAAATAACACTAATAAATCATAATTACGATTTATATAAGTTAATAAAAACCATTCAAAGGGAGACCAGCACGTCTTGCCTCAGCAAACCATGTTAATAATGGGTTTTCTACACCATTATAATGTGATAATTTAATTTTTTTTACATTTTTTGAATTTACAATTTTACTATTTTCTATTATATTTTTCTCATCTTTCATCCATCCTACAATAGTAGACAATCCAAAACCCAGTTCCTCTGCCACGATCTTTCTCTCCTTACCATTTTTAATAGTATTGATAGCAGTAGATTTATCAACGGTAGAAATTAATTTACGATTTGGCATTGTTACAATAATTTAATAAATGAAATAAGAAATAATTATATCACAATACATATTTGTAGGCGTATCTAAATATTGACCAATTACTTAAGATATTAAAGCTCAAGTTATTTATAGATATACTGACGATATTAAGTAGTAGGGGAATAGCAATGAATACTATGGGAATACTTTTCATACAAATTACAATTTGTAAATAATTTGTTTTATAATCAAATTTGTCGATATAAGTGGATTCAATTCCAAATATTACCTTATAAATATGTCGATAATGCCGAATTATCGATATAAGTGGATTGTCGATGTACACGGATTAATTTACATGTACATATGTGTAAATCCAACAAATATCTCGAAATGTCGATGTAGCCGAATTATCGATGTACGTCGCTGTCACTGTATATATATATATATATATATATATATATATATATATATATATATATATATATAGGGGAAAGTCCCCTATTACCGACCTCCCCCTAATACCGACCCCCTCCCGTATATCAGTAACTATAAGATATATCAAAAAATAATATATACACGAACTGTTAGTAATTTAATGATAAATATGAATAAGTATTTTGTTTTAAAAAATATTTAATCCTACAATTGTCATTTGATAAAATGTAATATTATGTTTTTACTTTTTAAATATTTGAATAATACCTTTTTTTAAATCACTGTAAATACTACTATTTAAAGAAAACTTAATACTGCACATAATATTGTAGATTATCATCAATAAAATGTTTATAAATATTATAAAAATAATTTAATTTGAATAACTATTAACCAATATATCTTAATTATAACAACCCATATGATTTTCCTATTACCGACCCTCTAAATTACCCTAATACCGACCCCATGTGATTTATAATATCCAATAAAAATAGATCCGTATTTTACTTTAAAATATGTGGTAAATTGTTTGTGTATCATTGATATATATTTAGGATTCATGATTCCAGTTGATTATATACATACTGATTAATAAATAAATATTTAATAATACTATACACTATTTTAATATAATTACTATAAAGTTTACATTTAAATGTAATATTACTATTAATATTACAAAATAAATTGCGTGAATGTTATAATTAATTATATTCATGTATATCTACTATTTTTATTGGATATTATAATACTACAATTATTTATATCACGATTATTTTAGGGAGTGGTAATATGAGAAGGGGGTCGGTATTAGGTACATATATACGATTACCGACCCCCCTATTTATTCTTGTAAATATAATTATATCAAAATTAAAATAGCCACATTATTCATTGCCATAATATTACCCTAATTACAAAATTTCAAATAAATATATTTAATAGTGAATAAGTTATTACAAATAATCATCTAGGGGTCGGTAATCGGAGTCTTTCCCCTATAACCTATATTATTTATATATACATATACCTATAGGAATGTTACAATACCTCTAATGTTGTTATAAATGTGAATTACTTTAATGTAAGGCATATGAAACTCTATATTATGAAACTTTATTAACTATATATATATTTGGATTAACTTTACTCACGGTAGAAGAACATACATTATTCGTGATAATACTATGATATAAACTTAACTATAATACGTTAACTATATCCATATCTAATCAATGATGAGTTTAAACACCCTATACACAACTATATATTTGTATAGGAAGAAGTTAAGAATTAATTTATTTTAGTTAACAATAATGATCATCTATTATCATCTATTAACATTATTTAGCTATCATTATATATACGCTATATATACCTATTAAGTTTTACTTCACATAGTTATTAGTAGTGTGAAAACAGGGTAATCAAATTTATTATATTCCAATTACATATACACTTAGTAGTATTTATTACGAATAATAATACTTATTATTAATTTTTTTATAATAGATTTCTAATCATTAAAAAATAAACTATTGATAATAAATACTTTTTAAGATATTCTTAATATACGCTAAGTAATACGTTTGATAATTCGAATATAAGGGAACTATAGTATGTGATACATACTATGTATACATACATGATCAACACACGCGTTATAGCCTATAATTGTATAGGTATACTATAACTATACTTACTATAACTTATAGTAAGGGAGACAAACTTAAGTATATAAATATTACTTAGTAAATAATTATGTTTATTTTATATCTTTATTAACAATATAGATTACAATTTATATATGATTTACATATTCATAATTATTAAAATAAATCTAGTCTAACTTAAACAATATGCTCCCAAAGGGAAATTGAATATTCTAAAATGATAGAATGGATTATAAAATTTAACGAAGACGTTTTCAATAATAAATAAATTCATTAACATATATTCATTTTAAAATCTGGGCTGGCGACACATCAAATTAAGGTAAAAGAGCTTAATCGGCATATTACCGAATACATACTTATCTTCCCCGTACCTTTCATCTTCTTCATCTTCTTTTTCTATCTTTTCGGGGATTTGTTTAGTTTCATCCTTATAAGGCGTGGAAAGAAACTTGCGCATGTCGAGGACTTTCTGCCTAGTCAATTTCGGGTTTGAAGCAAGAATCATTTCCATTGGTTGGTTGACTATTCATTTTCATAAGGAATATTAATTAATATTATATATATATATATATATATATATGCTTATTAGTATATTTTGTTATTAGGTTTATTGTTATATTGTATTTATAGTATATTACGTAACCGCATAATCTATTAATAGTAACAACACCGATTATATTGTAATGACGTAACATATTTATTTAATTATCAAAAGTGCTACTTATTCGGTAACATAATTAATATATATATATATATATATATATATATATAGAAATATTTACTAAACTTTATTACCTGTATAATATTCATTAACTTATAAATATATGCAATTAATAATTAACATCATACATATATTTATGATTTGTAATTAAATTAAATAGATACATAGTACTTTAATACGAATATAAATATTTATAAGGAATATTCCTTTATATATAAATATATATATATATAATGTAAGATATTAAATTATTAAAAACTTACTAAAGCTAATAAAAATAATAATCTAACATTTGAGTCTGTTTGAAAAGTAAATTTTTCTTTCTCTTTTTTCTTTCTTATTTTTTTCTACGCATTTCTCAAGTTCTGTATATTATATAACTTATTAAATATATAGAGTATAATTTTGAAATGTAACTAGTATGAGAAAAAGCACTAAATATATGATTGATATATATAAGGAATATACATTAATTATGATATATTTTCTAGTGGATTTTTTAGTGGAATTTATTAATCTTGTAGTGACGTATGTAAGACTTTTGTAGTATACTACCTATAGGTATACATACTGTATATATATATATATATACTACGCATACTGGTTTATTATAGATGAAACTGGTATTTGTAGATACAATCAATAGTAATCAAAATATTATGTCCAGATATTTTCGGACTATTTATATTTGCGCTAGGCGTGCATATTAAACAGGTTTATTATTATAATCATGTTTTAAATAAGCACGTTGGCTATAGTCCTTTATAATAAGGTGTCCTTTTTAATTTTCCGCTTTTATACTCACTTTTTTTTAATGTAAATACGATATATATATAACTTAAATACATATACATATACATATGTATGACTAAACATAGATATACGGCTCAATTATCTTTGGTAGTCTATATATATATATATAGCATTATGACTATACAAATACTAGTGTATACAATAGTATTTGTATAGTATAGTGTATAATAAGTGTATGTATAGTGTATATATAGTGTATGCTTCCGGAACATTTTATTTAGGAGAGTCACGTTAAGTTATAATATACATATTTAGGGCCTTTTTAGGGATTTAGGGGAGTTTACAAGTCAAATGTTCGTAAATAACCAACCAATCAAAACTTAGTATAACATGAACACGTAATGTATTTTAGAATATTTTCTTAATTTACAAATATTCAATATCGATATTGAATATTTAAATTTTCTATAATAGCTTACATTGTATTTAAGTTCGACCGAATATACAGTATATCCTCATTAGTAGGGGAGACACGTATATTCTCATTACTAGAAATGTAATGCCGATGGCTATGTAGTTATAACTATAGTTATAGTATTGATAATTATCTAACAGTATACTATTAAAGATAACATATATTTGAAAACCTGCATCACACTGGAAAGCCATGGTATCGACCCCCATTCCTCGCTGAAATAGATTACCGATGTTATATATAACATATATATGTATATTTATAATAATAGAACAATGATAGAATACACATTTAATTTATAAATAAATATATATCTATACGTATAGGTATATAACTATATTAAATATTGTATATATATATATATATATATATATATATATATATATTAAATTCAATATAATTAATAATGAACAATTTGGTTTTTAGAAAAATATAAGTACACTGAACTCAATTGAAGAATTACAAAATAAATTATAGAATCCTTGGACTCAAATAAATATTGTGTAGGATTGTTTGTAGATCTAAAAAAGACATTCGGTACTGTCAACCATGGAATTATAATTAACAAACTAGATTATTGTGGAATAAGAGGGACACCTCTCGATTGGTTGATAAACTATCTTAACGACATATATGTGTATACAACAATTCGTACAATATAAAGTAACTCATATATATATATATATATATATATATATATATATATACATATATATATATAATATTTGTTATGGTGTACCCCAAGGTTCTATTCTTGGACCATTACTTTTTTTCTATATTTATTAATGATATTATTTTCTCCAGAAAATAAATTCATATTATTTGATGAATTTGATGATACAAATGTAATTATTAGTGACAAATCATCTAATAATCTAAATTATAAATTACAGTCAGCATTTGATGACATTTTTCTATGTTCTAAACTTAACAAATTATCCATAAATATAGATAAAACGCATTGTATGTAGACCTATATCATTTACAAATGATATAATATTTAATATAAATTGAGATGACATACTTAAGTAACTTCTATAAAATATCTTCGAATGAATCTAGATACTTGTTTAAATTGGAAATGTCATTTACTTATCATAAAAATAAATTATTGAAAATGTTATGGATTCATACTTTGTAAATACATCTGCTATGAACAAACTATGCTATGATTTATTTTATCCACATTTAATTTACCGTATAGAAATATGGGGGTCATAGTTGTGTATAAAACTTAAAGAGTATATATTTAATTAAAAAAAATATTTTAAAATGATTTTTAATAAACCAAATGATTTTTCAATGTTTCTCTATTTAAGGAAAATATAATATTATCTTCATATAATATTATCTTCATATGATATTTCTAAGTACAAGACTTGCATTTACATGTATAAAATTTCTATAAATTGTGCCATCCTAATATTTTAAATCATTTGACATTGAAGTCCAAACAAGATTTAATACGAGGAGTAGGTACCTAACTGTGATTTTATTCAACCTTAATTTAAATATAGTTATATGAATACTACATTATTTACACTTGGACCAACACTTTAGAATGATTTAAGTATAAATATAAGATAGTCTTATTCTTTATCATTATTATGTATACAATAATAAAATATTACATATAATACTTTAACATATAATACATTTTTATTTAATATATTTGAATTATGAAACTATTTTTTTTATATGTTATTTAAATTTGTATTATATCTCTTTGAATTATGAAACTATTTTTTTATATTTAATTTAAATTTGTATTATATCTATTTGATACTATAAAAATACTGAAATTATATTAAATTTGGACACTATAAAAACTAAATTAATAAAAGTTATTATATATGAATATATGATTTTATTACCTTATATTTTATTTTGACATTTTGTTGACATTAAATAAATTACTTCAGGTTGTATGTTTTTCTGTATTTATACTATTGTTAACCTATATACTAGATAATGTATTTTTTATTTTTCTCTTGTTTCTTTACTTTAAATTGCTGGCTATCTTCTATTTAATTCCACTAGTTTATATTTTACTTTATATTATTTTAATGCTTTATGTATTTCTTAGATTTTAATTTTATAATTTTATTTATATTATTACATGATTACATTATTATATGATGATTACATGTGATTTACAATGATTTACATTTAGTTATATGATAAGTTTCATTATATTTTATTATATATTTTATTTATTTTTATCATATATATGTAAACAGGAAGTATGACTTGGATATTATGAATATCAGTAAATTTCATTATGTGTTTTTTATAGAGAATAGAACTATGAACACTTTTGAAAATTAGTTTAATTATATATATATATATATATATATATTGTATCTACTATAATAGTGGACGTAGGCCTTACGTCGTAGGGTATTGTTATTTAGTGTCATTTCAAACGTTACAGGTACTTAGATGACAATTTTACTTATAAACAATGTACATTATAAACCTTTAATATACTTCACTCCTCTTTCATAATATTACTGACTTTCTTTTTATATCATTTTAAAGCTTTCTCTTCTCATTTGCTGGTTATTCACTCGATTACATTTGTTATAGAGTGCGCAATAGTATATGTCAATGATTGTTGTATATTTAACCTATTTTCTTATTATTTTCTAATAATAATCAACTAAAAATCAAAACACAAGAAACATTTTTTTACTATTTGTTTTGTATTGTCCGGGGCTCCTCACAGTTATTTATAATATGTACAAGTTTATGACTTCTTGAGGGGTCTATTTGTATCCGCTATTATTATACGTGTGATTCAATAAATAAATAAAAAAAAAAAATAATGTGTTTATAAATTCTTCTCCAATCCACGTCTATAGAAAACGATCCATTATCTACAGAAATTATAGATAGGAAATTGAAATACTATCTCGGTTATGCTTATTTTACTTCGGAACTAGAATCACCAATACTTTCACATTCTTTTTCTATTGATTAACTAAAGGATAACATATCTTATTTGATCGATATAGTTTCCCCTCTAAAACCTAGAACGATTAATATTCATTCCAATGGTTTTTATCTGAAATCATTTCTCTAAATGCAACCCACATAATCTCGAACGAATCTTCCATACTTTTTCTAAGAACCTACTGAGATGTTCTACATAACAAAATGTCTACTAATCTAAAATCTCTAAAACTATGTTTTATTTTCATATTAGTAACATTAATATCCTCAGATCCCATCAGAATTTTACATTCGCCCTTTATCATAGTTTTACCCCTCAAATTCATCGAATATACCCAATATACTAAACATTGCTAACAATTAATTATACTATGAATTCGCCGGTAACATTATGCATATATTCTCTCCTACAGATTTGATTTCTCCTACCAAGTAGCTATATTCCGTGTATATATTTGTAAACCAACCCATATTACTTTTCTGTATTATCTATTTAATTTATTTTCACAATATATAATGTTATCTTTAAGTTTCTCCTTTATTCTTCTAACCAATTTAACCTAGCAGCATTTAAAGGATTACCTTCTACTCTATCATTCTATATTGTTAATATAACATTTCCCTGAATGATGGTATTTTTTAACTTCTTTCAAATATGATATCATTATCATAATACTTAAGAAATAATTTCTTAATCCCTATATAATCACCAATTATCGCCACATTATACAAATTCCGTTTTTCAAAAAAATTCTGAAATCTATTATATCTAATATATAATTGAATAGATTTATTGAAAATAACAAATTATCCGATATATTGCTGAGTGAAATTATAGGAAGGAACTGCATGGGCACTTCAAGTACACTCAGAGTACACTGATACTGCGCTACAACAAATACTCAACAAAATACTCACTCTAAAATATTTACATCTACCTTCTGCTATCTTGTAATATTATCTCAATACTTGGCATGATTGGTCAACGTGTAACCGTTTTCAAATTATTTTATTCATATTTATAAATAGATATTCATACCTGAAAATTTGCAATTTCACAACCCAATCTCTTCCCCTTAATTATGGTGTCCCTTCATCAGGGACCAGTTATCTGTTCTCTCATTTTCTCAATATATATCATCCCTATACATGATCAACGATGATATTCAACTATATTCCTTCTTGTCCCACTATTACAATGTACTGCCAGATAACTCCCAATTAGATAAGTATTTTTAAACTAGTGTACTACATATAGGTCATGTGACATGACTCATGTCTTCTCTCAAGTAATCTTCTTACTAACTCCTCTAAATCTATGATTGTCAATATCCCATCAAACTATAATTTTTATCAACTTGTTGTCATTGATGGTAACCCTATTGCCCATCCTCATATATCCTATAAATTGGTGTTACTTTGGATGTTGACATACAAATAATAACCAATATATCTAAGTAAGTTAACTATCACATTTTCAAAATGTGTCGCATAATGAAGAACCTAACTCGCCATCTTATCACTATCCCCATACATTCAAACGCCATTTATTGTATCGAGTACTGTTCATTCCTACTCTATCACCTTTTAAACACTTATTTGACCTAAATCGTATTATCTATAAGTACTATTTTCTCCATTAATTACTTTAATCATTTCATTACTCTTTCCCACAAAATCCTATACAACTGGTTCCCTTTTAAAAAACTCTCCCTTCTATAGAAGTCCTATACAATTCATTTCACTCGACCATACATCCATTTACACTATTTCATCTCTGTATATGACTTCCCCACTAACACGATAAGATACCCACAGATATCCGAACGTTCCAATATCGATATTTCCCTAATTTACCCTAACTTACCATCCCTAACATATCTATAAACGTGATTTAAGTTATATTGTTCCATCCTTATAGAACTCCATTCCTACCTCAATTGTATATATCCATTTACACCCTTCATTTATCATACACATAAAGGCCTACACATCAGTTTTAATACTACTAATATTCACTTATTTTAATCATGCATCAGCACAATTTTATAAACATTTATATTTTATCGTTTTGTTTATTTATATATTGTATGTATGTATGTATTTATTAGTTTCTTTCATTGTTTTCAAAGAGATAGAGAGAATTCTATCTAGCGCTATGCTTATTATACATATTATATTGATATGTTCACCTACGAGATGTGGAAAAATATATTATATGTATATATATATATATACATCTAATCATCATAAATATCATATATATATATATATATATATATATATATATATATATATATATTATATATAGAAAACAATAGCAACACAACTGAAATACATGATATTAAAATTTGTATTTATAATAAACGGTAAAGTAATTTTAATTATATATAGACATGTTTATAAAAATATTAATAATTATATATAAAGGTGTTATTTTAAAATAATTATTTTCATATAATATTAAATAAATAAATACGTAGATCCTACATATAGAATACTATAGTATTACTACAATATATTATATATCAATATAATAATATTGTTTATACATATATATAATTGTACATATTAAATTGCTTATAATATATATATATATATATATATATATATATATATATATATATATATAATGTACATACCCTTCTAAAAAAATGAACACTAAATATTTGATTTTCAATAGTTTTAGAACATTTCTCTTTATCTTCCTGTTGATTAATAATTATAATTATTTACAAGTAAATATATAAAAATAACAAATAGGATACACACATATATATATATATATAAATATATATATATATATATATATATATATATATATGGATTATATAAAACGGAACCAATTATCGCTCACGTTAACAATTTACTTTAAGGATTTAATAGTATTAGATATATTTTAATATGTAATAATGTTAAATAATTATAAGTAAGATACATATATATATATATATATACATATATATATATATATATACGTAAAGATTATATAAAGTGGAACAACTTATCGCTCATGATAACAGTTTGATAATAAATCTAGAAATAATTGTAGAAATAATTGTTAAAACATGTGTTAAAACATTATAATTGTTTTATACAAATTATTAAACTAAGTGTATAATATTACATGTATTAATATTAGTATATACTAACACTTATATCTAATGCATTAAATACTTTCTTAAATTTATTTAAAAACTCCATTTTATAATCGAATATAAATAATAATGTATACAAAACAACCTATATTATTTTGTTATTTTTATAGATAAAGATAGGATTTTAAATAAATGTTATTTATATTTTTATTTTAATTAAGTATCAACAAAGCCAAATCTACACGGTCAATCATCGTCGGTCAATCAATATATGTCACATTTTTTTCACGATTCAATGATTTATTAAGACACGCCCAATGGGCATCGACCATATGCATTTGGTCAGATATATCATATTTATATTTGTTTACATGCAATTTATTTAAATTTTTAAAATAATATTTTAATGACATTTTAACTATTAATTAAATAACATTTTAACATATAATTACTTTACCTCGATATTAAGTTAGTATATTTAAGGTTGAATATTTATAATATTAATTAGATACAATAATTACTTTTAGATTTGTATAATGTTAAATACTTAAAATAGTGTATTATATTCTAAATATTTAATATTAATTGAAAATTATTTTCAAATTAAACATTCAAATACAACACGATTTATATAAATTGTTTGTATATTTTTATATATATATATAATTTTTATATAATATTTATATAAATATATTTATAATTTTAAATATTTTAAATTTAATATTTAAATATATATATATATATATATATATATATATATATATGTTTGTGCTATCTTATATAATTGTGTATAAATAAATGATCGGCTCTCGTTAAAACCATGGATGCCTTAACACGAGAGCGGCTTCGAAGGGACATTAGAGCCATATATGGTTATAAGTGAAAACTTCATCTAAGTTCCTGGATGGGATGAAAGGACTCCACCAAATAAAAAAAATAACAATAAAAATAACAATATATATATATATATTTATATCTATATATATTTCTCTAAACATATAACAATGCGGCATCGTCACGAAGCGACGATTCTACGAAATTAAAAAATAAATGCAAGATCGGAAGACACCAGTTATACTCATCTTTTATTCCTCTTTAATATGCACTATCAAACTGTTACATTGTACCGTGATATCATATATTAAAGTGTATTTATAAATTAAGATTTTAAATTAATTCGCCTCTAATAATCAATAGGTGGAGCTTTTTAATAAAATTAATTTCATCCAATGAGATTCATGGTAACCAGTAATTTCGTACGAGGTAATTTCGTACGATTTATTAAATTTATTTTAATTTATTTCATAATTATACAATTCTTATACGAATAAATATAACTTATTTTATTGAGAGACGAGGTGTTCCTATAGGGCTAACTCCGATAGGGCTAATTCAGATAGGGCTAATTCAGATAGGGCTAACTCCGATAGGGCTAAATCCGATAGAGCTAACTCCAATAGAGTTAACTACGATAGGGCTAATTCAGATATGGCTAACTCCGATAGGGATAATTCAGATAGGGCTAATTCAGATAGAGATAACTCCGATAGGGCTAATTCAGATAGGGCTAACTCCGATAGGGCTAAATCTGATAGAGATAATTCAGATAGGGCTAAATCAGATAGGGCTACTTCAGATAGAGCTAACTCCAATATAGCTAACTCCGATATGTCTAATTCAGATAGGGCTAACTCAGGTAGGGCTAACTCCAATAAGGCTAATTCAGATAGGGCTAACTCGGATAGTGCTAATTCAGATATGGCTAACTCCGATAGGGATAATTCAGGTAGGACTAACTCGGTTATGGCTAATTCAGATAGAGATAACTCCGATAGGGCCAATTCAGATAGTGCTAAATCTGATAGGGCTAACTACGATAGGGATAATTCAGATAGGGCTAACTCAGATAGGGCTAACTCCCATTTATTATGTATATTATATTAATTTCTCAATATTTGTTTTTTATAACATAATTAATTTAAATCAAATAAATAATATATTTCTTATTTCTAAAATAGTCCTAGATCATGCAATTTTCTAATAATAACTCATAATTATCAAATATCCGCACATACACCGGGCAAAACAGCTAGTATATACTAATATATATATATATATATATATATATATATATATATATATATATATATATATATATAATTATATATTTATATTATTATATGCATAAATATAACAATACTATCTGATTTATTAAATATTAGATAATGACATTTTTTTTATTATGATCAGCTAATAGCAAAGCGGGCTTTGCCAATAGCTACAATATTGCGATTTTAATTTTGTTATATTGATGCAATTATAATAAAAGTAGTATAATTGGAAAGCTTATTAAATTATATTATAATGTTCATATTTTAGTTTTTTTTAATTGTTATTAAAATAAAAGTTATGAGCAAAAATGTGGTACAAATATATATATTTAAAAATAAATGTGTTACGAATTGGAAGGATATGGTGGGAGAAAAGTGTTAGTGAAATGTGCGAGATACTGGAATTATGACTATATATAGTCTAAACTATAGTCCTATATATAGGTATAGCTATAGCTCATAATATACTATAACCTACTATAATCTACTATAATCTAATGATAATTAAATAATTCAAAAAAATAATTAATGGAAAGGAGACTTATAGATTGTGAATGGAGATTAAGTGATGTAATAGGTTAAGGTAATAATTTGCGTAGAAATGGAGATAGAATATCAACAATAAAATGTTACAAGTGCCAGGGAATAGGTCATATGACGAGGGAATGTATAGTTACATTAGATAATAAAATATTAGAAGCTTCAATATACAGGGTCAAAGCTGGTTATGTATAAAGGAATACGATACAGTCTTACCACTTTCCCTACACTGTAACAAATAAACCCTATCCTAAGCTAACAAAAACCCATACCAAACGTTTCAATTTAGATATGGGTTTGAAGCCATTATTAGAAATTTTACAGCTAGTTATGGTTTTTATACTTTTCTTATAGTAATGGCTTTTGGTAAAGTTTATAGTTATGGGTTTTATCCATTTATGTGGTTATGGGTTTTATACATTTGTGTGGTTATGGGTTTTATCCATTTATGTGGTTATGGGTTTTATCCATTTATGTAGTTATTGGTGTTATCCATTTATATGGTTACGGATTTTATATATAATTTATATATAATATTTTACATAGAGCCAATATATAAATATGGGTTTATCTGAATTGATTAGGCTACAAATCTGATTCAGAATATAAGAAAAATGAAACAGTATTATAACAGGAAAACTAGCTATACAATTATTATAGTCTCCTTTTATATATGAATAGGAAATAGGACAAAATAGGAAAATAGGAATATTAGAGTAAGAAAACTAATAATAGATTATTTTTAGATAATGGAAATATAAATATAATAATATATGTTAGTTATGTTACACTCTTAAAAATAAGCATATTATTACCTGATTATATATATTTTATATTATAGTTCTTCGATAATATTATTTATTATTATATATTATGAAAGTAAGTTAATAAATTATTGTTTGGGCATATTTATTAAAACAAATGAAATGTATTCTTCTATATTCATATTCAGTATATTTGGATCTGTAAAATATAGATGAATTAATTATAATTATAAATAGTATACTATATACATATAATACATCTTACAATAGATATAATGTTAATATATAAATAGTATAATATATCTATATTAATGATGTACACAGGTACCTGATATTGGGTATCATAGAATTGAATGAAACTCAGATATGTTATGCATTTGTTTCATTTAAAAATACCTGAGTCTTATACATTTACAATGAAACATAACCAGATATTGTAAATGCATAATGATATATAACCAGGTATTCAATACATAACAAACTTAGATATTTATGATAATTGTTATTTGGATAACCAATCATTTTTCAATAGATTACAATGTATCCAAGAATTATGACACTAGAAGCAGGCCGCAACATAAAACTATAGCTTCAATTTAATCCATTATATAAATACAGAATATGTAGACATTAATAAAGGCAAATAAATTAAAAAATATATAACAAATATAATTAATAATGTCAATATAATAGTGATGGGGGGGGGGGTGGGAGAAACATATATTCTATATATATATATATATATTTGTACTTGTAAATAATATTACTAATAATATATTATAATAAATAAGTTTTTTAGCATTATAATATATATATATATATAGAAAATATATAAAACATACTAGCCTTTCAGTGTACGGCGTACACTAGAGCGGCTTGAAAAATATAAAATTTTCAGATAATTTATCGCTTCAGTAAGATAATATTAGAAAACATGTAATATAATTCCTAAAATCGTAAATCCTAAATTCGTAAAATATTGAATAGTCAATATGACTTTCAATTTTAACATATGCATATGATTAATTCAATGACTTAATTCAATCATGATTGATAGGAAATCTTATAATGGAGTAGATACAAAATTAATTCAATACATTTTTTAATATACTTCCTATTAATGAATTTTGTCATACGATATATATGTTCTAGAATTAAATATTATTAACAGAATAGCAGAAATTTTTTTTTTTTAAATAATAATTTCTTTATAATTTTATCATTTCTACGATTGAACTTTTTATGTTTATTATTTATTGAATATGTTTTGTTTTGTGTTTTTAATCAAAAATAAAATTCAGATTAAGTTTATTATATTCTTAATAAATGAATAATATATATTTACTATATATGATTATAAAAAAAAATTTGTTTAAATATTTTTCTAGGAATAATTTGAATTTGAATGATTTCTATAGAAAAAATAAATATTTTCAAGGAAAGATGAATAACAAATTTCTAGGACCTAGTCAATTTTATTTTTGTTACCATAATATAATTTTAATTATCATTAAGATGACCGCAATAACATTTTTTTATATTATATTTTTTTTCTAATTTAAAAAAAAATAAAAATATTTGTAACTATACAAAATTTAAAATCTGATTTTGTTAGATCCATATTTTGATTTAAATATACTTAAGTCTCTTAAATGCATATTAAATATATAATTAAATTAGAAGACGATATAAATTAATTGGTTGTCAAGGTTAAACTAAAGATAAATAAATGCGTATACGCATGCGCAGTAAATTTAATTATAAACAAGTATTTTTCCTATAAAATGTTATTAAACATCAAATTGACAACTCAATTGAGTATAACACAATTTTTAGTTGTTACACTACTGTTTATATATATTATATGTTTATAGTTTTTACTGAAGCAACATAATTAATGACTGACGAACCACTCTAGCGTACACTGTACGCTGTTTGCCCTAATAAACCATATCATACCGAACTTATCGATAATAAGAGCGTATCTCTAATTAGATAACTAGTTAATCTAATTATAAACTATAGATTACGCTCTATTTTACAATTTACAAAACAGAAATCAAAAAAAACAAATAACCTCAAATATCAAATCAACATTCATCCAAATTACATAATATTTACATTCGTTCAAGTGACTTCAACTAATTGCAATTTACAAAACAGAAATAAAATTATATATAAAACAAATAACAAAATATATTAAATCAACATTTATATAAATTACATAACACATTTATACTTAATGCACAACATATTTATAAAAACCTACATTCAGGTATATACGTCGTTACCATACTAAATTTATATATATATATATATATATATATATATATATATATATATATATATATTACATATATATACACATACATGCACTAAGATAGTTGCATTTAGATGCATTTAGTGCACTTAGATGCATTTACCTATTTATATGCATTTATTAAGCTTATGAATCATACAATTCTGTACTTAAAATACCAATAACTTCTAATAACTAATAATAATTAAAATTAATATTTAATTAAATTTAAAATTAAATTAAAATTTAACTATTTTTATATATAATTTAACTTATTATTTTATTTTATTTTTATTTAAAAAAATTAATTTTAAAATTTACATTATATTTTAATAGATATAACTTTAATTTTCAAATTATATTATTCAAATTGTTATATATATTTATAACATAATAATTTGTAATATATATGCATGTACATGATAAAAGTATATTTATAAAAAACTACTAAAATTTGTAATAGTTTCATGATTTCTAAGTAATAAATTATATATGTGTTTTGAATTAATGTTTATTATACATTTAAAATTAATGTACAATATACTGTCGGTTAGATTAAACCTTATACCATACATACATATATATATACTTATAAGATATATTATATATTATTATACTTATATATGAATACACAAAAACCATAACTTTTATTTAATAAAAAGGTAATGGGTATAATATCCATAATCTTATATTAGTAATATGGTTATGGGTAACAAACCAATATTCAGTTTTATTTCCAAAACCCATAACTTGTATTTAGATGCACTGTTATGGGCGATGAATGCACACAAACCATAACCTTTATTTAATTAAAAAGGTAATGGGTACAATAACCATAATATTATATTGGTAATGGGTAACAAACCCGTTATTATCATTTAAAGTAAGGGAGAGTACTCGAATACCTATACCCTAGTAATAAATCACCATCACTTTATTATTTCTCAATTAAATATTACCAAATTTTATTTATAAGTATTTATTTAAGTAGGTATATAGTATATACTATATACATATAGTAGCTATTTTAAAATTTAATTTAATTTGCTTTACTCTAATACAACAGGGGTGTCGATATTACAGGCACTGCCTCGAATACCGACACCTTGGCACATAATATCGACACCATACATATATGGATATTTATATATAGAATATATTATTAATATCCACTATCCTTTCAGAATTAAATGCACGTTACTATTAGTTACCACACGCAATTCATACAATTTTGTTCCTAACATTAATTGTATCATAATGCACGCATATTATAAACAAATAACGCTGATTGGTTAATGTATGTCTATATTACGTGCAATTAGGGTGTCGGTATTATGAAAACGTATGTTGCTTAGATAAACGTCAATAACTTTGTAATAAATTATAAAAAATACAAAATCTTTTCGGCACATTGTAAAATATAATTAGATCTATACGAAATATTTAAAATATATATATTTTCAAATGATTGGGAATCGATATTGTACTTCAAAATTTCATAAATTTAGAGTTGTAATGAAAAAATCAGTTTTTTGTTTATAATTAAAAAAATATAAATATTTAAATAACAAATTATACTTTATAAATTAGATTTATATTGATTAACATTTCATACATTAATTATTTTTTGATTGGAATTATAATTTAGGAGATATCTAGGGTGTCGATATTACGTGCATGTCGATATTAGAGCACTCTCCCCTACTTAGTAATCTGTTAAATACATTTTTTTACAGTGTAACCAAAGGGCTTTGGTGTAACTATGTTCTAACAGTAGCTACTTATTTCGTGTAGAGCTTTCTCAGTAGGACTGTTTGATGAACTGGAACTATAAGCTACGTATAGATTCTGGATATACTTCATTCTATTAATTCAATATCGAGGACAAAATGAATTAATTCACTCACCTATATATATATATATAGTGACAAGTAAATTTAAATTGAATTAAATTGAATTTATATAATTTATATATATATTTTGTTATGTTATCCACTTGTATATTACTCCCCTCTTATAAACACGCATAATGGACCATTCCATATTATTGTATATCTACCACATGCGTGATATTGTATACCAACGTGATATCAGCGCACGTACGCCTAGTGCCTGGTATCACGCACGCACATTCCAACCGTCTCGCATGATCGCCCACGTGCAGACGGCTGCCTATATATAGCGGACCGCCGCGATGTATAGGCAGTGCTAGAATCACCCAATAAACTATAGAAGCCTTGTCGCTCGTATCTATGCATATATAGGCATACGCCTTATACATATATATATATATATATGTATATAACATATTTTATAGATGATAGGTTGAATTATTATTAAATAGGGTAGATGAATGTTGTTAATTTGATGTGATCTAAGTTATTTGATAAATGAGATTACAACGAAAAACATCCTTTCTTTAACTCATAACAACTCATGTATCATAACTAATATATAATTAATAAATAATAACGTATATATATATATATATATATATATATATATATACGCCATACAGTATACGTATTACGCGGAACTCTTTACGTAAATGTTTATGTTATCAGACCGAGTTGGGTAGATTAGAAAATATTTAAATCATTTGTGACATATGATATACTAATATTAAATATTAATTTTTTTTATATAACGTCTTTATAAATATATAAATATATAATTACATTATTTTTGTATGAGATATATGTATATAAAATGTGTATACACACGTATACGTTATATGATATATGATATATTCAATGTTACATTTTTTATTTAAAAAAGTAATTATATATATATATATATTTATATATTATATATATATATATATCTATCTTTATTTTATTTGTGAAATATGATACATTTAATGTTTAATTTAAAAATAAAAATTATATATATATATATATATATATATAAATATAATATATTTATAAATGTTCATAAATAGAAAATACGTCATGTATTAGTTTTTTATCTAATTACAATATTATATAATTGATTTAGCGTTTCCAAGTATATTGGATATAGTAAACATGTAACTAACTATAGACTAAATACTCGGAAACGATAAGTCGATTATATAATATTGTAATTAGTGTTTATTTTATATATTCTATATATATATAAATATATATATATATATATATATATATATATATATATATATATATATATATATATATATTTATATATATATATATATATATATATATATATTTATTTATTTATCAAACAGGTCACAATATTTTCAGTAGTAAAGATTTTGATATTCTGAAAACTAATATATATATATATATATATACAGTGTATACAATATAACATTTTAAGTTTAACTCACTTTTTAGTAATACATTAATATTAAATATAAAAAACCAAAGTTATGCTCTATATTATTCGATATTCTAAATCGAAAAAGAAACTAGAATTAAAAGTGCACAATGAAATGATAGAGTAGGTGAATCATTTATCGTCCTTGGTATATTACTTGATGTAACTGGAATTATCATATAAATTATATCAGAGAAAAACTAAGTAGATGAGGGAAAGGAGTAGTGGCCGATAATTAATATGCCTTAGAAGATTTCTAATATATCGATAAATACTGAATTTTAGGCTCTTATTTTTTTGAATTAACTAGAAATTATATAGTTCTAGAATACTGTGATTTCACTTTTATATATAAAGTGTTTAACCTAATAATATAAACATTTGATTATCATTACAAAAACCACTCAAATAAGGCAAGGCCGTAGTAGTGGCCGCTAGTACCAGAAAATGCGATAGGTGTCTCGTAATGTATTCGATTTATATATTTTTAATTATGTAATATTAAATAATTATATTTATGATGCATACGCACCTTATTTGATTCAATGATTTAATTATATATACACATACTCTTACACATAAATAAGCATACATATATATAATCATGTTTTTTTGTCAATATTTGATAAAAAATTATTATATAATAAATTAGAGTGATTAATTAATTATTAAAAAAAAAAATTTACTATATATTATAGATATTTTGATTATCTAAATATTGTATATAGAACTTTTTATCCTATCAAGCACCATTTAAGCGTTAATTAAAACGGCCACTACTACGTCCTCGGCCACTATAGTGTATATATATATATATAGGTATATATACTATATATAAGGGGGTATACCCCCTTCCCTCCCCTAGATAAATTGATATTATAAATAAAATAAAAAATAAACTACCTTTACAAAATCATATATAAATATAGGTAGGCCATCTATCTATCATATATGATATATAAATAAGATAGTCATTAGACGCCGCTAGTCATTAATTGTTGGTCTAAAACAACTCGGTTACAATTATACATTTATTAAACCTAGTCATCAATGACTCGGTTATTTATTTGATAATTGAAAGCTAAATTTTGAAAGCTAAATTGAAAGCTAAATCTTTTTTTTTATTGAAATCTAATAAATAAAATATATCCACTTAATGACTTGTAGAATTTTAATTTATCAGTACACCTATTAATAATTAGTATTTATTGAAAATAACATTATTTTATAAGAATGTTTTACTAATATAAATGAAACATAAAATTCATAAATTATAATTGTTATATTAAATTGATAAAGTATGGTATTCAATATATAAATAAATAATTAATAAGAAATAATGTGGATATTTATATTATCATATTATCATATTTTATAATATTTTAATATATAAATATATCAAATTTATATAATTATGCATATTTTATTGATTGTACATTTTTGTGTAGGATTTATGGTTTCTGATATATCGAGAGTGTCCGTATTCGGTTACTTCCCCTACTTACATATTTATTCAGCACGATTTTCATTTACACGAATAAAATTAACCAACCACATACATTTAATAATATATATATAGTTCTAATGATACACAAAATATTGACATTTAATACTAAGTATTTTATTGTTCTTTTACAATTGTATTATATTTTGTATTTGTTATTCTTGTAATGTTGTTATCAAGTTGAGTGGGCAAATACCTAGTCAAGCTGTGCTTTTGTGTTTTCCCGAGTGCCTAAACTCCATATGATTCTAATATATCAAACTCCATAGTAATACCACCACAACGCGCAATTTAAATAATCGAATAAAGTATACCCAGCTAACAGTAATAGCAGCATAACAGCAGCATACTAGCATATCTAATAATAATAGCAGCATAATAGCAGCATAATAGAATTACAAATTAAGAGCAGCATAATAGCAGCATAATATACTTACTACACCAGCATAATAGCAGCATAATATACACAAAATTAAACTTTATAAGAGCAGCATAACAGCACAATGTAAACATTTGCGGCAATTATGTTATTCTATTATGTTGCTCTTATGCTGCTCTTACTGTTAGCTGGGTATACCAACAGTTAACTTTTATTAAATTAATAAATTATATTTACACAGCGATTAAATTATAGTATTCGTTTAAATAATTTACTACATTAATTATTATTATAATCTTTAACCCCTACTTCCTCTCATACCATTTCTCTATCTTACACACTCTTCTTTTCATACCCCTTCTTCATCACTTACACCCTGCTCTCTATTACCCTTGATTGCTCTCTTACACCCTCTTTCTACCTTATCCTGGATTCCTCATTTATCTCCCTGATTCCTCTCTTACCCCTTGTTTCCTCTATTACTCATGCTACCACTTTTAACACTGCTTCCTATCTTACCCATGCCCCCCTCTACCCCCTGCTTACTCTCTTACCCACTTCTCTCTCGATTACCCCTCTATACAATTATGGGATGATTTATCCGGTCAATATTCAAAATTAAAATTTAAGACCACTCACTTATAACTATTATAACTATAACGTTAGAAGAGTGTATTATTCTATATAGTAACTTCCATATGGAAATCTATACCTTTGTGTATCTGTTAAATATATCTATATAGTCTTAAATATCTATATTAAAACCTACACAGTATCTCCTTATTTAATATCCCCTTGAGTTAATTGTTAATTTTGCTATGATTCATATCAACATTTTATTTTAATGTAATTTTCTTAACAAAACTACCTTTGATATTATCGATAACTGCCTATATTGTATATATATATATATATATATATATATATATATATATACATGCTGCCTATGTATGTTTTCCTATTATACTATTTACATTATAATATAATGTAATAATCATTGCAATATAAATAAATATAGACTAAAATCGAAACGTATATATTTACGAGTATAAAAAGTTACCGAAAGATATCTTGTCCTTGATCAAATACAAACTGACAGTGAGAAACACACACTCTTTAAATAAACAAATAACATAATATACATATGTAATATACTATTGAATATATATGTATATGTATATGTATATATATATATATATATATATATATATATATATATATATATATAATTTGTGAATTAAGGTTACCGAGTACAATAAATATACATATATGTATACATAAGCGTATATATTTCCATTGCGACGTTTATAATGCGGTCTTCATACTCGACTTAATACACACGTTTAGTTGAACAGTTTTCAGTGTCAGTGACTGACGATGATCAGCTTCATTATAAAGCAAACTAATTACAAATAATACGAGTATGTTTAATAGCGTATATTATAACAGTATCTATTATAATAGATACTCATCTATAATTATAGATGCAATCAGTGATGGGCATGTATCCTTTTCCGTGATCTTTTTACCGGCGATCCTCATTCTGACGACCACGATCCTTTATTCATAGCCGATACACTTGCGATCACGATCACGATTAGGATAACGATCGAGAATATTACAAAGTATCGAATATCGTGATTGACGTTATTGTACATCACTGGATACAATATAAAAACGTATACAATATATATATACATATATATATAAATATATGTATAATATATAAATATATATATGTATATATATATATATATATATATATATATATATATATACATATATTAACAATGTAACTATGCCGTATACGCTGCGTACTAAATACGTCGAGATATAACCCATGGGTGACTCATATGTATCCGTGGGTGATTGTAGACATATATACAATGTATACAATGTAGATATGTATACCATGTAGATTATTAGTGTTTAATTATCATCATAAATAACCTACAATTCGACTACATTAACATCTATAATAAGTACAAAGTATACTTTATCATATATGATATAAATAATTAATACTTTATTGTTTAGTATACAAATACATACCAACACACATATGTATACAAACAAATACACATATACACACTTACATATACCGATAATCTCAAACACAAAAACACATAAACATACATAGTACATTCTGGTAGAATTTTCTATTGCCATATATTTATTATTTTGTTGGAAACTTTCTTTCTAAATAATGTGATCACGAATACAAAGCTATATATGTATGTGTGTATGTGTGTATATGTGTATGTGCTTGTATGTATATGTATATGTGTGTATGTATTTATGTATGTAATACACACACATAAAAAATATATGAAGAGATTTTTATTCGTAATAAAATTATTTAGAAAGAAAGTTTCCAACAAAATATTAAAATATATGGCAATAAAAATTATAACAGAAAATACCCTACTTTAGGAGGTGTTATTTATTAATATGTAAATAAAATATTAATTATTAATCTATTAATTATGATAATTACTATTATGTTAGTACAGTATTAATAATTAGATTTCATCATAATCTATTTTCTATTTAAACATTATTCATAACATATAATGATGTATATATATATATAATTGTATTTAATAATAAGCAAAGTTACCCACTCACATAGAGTTGATTATTTATAAATAGAGTCCAAACTTAAAAGGAAAATAAACTATATTGTTTATCTACCACCGGAACACCACTCAGTGATTAAACGTAAACACCGCGACACCGAAGTCACACACGTATTTGTCACGTGATACACTCTAAGAACTTAGACCGCGATCTAATAAGGTGGTTCCGAGGTTCAGGTTACATGCGGCGCGCAGGTATAAATAACAATGGCGGATGAAAGCGGTATTAATCGTGTCACCGAACTTAACACTACGACACCTATACACTACGACACCTCGACACTACAACATATTACGACAGTTTACACATACGTACAACTAGTTAGCGATATCTTCGCTCCAGTTATTCGATTTAATCTCGTTATATTATATTAAGGTACGTACTGAAATAATAGAATACATATATATTTATATATTCTCTATTTATGACGTCTATTAATTAATATCGTTTTATTTAGTCAATAAACCGTTATATTATTATTATATAATTATATACATCTACTTATATATATATACATATATATATACATATATATATATATATATATATATATATATATATATATATATATACATATATATATATATATATATATATATATATATATATATATATATGTAATATACATACAATAATATTATTATAAACATATTTACGCCCGTAATATCACCATCACACGCGTAATTCTAGGATATCACTAATCCCCTTCCACAAATACAAATAACCTATTAAAGATATGTCTGTTTTATTTTCTCATTTATTAATTGATAAATACATGCACTATTACATATATAGTTCCGTTTTGTTCGTATTCGCGTACAGACACCGGTTCCCCTCCCCCGTATAGGGGGCGTCAGTACCATGGGGCTTGACCTATTGGCTCTGGCCAGCGTGGCCGTATTCTTCGCCGTCATCTTCGCCGTAGGGCTGTACGCCACGCACAGGTCACGTGAAAAACACAGCACAGATGACCTGATACTAGCCGATAGGGACATAGGACTCGTTTTCGGGGTGTTCACCACTACCGGTCAGTAGCAGTCACGAGGTCTCAAGTTATTCATCACATATTGTTTATGTATATATATATAATAATAATAATAATAATCAGAATTTAGGTATGACCATGGTAAACGAAGAAGCGCTATGCTTATCTAGTCGTTTACCTATGTAACTTTCCTATGGGACAATTATGATATATATATATATATATATATATATATAATAATAATAAAAATATCAAAGTTTGGCAATATACTAGAGTATAGGCCCAAGACGAATGAAGATGCATAGATACGCTACGGCATATCTAGTCAATCGTCTATGTATAGTTATCTCTCGCTAACTCAGAAACTTAATCAAGGATTTGTATGAGTACTAATTTGGTTTTGTAACTATAGTTAGAACTACAAAACCAAATTAGTATTCATATATATATATATATATATATATATAAATATATGTAAGAAAAATTCGATATCTCAAAAACCTGATATCTCAGACGCATCGGCCACTTTAAGTCTGAGTTAGAGGGAGTTGCCTAGATATAACAATAATGTCTAGTTAATATTCTAATATCTATTTAGATTAACAATTATTT